>OW240914.1:86160828-86173502 GCA_933207985.1 Pelobates cultripes | reverse complement strand
AACAACCTTAGCCTAACCCAGCTCAACTAAGGAGGAACCTTAATTCTATTGACTTCAAGAAGCTGTCAGCTGATATTGATTCACAACTCCTATCCATCACTTCCATCTCTTGTCCCTCACTTGCCATCTCCACAAATAACACTACTCTCTCCTCTGGCTTGAACGCTGCAGCCCCGCTCCAAACATGCACCTCGAGGAGATCGCACCCCCAACATACTAAATCAACACGCAACCTGCAAAGATGCTCTTGTTGTGTTGAAATTCTCCTGGAGGAAGTCTTGCACCCAGTCAAATTTTCTCCATTATAGATTCATATTGTGTTCATACATCGCAGCCCTTGCCCTCGTCAAACAGCCATACTTTTCCTTTCTCATTAGTTCATGCTCCCACAATCCCAGGCGTCTCTTTGACACCTTTAATTCTCTTCTTTGCCCTGCTGTGGCCACCCCACAAACTAAACTTACAGCCGATAGCTTTGCATGTTACTGTATCGACAAGATTGAACAGCTTCTTCCCACCCTGCCTTTCTCTTTCTCAATCACATGTAGATCATGCCTTTCCTACCCTTCAGACTTTCTCCCCGGCTACTGAACAAGAGGTGGCTGCACTTCTCCTTTCCTCTCGCCCCACCACTTGCCCGCTCAATCCTATTCCATCTCACCTTATCAGATCTCTCTCCCCATGTCTTGCGCCTTCCTTAACACACATCTTCAACTGCTCTCTCTCTTCTGGCAATGTCCCTGCTGACCTTAAACATGCCACTGTAGTGCCTATCCTGTAAAAAACATCTCTTGACCCGTCCTCCCCTCTAACTATCGACCCATATCCCTGCTCCTTTTCTCCTCAAAGCTTCTGGAAAGACTTGTCTTTACCCATATGTCTCACTTCCTCAATTCCAACTCTCTCCTTGACCCTCTTCAATCTGGTATCCGCTCTCTCCACTCTACTGAGACTGCTCTTATCACAGTTACTAACAACCTAATCTCAGCTAAATTCAAAGGCCACTACTCTATACTAATTCTTCTTGACCTCTCTGCTGCCTTTGACACGGTTGATCATGCTCTCCTTCTTCAAACTCTTTAATCACTCGGTCTCTGTGACTCTGTCCTCTCGTGGTTTTCCTTCTATCTCACCCAACACTCATTCAGTGTCTCCTTTTCAAATGATACCTCCTCCCCTCGTCCTGTCTCGGTTGGAGTCCCCCAAGGCTCTGTCCTTGGTCCCCTTCTATTCTCTCTTTATACTATCTATCTTGGCAAACTTATTACCTCTTTTGGATTCCACTATCACCTGTATGCAGATGACACCCAGATATCTCTCTCGTCCCCGGACCTCTCCCCCTCCGTCCTGCAACATGTCACTGCTTGCCCTTCTTCCATCTCTGACTCGATGTCCTCCTGCTTTCTGAAACCCAATCTCTCTAAAACTGAGCTACCTTTCATTTCTCCTCCTAATACCGATCCTCCTCTTTCGCTCTCCCTTCAAATTACTGGTATTCACATAAGTCCATCCTTGCAAGCGCTCTGTCTTGGCGTCATACTTGATTCTAGCCTAAACTTTGAGCCTCACATCCAGTATGTTGCCAAATCCTGTAGATTCCATCTTAAAAACATAGCCCACATCCACCCCTTTCTTACGCAAGATTCTACCAAGCAGCTTGTCCATGCTCTAGTAATTTCCCGCATGGTTAATTGTAACCCTCTCCTAATTGGTCTTCCCAAAAGCCGTATTACCCCACTACAGTCTGTAATGAATGCTGCCGCCAGACTGATTTTTCTCTCTAGTCGGTCCTCTCACACCTCACCCCTCTGTCAGTCCTTATATTGGCTTCCTGTATCCTATATGAGTCAATTCAAAGTGCTACCCCATACCTATAAAGCACGGAACAATTATAGCCCCTCTTAAATCTCCTCACAGATCCATAAGTATGTGCCCCTTCTCGGTCTCTCCGCTCTGCCCGTGACCTTCTCCTGTCCGCTGCTCGCACCCATACGGCCAACTCACGCTTGCAGGACTTCTCGCGGGCGGCTCCCTTCCTATGGAATAGCCTGCCTACCGCCATTAGACTCTCCCCTAGTCTTCAATAGTTTAAGAAGTGCCTTAAAACCCATCTCTTTAGGAAAGCTTATGGCCTCCCAGTAACCTCTACCTCTACATACCTGTCTCTCTCTCTCCTAAAGGTCCGAATTTTACTCTCTCCTCCAGCTCTGCTTCACTTCCACCTTGCTTGATTGCTATTTCCTGTCCTAATGTGTTTTATACCCCACCTCCTGTAGACTGTAAGCTCGTTTGAGCAGGGTCCTCTTCAACCTATTGTTCCTGTAAGTTTTCTTGTAATTGTCCTATTTATAGTTAAATTCCCCCCTCTCATAATATTGTAAACTGGTACGGAATCTGTCGGCGCTATATAAATTGCAATAATAATAATAATGTTTTAAAGAAAACTAGAGCAGACAGAAAGAAATGAAGAGCAGATCCTGAGAGAGGCAGAGAAGATGAGGGGATTGGGGTAAGGAAAGTTCGGCATGACAGTGCCACTTTAAAGACCACCCATCAAAACCAAATCATGTGTTCAATGTGTCTATGACTTGCCCAAAGAAGCATGTGCCAAACTGGGCGACCTCTGTAGCCACTTACCAAGAGATGCACATCTGGATATATCAGCCTGGAAAACAACACAGGCTGCAACTCAAGAAGAATGGCAAATCGCATGAATGTAAAGAGGAGTGCTTATATCATGTATATTATTATTTTAGGAAAACATTTCATTTCATGAACATGTTTTGTTTTTAAATGTGTAAAGAAAGTTAATAAATGTTTTTTTTATTTGTGTTTAAAGTGCACATTTTAAACAGTGAGTGATACAAGACAAAAATTATTCACTGATATATTAATATACACTGTTCTTGTCACTAAAAATTTAAGTGACAGTAATTTTTTTAGATCAATGTTACTTAGAGATATTATTCATCTCTCATGCTGCAATGCTTGAAGAGTTGTGATAGAAGGCAAACTATGTGTGTAAACACGTGCTTCACCATGCTTGGGAGGTGGATTTCAGATGTTTTCTGATTTTATTGCATCTTTAAACCAGTTCAGTACCATCTCTTTATTTTCATTCACCCATCTAATGTTTGCTTTAGTCTTCTCTATGGCTTGTTCCAACGATTGAGCAGCTGTTCCAAACCCACTTTCTTGGTTATCAAATTTGAACTGCTCCAGCTAAAAACACAAAAAAATAAAAACAAGAATTCAGCGTAGTATTTGTAGTATGTACAAATTAAATTTTACTGTACTATTTTAAACACATTAACATTCCATATACAATGACCATGTCATAATGCAATGGATAGTTTAATTCTCTAGTACTCAATTTGTCTAGTAATGAATGGGAAGAATATATTTCTTTAACCCCTTAAGGATGGAGCCAAATGTACACGTTGTGAACAAAACAAAATGTAAACAAAACCTGGCATTTGCGCTACATGTCTGTCCAACTGTAATTCACCTCTTTCATTTTAAATACACCCACCCTTATTATATATCATTTTGTTCAGGAGAAACAGGGCTTTCATTTAATAACAAATATTTAGCTATGAAACATAATTTATTATGAACAAAATTTAAAAAACTGTGAGAAATTTAAATTTTTTTTAAAAAATTGTAGTTCCGCCTCACATTTTAGCTTTCAATGTCATAATACTGTTAGGTTTTACTGCAAAAAAATGCACATATTTGTAATCAGTGATGTCTCACGAGTACAACAGTACCCCCCATTACCAGGTTTTATGGTGTTTTGGAAAGTTACAGGGTCAAATATAGAACGTTCCATTTTCACATTGAAATTTGCCAGATTAGTAATGTTACCTTTGAGATGGTGTGGTAGCCCAGGAATGAGAATTACCCCCATAATGGCAGACCATTTGAAAAAGTAGACAACCCAAGGTATTGAACGTGGGGTATGTTTAGTCCTTTTTAGTAGCCACTTAGTCACAAACACTGGCCAAAGTTAGCGTTCATATTTGGTTTTTTTTTGTGAAAAAAGCAAAAAACTAATATTTGGCCAGTGTTTGTGACTTGTTTGCGGTTATTTGTATTTTATACATAGATATATATAGAATGTCATTCTAAGTGTATTTTGTTAATAATATATATATATTAATAACAAAATACAGTTAGAATGAAATTACATATGAATATATAATTTATATGAAATTTTGTTTCAATATTTTATTTATTTTATTATTTAATTTATTTATTATTGTAATTATACGTATATATATATATATATATAATATATGTGTATATATCTATTATATATATATATAATATATATACATATTATATATGTAACGTCATTCTAAGTGTATTTTAATATTAATATATACTTATATTAATATTAAAATACATTACGTATATTTAATTTATTTTTACACGTTTATTTTTAATTTTTTTTCATTTCCCACCAGCAGGGGGACTGTCTGATATTTCAGACAGCCCCCCTGCTGGCAAATCCATAGCCAGCTATGGGGGGCCATGTGATCGCTCTTTGAGAGCGATCACATGGCCCCCGGGGGCCTCATTCGCAGCCCTCCAGAAGAGGATCGTGGCGGAGGTAAGTACCGCCGGTCCTCTGGGGCTCAAAGCCGTTTCAGCGTTCTATGCCGCCGCAACGGCTTTAAAGCCCATTAAAGCCGCGACGGCATAGAACGCCGTAACGGCGGGAAGGGGTTAACAGACAGTGAGAACTAAATAGAACACGTGTGTAACAGATAAGTGTACAGAATATCCAGACTTAGCTTTAGAAAGGTCATATCCATGAATTAATATGTCATCGTGTCGGAAGGAGGATAAAGCTTTTCTTAATGTCTGCTGGTTTATCTTGATTATTGTTGTTTAAATACATTTCCAGTGAAATTAGACTTTTTTTCCTCCAATAAACGTTTATTTTTCTTACCTGTTGCAGATCGAAGTCAGTGGAGAAACGGAGAGTCACCTGATGAAGTATGTTACGAAAAGAGAACGTGGACCCTCCAAGCCTAAATAAGGAAATTCATAGATAAATAAATAAGTATTAAATAATTATAAAATTAATTTCAGGGAGAGCACTGGCAACTTTTAGCCTGGAGTGGGGGAGTATGAATGAGTGGCCATTTTTGTGCACATAGTTACCGATATCTGTGTGGATAGTACCTGCTCATTCAGTGCATGCAATATATGGGTTGGGCACATAGTGGCAGTAGGAGTGGCATGCTGTGATATCAGCTTCCATTTGTATGGTGTGACGGAACACTTACATAGATGTATGCATGTCTTATAGACTCTGACTGATTCCTGCTGCATCATAGAAACATAGAATGTGACGGCAGATAAGAACCATTCGGCCCATCTAGTCTGCCCAATTTTCTAAATACTTTCATTAGTCCCTGGCCTTATCTTATAGTTAGGATAGCCTTATGCCTATCCCACGCATGCTTAAACTCATTCACTGTGTTAACCTTTACCAATTCATCTGGAAGGCTATTCCATGCATCCACCACTCTCTGAAAAGTGATACTTCCTGATATTATTTTTAAACCTTTGTCCCTCTTATTTAAGACTATGTCCTCTTGTTGTGGTCGTTTTTCTTCTTTTAAATATAGTCTCCTCCTTTACTGTGTTAATTCCCTTTATGTATTTAAATGTTTCTATCATATCCCCCCGTCTCATCTTTCCTCCAAACTATACATGTTAAGATTAGAGTTGAGCGGACACCTGAAGTCAATGCGGACCCAAACTGTTGGGCACTAAAATGCCTCTAAAAAAGTCCTGTAAAGGGCTAGAGGGCTGCAAAAGGAAGTAAAATGGGGGTAAGAGTAGGGCAAGTGCCCTGCAAACAAATGTGGATAGGGAAATCACGTAAAATAACATAAAAATTAAAAATACAGCTGAGCCATAAAATAGCACTAGATGGAATCTTTGATTTTAGCTTTGGAAGAACATAAATCAAAATCTAAAGCATGGCTGTCAGGAGGATCACCAGAATTATCCATTTGAGAGAGGGTTGGAGTGCATGGTATTCTCTTTCATTGTTCAAACTGAGCTCAACTCCTGATGCATGGAGAAAGGGCCTTCACAAGCCTCTGCTATTGTGTACATAGTTTATACTAAGTGACCCATAGGTTGAGGAGGCGGTGACCGTGGCGGTGTGGGTGAACGCGGCAGTGGAGGAGGAGGAGGTAGCCAACACTGTTTTTTATTTGTTTGTTTTTTAATTGGGGTAGCCCCCAAAATATTGGGATTTGGGACATAAAAAAAAGAAACATTTGCTGCCTGCAGTGCATTTCTTGCAGTCCTGATGCATGGAAAAATGCTCAATTCCTGATGCATGGAGAAAAGGCCTTCATAAGCCTCTGCTATTGTGTACATAGTTTATACTAAGTGACCCATAGGTTGAGGAGGCGGTGACTAACACTGTTTTTTCTATATATATATATATATATATATATATATATATATATATATATATGTTTTTTTTAATTGGGGTAGCCCCCAAAATATTGGGACATATAAAAAATATAAGCAATACCGCCGAAAGTTTAGGGAGACCCGGAAAGGGGAGAAGGACTCCCATGCAGAGTGGGCATGCAGCATCACAAGGGCCACCCAGAACTGGCTCAACTCCCATCAAGCCAAGTTCCCGGAGGAGATCACCCAGCTCGTCATGCTAGAGCACTTTTTCAATGGGATCCCCAACGACAAGGTGACGACGCATTCATATGTCATCCATATCAACTTTCAATGCCATTTACTGTGCCTACCATGGTGACCACGGGTAACGGGGAATCAGGGTTCGATTCCTGAGAGGGAGCCTGAGAAATGGCTACCACATGCAAGGGAGGCAGCAGGTGCGCAAATGACCCACTCCCGACTACAGGACTCTTTAGTCCACTTGAAATTCTTTAACTCTGATCAATTGGAGGGCAAGCCTGGTGCAGAGCGACTGACCCGTGCGTGCTGCAGCTGAAACTCCTCTATCGCCTGCTGCTGCTCGCACAGTCTGTCCAGCATGAGTTACACCTTGTGTGCACGTCGCATATGAGGCGGTGAGCGGGAAGGCCAAAGATACGCTGTAGCGCAGACAGACGAGCAGCAGCAGGGTGAGAACGCCGAAAGCGCGCACAGCCGCTACAGTGAATGTCACATACTGTTCCAAGTTGCGGATCAGTCTGGGGATGGCTTTTGGTATCCAGTACTCTTTTTACTGAAGCTGCATCAGGGTCCTGGTATGTGGCCGCACAAACGCTGGTGCTCAACACCAGGGGGCGCGCGGTTACCCTGTACCAGACCCTGCTAATCCATTCCACACTGTGACCCCTAACTTCAACATCAGGCATACTGGGTCCCGGTCACCGGACTGCCCTCCTGACCGTGAAACTGTGAATGGCTCGTTAAATCTGTTATGGTTCCTTTTATCGCTCCATCTGTTACTTGGATAACTGTGGGAATTCTAAAGATAATACATGCCGACGAGCGCTAGGGGACAGCCGCTCTGCTTTTGCACCCTGCTCCCTCTTATGCTGTGCTGGTGCCTCTCTGCGACCACCGCCTCTTCCTCCAAACTGCACACGTCACTCGCATGACCTTGATTCCATGTGGGGTCTATGACCTCATCATCCTCCACATCATCTTCCACCCACTCCTCAACTCTGCCCTCCTTGCCGGTCTGCACACTGCAGAAAGCCACAGCAGTTGGCACCTGTGTTTTTCCAGCATGTAAAGTCTGCAAAGGACATATGGAAATTGTTTTAGAATTGTATCCAGGCAACAGTTTTCCCTATAAACTGACCTCTCAGTTTGACTTGTGAGGGTATTGCCAGTGAATTATAATATTGCTTTTTTGGTATTTGACGGTTCTATTTGAATGTTAGATATGAAGTGCAGGCCGCAAATGTACTATTTAGCACCCAAAAAAATTTGAATTGGTCAAACTGCACTGTAACCACAGTATTTGACGGTTCTATTTGACTGTTAGATATGAAGTGCTCACTCCAAATTTACTTTTTATCACCCAAAACAATTAGAATTTTTCAAAGTGCGCTGAAAGCACAGTATTTGACGGTTCTATTTGACTCTCAAATATATGGTGTACCGCAGGCCGCAAATGTACTATTTAGCAGCCACAAAATTTGAATGTTTAAAAATGCTATGTCACAGCACTATTTGACTCTCTGATATGAAGAGCACGCCTCAAAATGTACTATTTAGCAGCAAAACAATTATAATTTTTACACCTGCGCTGTAACCGCACTATTTGACGCTTCTATTTGACTCTCAGATATGAAGAGCACGCCCAAAATTTACTATTTAGCAGTTTAGCAGCAAAACAATAAGAATGTTTACAACAGCGCTGTAACCGCACTATTTGACGCTTCTATTTGACTCTCAGATATGAAGAGCACGCACAAAATTTACTATTTAGCATCAAAACAATTAGAATGTTTACAACTGCGCTGTAACCGCACTATTTGATGTTTCTATTTGACTCTCAGTATCGCAAACTAACAGCCTAATTGATAGTTTCAAACAGCAATCTGGGCCAACTGACAAGAAAATCGCAACAGCAGCATGTTGGACAGGTTTAATTATTTATTTATTTTACCTTTTACCTTTTCTCATGTTGGAACATCTTTGTGGAATATTTTCTACCCAATATTTTATGTTTTACTAGAATTACCTATTATTATTTTTTGATGTGAATAAAGTCTTATTTTTAACCAATACTAATTTCTACAAGTCATTTTCGATATAGATGGACACTTTTTAAAGTATCATTCTGGTACCAACACGAAACATCTTAACATCTATTCCGACCGCTACTGTTGCGATTTTCTTGGCAGTTGGCCCAGATTGCTGTTTGAAACTATCAATTTAGTGATGTACCGAACGGTTCACTGGCGAACGGTTCCTGGCGAACATAGCATGTTCGCATTTGCCACGGCGGGCGAACATATGCGCGGTTCGATCCGCCCCTATTCGTCATTGTAACGGACCGTTTTTGCACAAAAGGGGTAAAAACCGTTTAGGCGATTGGCCCCCTTTCCAGAGATACAGGCACAGCTACCGCAGAACACCAAACTCCCGAACTGCATACAAAATAGCACTTCAACTCCCGAACTGGAACCTCCCAAATAGCTGCTAGCAGACGAACAGGAAAAGCAGACAATCAGCTTACACTCCTGGCAATCAGTCTCTAACAGCATACAGTGAATCCCCCCAAGAACGAGACAAGGCTCCGTGTTGAGGGTCAAGCAGTGGTCTGAGGTGCTGGCACACCCAGCCTGGTTTTTATTACAGTCTTGCAAATACAGGACCGCCCACAGGGAGGTATAAAAAAACCAATCACATCACAGTTACATCCCACATATTCCCTCCCCTTATCCTGAGAGGAAACTCAATTACACATACAGTTAAAACATACTTTCTACCCAACTTTCATAACTCTAAAACCATACATCACATTCACATAAAATTACATATTCACAATCAATCCATTCAGGGGAACAACATATTAAAAAATGGCACGAATCAGACCAGGGGTTCAAAAGTTAAGGGAAAGTCCTTTGTGACTAAATGAAGCATGGCTTTCTGGCCCAAACCAGTTTCAGAGTCTTCTATCCTGGAGAGTAATTCAATTATCTCCCAGGACAGACACAAGACTCCATTAAGCACATGGTTGCAAAAAGACACAAAACACTTTAAAATACATAAAGTCACATTTATTACATAAAACACAGACATGTAACATATCCCCAGATAGCTCAGGTCCGAGCGCACATTATTAAGCGAATGGCGCTCAGACCACACGAATACAGTTTAATCGCCATGGAGCCAAAGTCTTTACAGTCAGTTTCATACGAATGGGCTCCATGGGATTCCTATCTGGGGTATAACACATTCAAACAAATCTACCGAACCCCAGGCAGAAAAGCACGAATACAGCTTTTCTGCAGGCAAAACTAAAGTCTTTTAAAAGGGGCCATAGTCCAAAGGCAGCAGGCGAGCAACCAGGCTTCTCCAATGCAATGTGGCGAGATTGGTCTCGTCACATCTCTCCCCTTTTCCAAACAGACTAGCAGGGTATCTGACCTCCTGCCGGTCAGTGCCCTTGTTAGTCCAGCAGCCCACCCACAAAACATAATCAACAGCACAGCCCACCCACAATAAATGGTTACTACACCTGGGTAAAGGAGAAGCTTGTCCATGTCCAGGTGCCTCACCACAGCTGTGCTGGGTACGGGTACGCTGACTGGGTGGGTTGCTGCGCGGGCAGAGACCAGCGGCTCTCTGCCCTGTTGCCAGCGCTACTGGGAGGGTAGCCTGGTTGAAGCCTGGTTGTTGGAGGGGGAGACCGACTGTCTCCCCTTTAACTACACCGTTTTGCTGCTGGAGACCGACTGTCTCCCCTTTTGTTGCACAGCTCTGCTGCCGGAGGGGGAGACCGACTGTCTCCCCTTTGGATACTCTAAGCTGTCGCTGGGGAGAGGGGGCAACAGGCTCCTCTCCCGATAGAACACTCTGCCGCTGGGGAAAGGAGACTGAGCTCTCTATTCCCTGCCCATTAATGATCCGCCGCTGGGGAGAGGTGGTAGTAAGCTCCTCTCCCATACATACTTTCATCCTCTGTGGAGGGAGACCGACTGTCTCCGCTCCCAATACAGTTTCCTGCTGCTGGGGAAAGGAGACTGGGCTCTCTATTCCCGGTAGGACACTCTGCCGCTGGGGAATGGAGACTGGGCTCCCAATTCCCTGCTGTATCTCCAGCTGGGGAATGGAGACTGGGCTCCCAATTCCCGGCACATCACTCGGCCGCTGGGGAATGGAGACTGGGCTCCCAATTCCCAAAAAATCACGCTGCTGCTGGGGGGCAGGAACAACTACCTCTGCCCCCTGTAGCTCAGCCTGCCGCTGGGGAGGGAGGATGCTGCTCTCCTCTCCCTGCACTTTACACTGCCGCTGGGGAATGGAGACTGGGCTCCCAATTCCCGGCATATCACACTGCCGCTGGGGAATGGAGACTGGGCTCCCAATTCCCTGCATATCACACTGCTGCTGGGGAGAGGAGACTGGGCTCTCTCTGTCCCGCAACTGTAGCTGCCGGTGGAGGTCCACCCACCGTGGCAGCTGACCGTCACCCTCTGCCCGGTACAGCAGAGTCTTGAATACAAGACTCCTCACGAACTTCACGGATTTCTCAGCTGGATTAGGTCCGAAGAAGTTCAGCCGCTACCACATCATACGGTCAAATTCCTGTACAGAGTATCTGTACTCCACTGCTGGTTCCATTCTGTTGTTGTCAGGGTCGCTGTACTGAGACATGCGTTGCCCTCAAATTGTAAAATCCACGGAATGGTGTCTCCTGTAGCTGTCCTTCTGGCTGTAGGAATGATCCCACCGCTGCCACCAATTGTAACGGACCGTTTTTGCACAAAAGGGGTAAAAAACGTTTAGGCGATTGGCCCCCTTTCCAGAGATACAGGCACAGCTACCGCAGAACACCAAACTCCCGAACTGCATACAAAATAGCACTCCAACTCCCGAACTGGAACCTCCCAAATAGCTGCTAGCAGACGAACAGGAAAAGCAGACAATCAGCACTCCACCGGCAAATCTCTAACAACGCCTGATGAATCCCAAAAAGAGCGAGACAAGGCTCTGTGTTGAGGGTCAAGCAGTGGTCTGAGGTGCTGGCACACCCAACCTGGTTTTTATTACAGTCTTGCAAATACAGGACCGCCCACAGGGAGGTATAAAACAACCAATCACATCACAGTTACATCCCACATATTCCCTCCCCTTATCCTGAGAGGAAACTCAATTACATACAGTTAAAACATACTTTCTACCCAACTTTCATAACTCTAAAACCATACATCACATTCACATAAAATTACATATTCACAATCAATCCATTCAGGGGAACAACATATTAAAAAATGGCATGAATCAGACCAGGGTTCAAAAGTTAGTAAAGTCTTTGTGACTAAATGAAGCATGGCTTTCTGGCCCAAACCAGTTTCAGAGTCTTCTATTCTGGAGAGTAATTCAATTATCTCCCAGGACAGACACAAGACTCCATTAAGCACATGGTTGCAAAAAGACACAAAACACTTTAAAATACATAGTCACATTTATTACATAAAACACAGACATGTAACATATCCCCAGATAGCTCAGGTCCGAGCGCACATTATTAAGTGACTGGCGCTCAGACCACACGAATACAGTTTAATCGCTATGGAGCCAAAGTCTTTACAGTCAGTTTCATACGAATGGGCTCCATGGGATTCCTATCTGGGGTATAACACATTCAAACAAATCTACCGAACCCCAGGCAGAAAAGCACTAATTAAGCTTTTCTGCAGGTAAAAAAAGATGTCTTTTAAAAGGGGGCCATAGTCCAGGGGCAGCAGGCGGGCAACCAGGCATTCCAATGCAATGTGGCGAGATTGGTCTCGTCACAGTCATCATTGAGTAAACTTTGACCCTGTACCTCACAGTCAGCAGACACATTCCAGCCAATTAACAGCACACGCTCCCTAGCAGACCCTCCCACTGGAAGGCATCCATTTTGCATTCATTCTCAAGCTGCATGCTTAGTGAGAGGAGGGAAAGTGTAGCTGCTGTTGATTAGA
>OW240914.1:86143240-86160728 GCA_933207985.1 Pelobates cultripes | reverse complement strand
CACCAGATCTAAGTGGTGGCACTGACTGGGGAAATAGGCACAGTATGCACTGTGAGCCTGACACAGAAGCTGGCAGCAGTGGCAGACAACTGACTGACTGCTATTCAATCTATAACAGTGAAAAAAGTTTTTTGTTTTTAAATCCAAGCCTATTGTGACACCAGATGTAATTGGTGGCACTGACTGGGGAAATGGGCACAGTATGCACTGTGAGCCTGACACAGAAGCTGGCAGCAGTGGCAGACAACTAAGTGCATTTACATTACATAGAAAAATAAAATAAAAAAAAGCATACCCTTATCCCTAACCTAGCTATGCTTTTCCCTATCTTATGAACAGCAGCTACACTTTCCCTCCTCTTACTAAGCATGCAGCTTGAGAATGAATCTAAAATGGATGCTGTCCAGTAGGTGGGAGGGTCTGCTAGGGAGGCTGTGCTGCTAATTGGCTGGAATGTGTCTGCTGACTGGGAGGTACAGGGTCAAAGTTTACTCAATGATGACGAATAGGGGGCGGGTCGAACCGCGCATATGTTCGCCCGCCGTGGCGAACGCGAACATGCTATGTTCGCCAGGAACCGTTCGCCGGCGAACCGTTCGGTACATCACTATTTATGTGTGAAGAGCATGTCCACTTTTTTCATTTTGCATTCTTATTGAGCTGTGATTGGAAATCCACATAACGCCTTGGCGGGGTTAGAAGAGGAGGACTTGCAAAGGTATTCACCAAAACCAAATCATGTGTCTAATCATCTAATATGTCTAGGACTTGCCCCAAGAAGCACGTGCCAAACGGAGCTACCTGCGTAGCCGCTTACCAATCTGGTTATATCAGCCTGAAACACAATACAAGCTACAACTTGAGAAAATGGCAAATAGCATGAATGTGGAGAGGAGGGCTTATATCACGTATTTTATTATTTTAGGAAAACATTTTAACACATGTTATGTTTTAAATGTGCCAAGAAATCTAATAAATGTTTATTCCATTTATGTTTAAACATATGCTCCCCATGCTTGGCAGGTAGGGTTTCATATATTCTCTGATTTTATTGCATCCTTAAACCAGTTCAGTACCATCTCTTTATTTTCATTCACCCATCTAATGTTTGCTTTAGTCTTCTCTATGGCTTGTTCCAACGATTGAGCAGCTGTTCCAAACCCACTTTCTTGGTTATCAAATTTGAACTGCTCCAGCTAAAAAACAAGAAGCACGAAACAACATGAACATGATCATCTATTTAATTCAGCGTAGTATTTGTAGTATGTACAAATTCAATTTTACTGTACTATTTAAACACATTAACACTCCATATACAATGACCATGTCATAATGCAATGGATAGATTAATTCTCTAGTTATCAATTTGTCTAGTAATGAATGGGAAGAAAATATTGCTTTAACAGACAGTGAGAACTAAATAGTGTGTAACACGTGTGTAACAGATAAGTGTACAGCATATCCAGACTTAGCTTTAGAAATGTCATATCCATGAATTAATATGTCATTGTGCCGGGAGGAGGATAAAGCTTTTCTTAATGTCTGCTGGTTTTTCTTGATTATTGTTGTTTAAATACATTTCCAGTGAACCGAGTGATACTTTCCCCCCCAGTAAACATTTATATTTCTTACCTGTTGCAGATCGAAGTCAGTGGAGAAACGGAGAGTCACCTGTTCAAGTATGTTACGAAAAGAGAAAGTGGACCCTCCAAGCCTTTAAAGGAAATTCATAGATAAATACAGAATTATTAGATAAACTCTCGGATATTAATTTTTTTTTTGGGGGGGAGGGGAAGAGGGGGATGGTGGGGGAGAGCACTGGCAACTTTTAGCCTGGGGGGTGGGGAGTATAAATGAATGGCCATTTTTGTGCACAACAGTTAAGGAATTCTGAGTGGATAGTACTTGCTCATACAGTGCATGCAATATTTCAGTTTGGCACATGGAGACAGGGAGAGTTGCATGCTGTGAGATCAGCTTCCATTTGTATAATGCACGGTGTGACAGAACACTCACATAGATGGATGCATGTCTTATAGACTCTGCCTGATTCCTGCTGCACCAATACAATGAGTAACGACCTAGGCATTTGATGGGTGTCCTGAGCAATGTCTCATCTCACTTAGCTACTGCTTGCAAACACCGCCAGGGACACCATACGACATATACTCATCATAGTCTGGGAGCAGGGTAATAATATCCCCTGCAAGAGCCACTATCAAACATTGTTTCAAAATGGAACATTTCTCAGAGTTGGCTATATTTCAGGTTTAGCTATTTTGGCTTTAAACTTATAATTCACTTTGAATTCCTGACAATTCTCTCTTCAGTGAATAGACCTGCAAGTTTTAGCTGCTTAAATAGGGCGGGAAAATATGAGGCTTAAATAATCGAAAAATTCTATATTCACACTCAATTTTGCCATTCAGATTTGGGATTTTGTGAATAGCCCTGTTAACCAATAGGCCTCCTGGAAGATTAGGGCACCTAGCTTCATTATGTCCTTTTAAACATGTACACACAGCACATGGCAGTGACATATAGTGTGGTATCAGTAGCATTACATTGTGTAATAACACAGAAATACAATTAGGATATCAGCTTTATAATCTTCTGCAATGTATTAACATCTCTGTGAAATCTTCGGTACATCAGATGTGTTTATTAGGCACACTTCACATTTGTTTTAGGACAAATGCAAATTCAGCTAAATTCATTGTCACTGCCATTTAGATTGGTTCATTCATCCAAAACACAAATTAATGAATCTCTTATATAATGAAAAAAGAATTGCTTCTTTTCGGTTGGAGTTGTATGGATTATGAAGGAGCGCGTCAGCCTGATGAAGAGGCATTCTAGAGCTTACAACCCCTTTGTAATTCAATGAACTAGCTTTTTAACTCTGAATAGACCTACAGTGAGGGATACAAAATTTTTTTGATCCCCTGCTGATTTTGAACGTTTGTCCACTGACAAAGAAATGATCAGTCTATAATTTTAATGGTAGGTTTATTTTAACAGTGAGAGACAGAATAACAAAAAAATAAATAAATCCGGAAAAACGCATGTCAAAAAAGTTATACATTGATTTGCATGTCAATGAGGGAAATAAGAATTTGACCTTTGACTTAGTACTTGGTGGCAAAACCCTTGTTGGCAATCACAGAGGTCAGACGTTTCTTGTAGTTGGCCTACAGGTTTGCACACATCTCAGGAGGGACCACATACAACATGTACTTATCCTAGTCTGGGAGCTTGGTAGACAGTGGCACCAGTACAAATTCCATATTAACTATTGTTACAAAATGGAAAATTCCTCCAAGTCGGCAATCTTTCAGGTTTAGCTACTCCGGCTTTAAATTTAGAATTCACTTTGATTTCCTGACAATTCTTTCTTCAGTAAATAGACTTCAGGTGTTAACTGATTAAATATTAATGGCAAAATCGGAGATAAAATAATTGATTTAGAAAAATTCTTAATTCACAACTCAATTTTGCCATTCACGCTTGTTAAACAATACTCTAGCTGGAAGGTTAGGGCAACTAGCCTCATTATGCCCCTTTAAACGTGTCCACACAGCACATGGCATCCATAAAACAATTGTGGAACTGCACTTAGACTCTTCCTCTCAGGAATCCTTGGGTGCTAACCGGATCAGTCCCAGTATCAAAGGACCAAATGTAGAGTTAAATATAGAAAGTAATCCAGGCACTCCAAAGTATCCCAAACAAAGGCAACTTTATTGGACCCATGAACCAAAATACAGCACATGGCAGTGACACACAGTATGGCAACAGCAGCATTAAATTGTCTCATAACACAGAAATACAGTTGTAATTTGCTAGCAGGGGGAATATCAGCTCTATAATCATCTACAATGTATTATTATCTCTGTGAAATCTTTGATTCAATCGGACGTGTTTGTCAGGTACACTTCTGTATTTTTTTTTAGGACATTTAGTCAAATTCATGGTCACTGCCATTTAGATTGGTCCATTCATCCAAAAGATAAATTAATTAATCTCTTATGTAACAAAAAAAATAGTTAGTTCATCCATAGAGTATATTTTTTCTTTAGTTAATTACGACGGAGCTTGTAACTTATCTTACTTTAGGAACGAGGCAGCAAACAGAAGAATTGCCTAGCGCTCCCCATTATCTTCCATTGTACTTAGATTACAATATGTAAAATGGGGGGACCTTATACAGGGTCCGCCAAATTAATTATAATTTTCTTCATTAAACATCTTTGGTGTTTGAATTGTGTGGAGCTTACAACCACTGTGTAATCCAATGATCCAGCTCTTTAACTGTGGATAGACCTATATACAGAGATCTCTTGGACATATGAATATTGTTGTTTATATTTATTTACTTTTAGTGTTCTGGGGAATAATCCTGCATGGAAATACTCTGTTCTAAAATCAGGGCAGTACTGCCAGATACAGGTTAGCTAGTAGGTGTGCGTTATAAATAGGCAGCAATGGATGTTCAAGAATCCTAAAGAAAAGATACTCACTCATTCACAATGGTTTTCCACTTAGCTCTCACAAAATCCCATCCAAGACTCTGTCCTATCACATTGCTACAAACACTGTTTATGGTGGAGACAGCATCTTGTCGACGAATCTTACTGGTATTCAGCGAATATTCCAGGAGTCTGTAAATAAAAACACAGTACTAACCTAAATGGTGTATTTTCCAAATATTCCTGATTCAAGTCAAATTTACAGAAGCAAGATCCATAACACTGACAGTAGTAACAGTGCAATAACAGTGTGTGTATCTGTGTGTAGTGTGTGTGTGTGTATCTGTATGTTTATCTGTGTAGTGTGGTTATCTGTGTGTTTGTATGTGTGTAATGTTTCTAGTGTGTGTTTGTATGTGTGTCTCTGTGTATGTGTAGTGTGTGCGTGTATTTGTGTGTGCGTCTGTATGTGTAGTTTGTGTATACTGTATTTGTGTAATGTGTATCTGTGTGTGTCAGTGTCTATATGTGTCTGTGTGTATGTCTGTATGTCTGTGTATCTGCAGGCGTATCAGAGTATCTGTACACTTGTATGTGTGTCAGTAACTGCATGTGTGTCAGTTTGTGATTAGTCATGTCCGGAACTGTTCGCCGAACGGTTCGCCGAACGGTTCGCCACAGACTCATCATTGAGTAAACTTTGACCCTGTACCTCACAGTTAGCAGACACATTCCAGCCAATCAACAGCAGACCCTCCCTCCCAGACCCTCCCACCTCCTGGACAGCTCACTAAGAATGCAGCTTCACAATGGATGCTGTCCAGGAGGTGGGAGGGTCTAGAAGGGAGGGTCTGCTGCTGATTGGCTCGAATGTGTCTGCTGACTGTGAGGTACAGGGTCAAAGTTTACTCAATGATGAGTCCGTGGCGAACCGTTCATGGCGAACCGTTCGCGAACCGTTCGGCGAACAGTTCGGGACATCTCTATTTGTGATACATATACTGACACACATACAGTTGCACAGATACACTAACACACATGCAGATATACAGATATACAGACACACAAACACTGCCACACATTCAGATACATAGACAAACAGATACAATCACTGACACACATACAGATACAGACACACAGATACAAACACTGTCACACATGCATATACACAGACACAGTGTATAGGTAAGTGTATTGGCTGCTGTGCACACACAGACACAAGCTACAACCCCAGCATCCACAGACAGACGTTACATCCCCAGCACACACAGACATATACTACATCCCCAGCACACACACAGACACACTACATCCCCAGCACACTCACAGACACACACTTCATCCCCAGCACACCCACACAGAGACACTTCCATTGCAGAAGCACATATGTTGTTTATTTTTTTTTGGGGGGTGTGGGGGGTGAGGGGGTTCTCAGTCTTAGTTCTATCTTATCGCCTTCCTCTGTTGGCGTGTTACATAATATTTTTCCTTCTTTATCAATGTCTTTTCTTTTTCTGTTCTCAGTCCAGGATTTACGTATTTACTAGGTCTGTTCCTATGAGAACAGTGAAACAATCTGTACGATTGATGCATCTTGAAGACTTGGTCGAGAAACATTGTTAGAGGGAGAATGATGACTGAGTATTAACTCGTTCAGTTTTCATACACACTCACAAAATAGAAGAGACAGTGGAATTTAAGTTTAGATTGACACCCACAAGCCAGCCAGACACAGAGCAAAGTGAGAATGCTGTCCTTTTTGTCATATCATAAAGAACATCGGTATCATTTTCCAGTCCATTTGGGCCCTGGTTGTTATTCAAGGAAACCTTTATTGTAATAACATAATACAAGGTCTTACCTCGTGCCCTAATCTCACCTGTTTAGTATCCAGGTCTCCCTGCTGCAGGCCAGAGCCGCCCTCCGTTTGTCTGATTCTTGTGCAATGTCCGATTCTACAAACTTTTCCCATAAAAAGTTCCATTCAGCTTCTCCTCCATGAGCTACTGCGGTGCAGTAAACGGCTGATCTCAGGTTTGGATGGATACTATTATATACAAAGGTACAGACAGAGATATGTGTAAGAAAAGACAATTATAACATATGCAATAATCATCCATTGCGTGTTAAAAAAAAAAAAAAAAGATTAAATGGGAACAAAATGATTGCCTTGGTGAACACATCACAATAGATAGAATTATTTGGTCTAAGAAACATGACTCTACATCCTTCTCTGGTTAAAAAAAACCTCCTGGGATTACTGACATCTAAATACAAAAATGCAATCTGTGAAAACATACAAAAACCAACAACACATGCAAAAATTTACTATTTAGTAGGTACTGTTTTGGGGCTCTTGACAACCCTTAATTATGTGTAGCTGTGATATGAATTGATGAAAAGTCTCTACGCAACTTTAAAAAAAAAAAAAAAAGCGTAATTTGACAGTGATGATCATTTAATAATATTGTATCTGCACTAGCTGATTCAGATGTTATAATATTAACAATTATGTTTGCACACTTTAGTAAAAATTCATATTATCTTCTATAATTTGAAGTGTAAATAAGTAGTTCTTGGTTGCCAATGTCCCGTATGCTGAGGGTGCAACTAGCCCCGGCACACAATTAACAATATTTCTGTATGTGCAGTATTTCGAGCTGAAACACTGGGCTTACTGACTCCAACCACCATGACCAATTCAACTCACTCTCACTGATGTGGTCATGGTGGCTGGAGTTACCCTTTAACAACACAATTATTCATCTTCAAGGACCACATTAATCAACAAAAAAGCCAAGTAAGATGAGTTGGAAAGTCCCCAAAACAATTATTAATCCTTTTCAGCCCAGGTCACCCAAACACTTATACCATGTGCCTTATACATTGAGGTGAGGGTTAGTTCTATGGTAATTTAATGTATACAGTGGGTCACTGGATCCACCAATACATTGTGGAAAGTAACGTCACCTCTTTCCTCCTCAAACCAAGGGGGTGATGAGTGAAAAATTTAAAGCAGAAGTCCAAAGAACCCCTTTTCTACACAATACTGAATATAATTATCCCCCATGACTCTTTACCCTATTAACAATTTAGCGAAGTTCTCCGCATTAAAAATAGCTAAACGAATTGTCCTGCATACAATAGATATGACGGATATTAAAAATGGTAGAATATAAAGTTAGGAAGTGTCGAAGTGGGCACGAAACACGTCAGATTTATTCGCCTGCTTCCCCCTCTATACCTAAGCTATGAGGCGATTACTTGAATAAAGGTCCCCATTTTTCCCAGACCTAGTGGATTAAAACTTTATTTCTTATTCTTGACAAGGGATCTGGGATTTTTGTACATCTAGTTGACATGACAAAAAAAATTAAAATAGGTGAATATCTGAACAGATCATCTGTTACATACTCACGAGTGGAGTGAGGCAAAAATAAAGAATAAAAAATAAAATTAAAATAAAATTAGTTAAATATCCTAGTTATGTGATTTGTAAAAATCCATTCTGGGGATTCCAGGTAGGATTTTTGGTCTGCTTGGTGTTTTCCAAGCCATCTTTCCTCTGTTCTCCTGGTTTTATCTAAGAAGTTGCTGTAGTTTTTGGAAGTGTGTTCAAAGTCTTCCTTACTCACTGATTGTATGCATGCAGCCAGTGACGTACACACAATCTCTCCCTCTTCCCGCCCCCCTTTCCCCTCCCCCCAACAGACACACACACACACACATATACAGACACACATACAAACATACATACATACACACACAGACACATACAGACAGACAGATACATACAGACACACAGAGGTGGCTCTAGACTTTATGAGGCCTTAGGCGAAACTCAAACATGAGGCCCCACTAACAAAAAAGTGAAGGGGGTAATAGTGAGGGGGTGATGCTGAGGGTGGTGAGGGGAGGTGATAGTGAGGGGGGGTGATAGTGAGGGGGTGATGAGGGGTGATAGTGAGGGGGTGATGCTGATGGGGGTGATAGTGGTGGGGGTGGTAGAGAGGGGGTTGATGCTGAGGGGGGATGATAGTGAGGATGGTGAGGGGGGTGATACTGAGCGGTGATGCTGAGGGTGGTGAGGGGGTGATAGCTAGAGGGGGTGATGTGAGAAAAAGGGGGGAGACAACATACTCTTTCTTCCCTGGTGGTCCAGTGGGTTCCCTGGTGGTCCGGTGGCCATTGCTTCTGGTCAATCTCGCAAGACAATCAGAGTGTTGGAGTGGTAACCTGCGGCAATGCTCTGATTGGCCAGTTCTCGCGAGCAGGCCCGGACTGGCCATCGGGCATACCGGGCAAATGCCCGGTGGGCCGCGATGGCCGTGGGGCCGAGGCCGGCAGGGGAGATCACAGAATCTCCCCTGCCAGCCCGTGCAGGGCCAGCGCTATCTGAGCGCCGGCCCCGCTGTGTGCCTCCATGGGCCGGTGGGGAGATCAAAGATCTCCCTCACCGGCCCAGAGGGAGGGAGGGAGGAGAGAGGACCCGGCGGAGCTCTAACAAACAGCTCCGCCGGGTCCTCTCGCGAGATTCTGAGCGTTGCCGCGGTTACCACGGCAACGCTCAGATCTCGCGAGAGTGAACTCTAACCTGCAGGTTAGAGTTCACTCTCACCACTGGGCCACCAGGGAAGCATGACAGAACGGATCTCCTCCCCCCTCCCAGGATAAAGGTAGAGAAGAAGGGAGGGGGGAAAATATATATATATTTTTTTTTTTATTAGTAAAAAAAAATATTTAAATTTAAATAAAAAAATACATTCACTCACAAACACAGCACCCCCCCAGCACCCCCCAGACACAGCACCCCCCCAGACACAGCCCCAGACACACACAGCCCCCAGACACCACAGCCCCCAGACACACACAGCACCCCCCCGACACAGCCCCCAGACACAGCACCCCCAGACACAGCAACTCCCAGACACACACACAGCAACCCCAGACACAAGTCCCCAGACACAGCACCCCAGACACAGTTAACCCGAGACACACACAGTTAACCCCGACACAGCCCCAGACACACAACCCCAGACACACAGCACCCCAGACACACACCCCGACACACCTGACACACACACAGCACCCCCACACAGCAACTCACACAGCCCCAGACACACACAGCAACCCCGACACACACAGCACCCCGACACAGCCCCCAGACACATAACCCCAGACACACCACCAGCAACCCCCAGACACACAGCACCCCAGACACACACAGACCCAGACACATACGACCCAGACACACAGCACCCAGACACACACACCGCACCCACAGACACACCGCACCCACAGACACAGACCGCACCCACAGACACAGACCGCACCCAGACACACACAGCACCCAGACACACAGCCGACCCAGACACAGCACCCAGACACCGCAACCCAGACACACACAGCACTCAGACACACACAGCACCCAGACACACACACAGCACTCAGACACACACAGCACTCAGACACACACAGCACCCTCAGACACACACCGCACCCAGACACACACAGCACCCTCAGACACACACAGCACCCAGACACACACAGCACCCACAGACACACACAGCACCCTCAGACACAAACAGCACCCTTAGACACACACAGCATCAGACACACACAGCATCCAGACACACACATCACCCCCAGACACACAGCACCCTCAGACATACACAGCACCTAGACACACACATCACCCTCAGACACACCGCAACCCAGACAACACACCACCCAGACACACACTGCACCCAGACACACACTGCACCCACAGACACACACAGCGCACCCAGACACACACAGCACACCCAGACCACACAGCGCACCCAGACACACACAGCGCACCCAGACACACACAGCGCACCCAGACTCACACAGCACCCAGACACACACAGCACCCCCAGACACACACAGCACCCAGACACACACACAGACACAGCACACTCCCACACATATACAGCACACACATATATATATATATAAAATAACCCTCAGTGAGTTAACAGACAAAGAAAATTAGAAACCTAGAATGTGACAGCAGATAAAAACACCCTCACACACAGCACCCCTCTTACATACACACACTGCGCCCCTCACACATACAATAAGTCCAAATATATATATACACACACACACACACACACTACAGCACCCCTCACACTGCACCACTACACACATTACGCTCCAGATACACACTAGATCCCTTACTCTATATGCACTCTTTATCCTCTATACACACACACACACACTGGGTCCTTTACACAGTAGATCTCCTACACACACACACACACACATTCCTTGTCAGCAAACACATACAACATTCTCTAAACACACCCTCTCTGCAACCCCTACACACACTACGTCACCTATACACACACACTTCAGCCCGTATGCACACACTCGCTGCATCCCCTATAAAACTATGCCCCCTATACACACACTCTCTACAGCCCCTAGCCACACATATTACACCACAAACACAAATTAAATTGACCTATTTATACAATACCACACCACACTCTACACACACGCAATCCCACAAGCAGGCTCCAAACACATGCACCATGCACTTTCCATTTGTCCTCTGGTATCCCACTTGTGGAGACACCAGAGACAATTTAAAAGCAAACACAGCACAAGCATGTTATTACATTTGCTTGCGCTGCGCAGAACAAATTCAGGGCCTTTTTCTAATGCCAGAGCTCTTCAGCAGGGCTCTGGGCATTGAACCAACATTCTCACTTTGAGAGGGGGCGTGTTGTCATTAGTGATGACAAAACACACACTCTCTGGCCCCGCCCCCTTCTTAGGGGGCCGCTCTGATTGAAAAATGCCCGGGCCTAATTTTTTTCCCAGTCCGGCCCTGCTCGCGAGACACATGGTCTGCAGCTCTGCTCACTGCGGAGCTGCAGACCAGTGTCTGCGGTGGCTGGTCGGACAGCCAGGAGGGGCCTTGCATGTGTGTCTTGTGTGTGTTTGTGTGTCTGTATGTATGTGTGTATGTGTCTTTGTATTTATGTGTGCCTTGTGTGTCTTATGTATGTATGAATGGGGGGGCCCACGGATCAGTTTCGCACCGGGGCCCGATGGATTGTGTGTATGCCACTGTCTGCAGCGATACAGAGGGACCTAATTGAGGTCTGGCAGAGAAATGAATTTATCTGCATGGTGTAAAAACTTTTAAGCAAAGGGGAAAGTAAGCAGGTCTTTATGGGAGAAATATTATTTTCTAATACAATTTTAAAGTTAGCATGAAGGCAGGTTTATATTATACCTCACAATGTCATATTACTAAAGGCTTCAGGTAATTGGTTGTGGTGGTCTAGCTATGTACGCTGTGCCATTCATTTCCATATTATGGCAAATATATGCACACCTGAAAATTAGAGAATTCTCGGATTTTCTTCCTGGCAAATGCTCAATTATTCTAAATAAGAATAAATAAATAAAACAGTCTGACATAAGTAGCTACTATGTTGCACGGTGTATATGTGCTCACCTATTATTGTTAGTTGCCATCCATTTGTTAAAGAGATTAGATGCAAATTCAACACATTCCGGAATGCCATAGCTACATGCTGTGCTCACCACGTTTATTTCACTGTATCTGTGGGAGAAAGTAATCAAGTCACCTTCTAAACAAAATAAAAATGGGCAAACAGAATAGGAGACGTGAAGAGAAATGGGGTAGAGGGAGTGTAGCGGAACGCCAATAATAAATCCACAAATTCCGCTGGTTCAGGAAATAATCCACAGTCAAGCGCTGAAACAACAAGGCAATATCCCCAACCTCCCAGTAACCGGACGAGACACAGTTCTGAGAGTCAACTGAAATCCTTTAATTCGGCTGGACAATTTATACAAGTCCCCATGCAAGGGGTTTCCTGAGTCCCTTCCCAGGGGCACTCCCAGAGGGGACTACATGGGGGACTTACATGACAACATATTTCTCCCATCAGGCACTGCTGCACGAGAGGGATCCTCCTCCCAGAACACACCGTTAAGTGGATTATCCCCTCGTGCAGCAGAACCGACAATTTACACAAAAATCCATAACTTGGTTAATATACGGTGGATTTACACGAATGGACGTTCGGTAGATAGCTGGGGTCTGAGCGCATCATTCGTGAGATTACCGCTCAGATCCCAGCTAAAATAACCGAACGCCGCACGAAAAACACATTTCTTATAAAACATATGAAAAGGACCGATTGCTTTCAGGGAACAAAATCCCGAATGGCCCGAAACTCCCGAACGTCCTGGAAGCTCAGCGGTGTTCGTGCCGTCGAGTAGCCGTTTTTAGTACCATGCGCTCGACGACCTAACACCGCTGAGGGAACAAAGGATCCAAGATGGCCGACCGCCGCATGGTCGGTAGTCGAACGACGGCCACCCAGGAGAGCCTCTAATTACCGATTGCAACATTGTTGCAATCGGTTAACTAGCGCCACACGCCTCTAAGTGTGGGCTATTAGGGGTATTGCGTTCGGTCCACGAACAGCCCTCAAAAGTGCCGTTCGTGAAACGAAAGAAAACCCCCATACAAACCGCCATTTGCATTCGGCAAAAGGGCAAATACAGGTAATGCAGAAAATACATATAGCATACACATACAGAGTAAAGCACATATCTCCCCAGACCTATAGGCAACCCTTAAAGGCATAGTCTCTGGTTATAGTCCAAGTGGCTAGGTTTGCCACAGGGAGAAAAGTAGAGTCTGTGAGGTAAAAGGAGATACAAAATAAGTAAGACAGAACAGGAAGGAGGAGATAAACAGACAATAAGTGTAGGTAAAGTGTATGGAGATGCCAAGACAATATGTGTAGGCCGTGAGGTGAATTGTCAATCAATGTGTGATGACAAGATGAAAATACAAGACGAAAGGGAGCTGCAGGGAATCTGATTTTCTTCCCTGTACTTCTTGCCCACTAGTCTCCCCCCAAAACATCCCCCCTCCTATGCAGTGCCACTCTGTGCCTTTCCTTCCCATGGCCATCTCCAGGTTTGTTTTCCATACATTACAGATTCTTTTTCACACTCCGTGTCATCTCATTATGCCTCCCTTCCATTTCGCAAACGTTTAACTTACTGGTCTGTTAATGATTCTGGTCGAGTAGTAAAATTTCCAGTCATATTTTTAAAGTATTCAAATAATGGTCTGACTTGTTGCTTCATGTATTTCTGTAGGAGAAAGCAAACATTTGTATCATTATGATCCTGCAAAAAATTAAACTTTGATAACATAAAACAATTGTGATGTTAAAGGAACACTCTATTGCAATTTCTTTTTTACTGTTTAGTAGATATACCCCCAACGAAAACATCCATTAATGTCAGTGGCCATCAAATCAGAGGGTTAAATCTATAGGTAATTTTCAATGTTTTATTCGGTGATGTAGTTCCTCTTTAAAGGGACACTGCAGACACCAACTAATGACATGCCACAGGCTTTATAGTTTTTGCTGCATTCTATATGTTAACTCCTACTGACTCTGACACGACCCCCCATTCTAAAATACTCCCTTCTTATTGGTTTCTGTATCTGCATATACCAGCATTTATGAACATCTCTTATAACCTACATTGTTCTTAAGCAGAGTTGTACATGTAACCAGAAATGACAATGTCTTTTGGGAGTTGTAGCTCAACTAATAGCGTTTATATGCATAAAGCTGATAAATGAACTACGCGTTCCAGGAACCACTGCTCTGAGTACCTGTATTATTATTATTTTTATTATTATTAATAGTATTTATAAAGCACCAACAAAAAGCAATGTACGGTGGACTAACAGACAAGTAATTGTAACCAGACAAGTTGGACACACAGGAACAGAGGGGTTGAGGGCCCTGCTCAATGAGCTTACATGCTAGAGGGAGTGGGGTAAAGGGACACAAACGGTATGGGTATGGTAGAAAAGTAGGTTGCTGGGATAGTTTTCAATAAGGGCTGAATGTTTTGTTTTTTTAATGACAGTTGCTGGAGAGGTAGCAAGGTGTGGGGAGGGAAAGCTACTAACAGTTTAATTGATATTGCTGTTCTAAAGAAGTGGTTATTGATGATTATTTTCAAGGAACTGGGTGAGAGTCTAATGGATCAGGGGAGAAAGTTCCGTAGGAATAGTGAAACCCTAAAGAAGTCTTGAAGGTGAGAATCAGAGGTGCAAGTACGAATAGAGGATAGACATAGATCTTTGACAGAGTGTAGGGGCCTAGATAGGTAGGTGGGAACAGCCTTATGCAGAGATATGTAAGAAAGTACCACCATTTTAAATTGAGATTTATATCTTACGGGAAGCCAATGTAGGTACTGACAGAGGAGGGAGGCATGGGAGATGCAGGAGGACAGGAAGATGAGCCTCATTTATTATAGGCTGTAACAGGGCAAATTGGGAATCGTCTCAGAAGCAGATTGCAGTCATCAAGGCAAGAGAGGACAGCTGCATTGACCAGTAACTTAGCCACACCTGGTGTTAAATGTTTTTGAGATGGAAGTGGCAGGCTTTGACAATCAACTGGACATGAGGGGTGAAGTAGAGGTTAGAGCCAAAGAGAAAAGGCAGGCAGTGAGCCTGCAAGGTAGAGCTGATGGTAGTGCCATAAACTTGGATTGGAGATAGATATGGACGTAGCAATATTTTAGGGAGGAAAGACGAAAAGCTCTGCTTTGGACAGGTTACATTTAAGAAAATGAACAGCCATCGAGTTAGAAATAGCAGAGAGACAGTCAGAGACAGGAATCAAGAGGGACGGCAAGAAATCAAGGACAGAACCGTGGGGAACACCAGCAGAGAAGGGTTGGGGAGACAAGGCAGGGCCAGAGAAAGAAACACTGATAGAGTGCTGGGAGAGGTAGAACCAAGAGAGAGCAGAGTCTCGTAGACCTAGATTACAGAGGATGAGAAGAAGTATATATGGCCAAGCTATTTCAAGGAAAAATCAAAGCTCAGCGCTGATGACTTATAAGGTATAATTTGAAAAATAGGGCAATTTAAAAGGATTAACTTTTTACAGTCCACATAAATAGTTGTTCTGTAAATTTCTAACTTAAAATCCATATAACAGGGTTATTTAATACTGAGAATTGTAAATGAATTTTAGATTTAAGGCCAGAGTAGCTAAACTGCAAGCATAGTTGACTTAAAGAATTTTTCCAGTTTGGCTATTTTGACCTTCAATTTTCTATTAACTTTGAATTCTCACTTAGGGGAATAACCCTCTTTGTCTTTCAGCGCTTTGTGTTGTTTTTTTTTACAACTACTAGCAATCTTTTTAAACTGTGTCTGCAAACATTCTGTCTAATCACATATATTATAGCAGAAAACTATGAGATGAGTTATAACATGGCAATTACCCCCATGGGTCCGTACACCTCTGACCGATCAAACATCTGTTTAAAGAAATTCAGACTGCTTAACGCTGCCTGCCAAGGCATGTATTCAGCGTCTTTCCAGAGGTATCTAGTGGTGTCTAATGCTCTTCTTGTATTCACGACCTTGGCTCTAAAAACACAATAGAAATTAATTATTTCTATTATCATAAAATATATTCCTCACCCCTACACAAAAACATATTTTTCAGTCCATAGCAACTGTAAACAAGTCGCTTGCTAGCCATTGGCAATTCAGTATGTTAATGCACAATTCTACTAGCCACCCAACAACATGCATGCATGATACTACACTAACTATAGATATGGTCTAAAATCTGTTTTCTAATCTAAATAAAGCTTTAAATATCAGTTTTTCAGGCTGTAAGTGGCCCTGCTGTTAATGCTTTAAAGAAAATAATGTTACACATGCAAAAATGACAAGATTACAAAGTAAAACAATACAATACTCTTTCATGAAGCTGCTATACATGAACAGGGACGCAGTTTAAATTAGGAAGTCACTTCAACCAATCAGGAGCTCCTTATGCTGGTGTGTGGGGCATGGCCCTTAAACACCTGATAGGAATGGTGAGGACTAGGATGAGTGGAACTGTTTAATAAGCCATCTGTAACCACACCATGTCTAAATTAAACAATCCTATGCAATTATTCAAACAGCCTAATGGAAAAACATAAATTTGACTCAACTCCAAATATACATTCAATCACTGTATACAAACTCATTGATAATTTCCGATACTGAAATTTGCATTTAACTCTTGTTTTCTAATCTTATAAAATTGAGTTGTATCTTTTATCTATACCTATGGTTACTGAGTGTAAATATTTTTGCCATCACAATGCAGTGGTTTGTTTGAGAAAAGAGGCACTGCTTGTTAAAAATTAAAAATTAAGATGTTCTATGGTGTTCAAGGTGGTGGTTCAGACTCCTGTGAGGTACCATGTATTATATATATCAATAAAAAATGTAGCTAAATCATTACATTAATAAGTATAAACAAGGAAAATATTTTTAAAGAGGGTAAAAAAAAAAAAACCCAGGGAAATATGATTGGCAATAAAGGAGTGCAGGGAAGGAATGGAGGAAATATATTCTGAACTTTTTAAGATTATTACAATTTATTAATAAATCAGTATCTTATTTTTTCCAAAGCTTTATCACATACACATAGTTAGTCATAAGAATATTTTGTGTGTTGGCAGATGCCAATATACATTGATCTATATGGGACTGGAAGGGGGTGGGAATATTTGTACCCAGTTTAGTTTAGTATCACCCTTTGATAATCACCTTACCTTGCTAAATTGAAGGCATCATCAATGATCTGGGCACGGTTGATAACAGGAATATTCTTCAACACAAAAATAGAAAAGTGTTTATAAACATTTACTTTCTATATGATGTTTTGGACTCTATAAGTACTGTGAATTAGTAAGGTAGGGGAATACACCAAGGTATACTGTTGTAAGAGTACCGTGAACCCTATTCTGGAGGCAAATTAGTCAACAAACTCATATTATATCCTCTCATCTGGATAAAGTCTATTTCTTCTTTAAATTTTAAGTTGTTGCTTTTTCCTAAAGAGACAGAAGCATATTTGCACCCTTTATAAGTAATAGAGAAATGACTG
>OW240914.1:86127109-86143140 GCA_933207985.1 Pelobates cultripes | reverse complement strand
ACGGGTAGGAAAGCGGGGGGACCACCCTAAGGCCAGGCTATTATCGATGCCTATTATAGGGGAGCCCTTTGCCCGCATAGCCGTTGACATTGTGGGTCCACTGGCCAGGGCTAGTCCATCCGGTAAGAAGTATGTTCTTACCGTGGTGGACTATGCCACCCGCTATCCAGAGGCAGTAGCGCTGTCTAACATAGAGGCAGAGACGGTTGCTGATGCCCTGGTTAGAATTTTTACTAGGGTCGGGTTCCCTAAGGAGATCCTCTCCGACCAGGGAACCCAATTCACCGCTGTGCTCACCCAGCAACTGTGGAAGGTGTGCGGCATTAAGCCGTTACTTAGCTCACCCTACCACCCACAGACTAACGGTCTCTGCGAGCGCTTTAACGGTACCCTCAAGCAGATGCTGAGGACCTTTACAGACACTTGCAGAGACTGGGAGAGATTCCTGCCTCATCTATTATTTTCTTATAGAGAGGTGCCCCAGGAATCTACTGGGTTCTCCCCCTTTGAGCTGCTGTATGGGAGAAGGGTCCGCGGACCCCTAGATCTCATTAGAGGCCACTGGGAGGGGGAGACGGAGCAGGAAGGACCCCCATAGTACCATATGTTCTGGAACTCCGGGACCGCATGGAGAAACTGTCCCTGATGGTAAGGGAGAATCTCCAGGCGGCCCAGGGGAGACAGAAGAGATGGTACGATCAGGGTGCCCGACAGCGGGTCTTCCAGGTTGGGCAAAAGGTATTGGTGCTTAAACCTGTGAAGGCCAACAAGATGCAAGCATCTTGGCAGGGCCCGTACAAGGTAGTGGCGCAGATCTGCGACACTACTTACTTGATAGCCAGCTGTGCAGATGAGAGGATCCAGCGGTCCTTTCATGTGAACATGCTGAAAGAGTACCAGGAGAGACCTGAGAATATTGCAGCAGTGTGTGCCCCAGCTGCAGATGATTCTGAGAATTTACCCCTTCCCAGATCTATTAGAAAGGGATTCCCAGACTGACCTTACTACCTTGGTACAGCTAGGGGACCGGTTGAACCCCACAGAAAGGGTACAGGCGCAGCAGTTGTTATGGGAGAAGCAGGCGACGTTCTCCCAGGAACCAGGTTATACCACCCTAGCTGTGCATAAGGTAGAGACCCCTGGACAGACCCCGTTACGACAGCCCCCCTACCGTATCCCTGAAGCAGTCCGTGAAGGAATGCGGAAGGAGATACAGGAGATGACCCAACTTGGGGTTATCGAGCACTCCGACAGCCCTTGGGCCTCGCCTGTAGTCCTGGTGCCAAAGAAAGATGGGACCACCCGGTTCTGTGTGGACTACAGGCGACTCAACGAGCGGACCACCACTGGCGCCTACCCAATGCCCCGGGTAGACGAATTACTAGATCGTATTGCCAGGGGGCGATATCTGACCACCATAGACCTGTGTAAGGGCTACTGGCAGATCCCCCTGGGCGAGGATGCTATCCCCAAGTCGGCATTTGTCACCCCATTTGGCCTGTACCAATTTAAGGTCATGCCTTTTGGGATGAAAAATGCACCGGCTACCTTCCAACGGATGGTGGATAGACTCCTGGATGGCTTCCAAGAATTTGCCTGTGCATACTTGGACGACATTGCGATCTACAGTGGGTCCTGGGAGGAACACCTGGTACATGTAGGGGTAGTGCTGGATAAGATTAGGGCCGCTGGCCTGACGTTGAAGCCAGAAAAGTGTCATCTAGGTATGGCTGAAGTGCAGTACCTGGGTCACAGAGTGGGGTGTGGGAGCCAGAGACCGGAGCCAGCCAAGGTAGAGGCAGTGGCTAACTGGCCCACACCTACTACTAAGACCCAGGTATTGGCCTTCTTGGGGGCGGCAGGGTACTACAGACGTTTTGTCCCTGACTACAGCGCTATCGCTAAGCCCCTGACAGACCTGACGAAGAAGAACTTGCCTAAGCAGGTCCTGTGGTCTCCGGCTTGTGAAGCTGCGTTCCAGGCACTGAAGCAGGCTCTTGTGAATGCCCCTGTCTTGGCTGCCCCAGTCCCTAACAAACGCTTTCTCGTCCATACAGATGCTTCCATGTATGGACTGGGGGCTGTGCTGAGCCAAGTCGGGGAAGATGGAGGAGAGCACCCTGTCGCATATCTCAGCAGAAGGTTGTTACCCAGAGAAGTGAGTTATGCGGCAGTGGAGAAGGAGTGTTTGGCCTTGGTCTGGGCATTGAAAAAGTTAAGCCCCTATTTGTATGGGCAAGAGTTTTCCCTTGTGACTGATCACAACCCACTCGTTTGGCTTAACCGGGTCTCAGGAGACAATGGGAGACTGCTGAGATGGAGCTTGGCACTACAGCCCTACAATTTTACCATCAGCTACAGACCCGGTAAGCTAAACGGAAACGCAGATGGGTTGTCCCGACAAACAGACGTTTCCATCACCTCGTAGTCCGGTCATCCCCAAGTTGACCCGCCACAGGGTCAAGCCGGGTCTGCCGGAGTGTCCCACAAGGAGGGAGCCGTGTGACAGAACCATCTGTCTGCTGGATTTTTGCCCGTTCGTCTGTTTGTCCCCGTTCGTATGAATGGCTGGTTTCTATAGCCCAGCCATTCGAATGACTCTTTTTCCCGAACAAAACCGCCGAACGAACGGCCACCCAAGTGAGGAGTGTGCTGCAGGTTAACGAAGTGATCACCATTATAACGTTGTGGTTAACCGCAGACACTTCTCAATTAAACCGAACTCAGGGTGGTCGTCGTTCGTATGTCGACCACGAGGCAGCGGCCATTTTAAATCATGCGAACGCTCAGCGGTGTTTGGCTCTATTTCTATGGAACGGAAAACGGACACTTTTTCTGTCGAACACCGCTGAAACAAGGGAACGCCTGGCTGCCTCCACGAAAGCATGCGAACATCGGCCGTTCGGGAGATTGAGAACATACAAAAGACTTAACCCAGATAGCCCACCCATGGAGTCATTCGTGTACCGAAGGACTGTAAGAACTTTGACTCCATGGCGATTGAACTATGTGTGTGGGATCTGAGCGCTATTCGCCAATAATATGCACTCAGACCCAGGCTATCTGGGGACATGTAATACGAATGGGAAATGTTCAGTTTTCATGTAGTTATGCATTTTTGTGTCTTTTATTATTTCATGTTTAAGATGGCGACTGTCCTTGTCCTGGAGTTAATTGAGTTACTTGGTAATTAACTCCAGGACAGAGGGGAGGGAATCAGAATGCACTGTGGGTAAAATATGTGACTGTGTGTCTGAAATGTCCTTCCAGCTGTCTGTAATTTAAGTCTTCCATTTGGTCCCCTAGGGGAGTGTCCACCAGGTGGGAGACCTGCATAAATACGGGCAGGTAGCCCACAGTAAACCCAGATCTTATTTGACCCTCAATGCGGAGCTTCTGTCTCGTTATTGGGGGGATTTCTTCTTCACGTTTAGAGACTGCTGGATGGAACGAAAGCCGCTTTGGGGATATTATTGTTCGACGGTTCCTAGCAGTTCGTATATTGCCGTTCGGGAGTTTGGAGCCGTTCGTGGATTTCGATCGGGAGATTGCCGCTTCCCCTGCATTTGGTTCGTGGGTTACAGAGTAAGCGAACAGAGACTGTACTGCAGCCGGGGAAGGTTTACTAAACGGCGGTTTGGCTTAAAGACACGGGAGGTGTCTTAACAACTCCTAAATGACAGAGGATTGAGCAGTGAGGCTGCAGGGGCATGATTTATACAACAAAACTGCTTCATTAAGCTATGGTTGTTTTGATGCCTATAGTATACCTTTAGCTAATGAACCACTGCCAACAGGCTTATTAACATAAAAATGAGAAAAGCCAAAGATGAGGAAAACAGAATGAATAGTCTAAAGCAGGGAGAGGCACCTCCAGCACTACAGACATCTCCCATATTGCTCTTACAACCATAATGCTGACAAAGCATATGGGTAAATGTGGTCCACAACTCTTGAGTGCCAAAGCTTGCTTACTTCTGGTCTAAGGTCAATGGAATATGGAAGGTTAATATAGGGATTTTATCTAAACAGCCATATAGCTGACATGAAAGGCACTTTACATCTCATTATTCACCAAAGCTATGACCATGGTAAAGAATGTTTATTAGTAACTTAACTGTAGGTCTAATATGTTGCTCAACTTCTTACAGAAAGACTTGATAGTGCTAAATGATGTATATAGAGTAATGGCGGTTGATGCCCTGGTGTCTTCTCATCCACTGACATCGAAAGAGGAAGAGGTGAACACTCCAGATGAAATAAATCAACTCTTTGACGCTATCAGTTATAGCAAGGTGAGGTCATTGATTTATATTTCCACAGCAGTTTTGTCAACTTGAGGCCTTCAGGTTACCGACAGTTAATAAGATCTTCCACACAACCTCTGAAGAATATTGAACTTTAGCTTCTTTTTAAGAAATGCAAATGAAAGTCAAAACGCAAGTATTTCATTTTAAACAATTCAAATGATAACATGTATATAAATTTTACTAATGGAACATTAGCTAAATTAGCTTTAGTGCAACCTATACCTAGAGCCATAATGTTGACATTTGCCCAGAGGCTGCTGGTCAAAAGGCTACAAGGATGATACAAGTCTTTGTAGAAAGGAAGGAAAAATATCAAATAAAAGTAGACATTGCAAAAGGCTCTAAAATGGTAGACTGTCAATGGGTCTCCGAAAGATAGGTTAAATTAGTGAGTGCTGGTCCCATGGATTAAATAAATAACTATGCAAATAACATTATTACATTGCGTATCTTATTAGAAACTTAGAAACATATTTATCTTCTCATTCTCATCTAGGGTGCTTCAGTGATTCGGATGCTGTCCAGTTTTCTCTCAGAGGAAGTGTTTGTTAAAGGTTTGGGTGTATGTACTTGCCAAATAAAGTGCCATAAATCATATATTTGTATTATAAATCTAAACATGAGGCATATACCCTCTGCTTCAAATTCCAAATTCTATGTACTTTGAAAACAATAAATAATAACGTTGTTTTTATTTATTTTTTCAGACATACCTGAAAACCTTTGAATATGATAACACTGTGTACAGTGATTTGTGGACTCATTTGCAAGCAGTAAGCACCATTGTTGGAATTTGAAATGCATTCTATGCATTCTAAGCAATCACTTCAAAGTTACAAATATGCAGTTATCTACCATGTATTTGCAAAAGCTGATTACCTCTCCACCTTCTCTAACGTCATGGAGGAGGCCTGACCTCATCCGCAATGGTCCAGTGCAATGTTCTTCATAGGAAAGCATTGACAGGATCACTGCTCGTAGGAAACTTCCTTGAGGTGAATTGGCCTGGATGACTTAAGTGGTCCATTAAGCATAATCACACACAGCATATCTAATATCATACACAGTGTCTGTATTATGCAGCCGGCAAATGATTTTTGGAGAGCAGTCAGTGTCCTTCAGCATCATCTCCTTCCATTGTCTTCTAGAACAGATATGAAGTGTCCTTCAAAGTTTGTTGAAGTGTATAAAAAGTGTATTATTTACCTTTAAAGTTCTACCAAATAGAAACTTATCTGTCTTTCAGTCAGGCTTTCCGGAGAGAGGAGAGGGATGGATGTTTGCACGCAGTGAATGTTGTATTCCATGTGCACAAGTTTGACAGAAGTTCAGCAGAAAAAGCACACAATTTCTGTTGACATTTCTTTGTTGACATCAGTGTTGCTATGCTGACAATACAGTATATAGCTGCAGCGATTTTTTTTTGAAAATATAAATCATATTAACTTATATTAATTAGGATTAAGAAATGTTGATGTATATACATTATCTGCTATTTGCAGTCATTGGGAATCTAATTAACTGTCAATGTACAGCTTCAACCTTGTTTCAATTTAACAATTTTGTGATATATTATTTAAATATATTAATCTCTATCTTAGGCAGTGGATGCAACATCACAATCCTTAGACTTGCCTCAACCAGTCGCCAATATCATGGACACATGGGTTCTACAGATGGGATTTCCAGTGGTGACTATTGACACTATAACTGGACTTGTAACTCAGAAACACTTCCTCCTGGATTCTGACTCCATAGTAACGCGCCCTTCAGAGTTTAGGTAAGTAGAACACTAAACAGGGAGATGTGTAAAATGTTGCACTGATGCAAAGCCATAAAGGTAGGACAATTACCAATGATGATTGCCATACATTTGGAACCTGGATCACTCTTTAAACATAGAGCTCTGTATTGTGTTTAAATATTGGGTAAAAGTTATCAGGATCTATTTCTGTAAATGTTTATTCATATAGTGAAGATGGTAGAAGTAGGAATGTATATTGTTGAGAAAAGAGATATATTTAAGAATTGGTAATATTATTTTAGAAGTCCCAAGCACCAACACACTCTTCAATGTTGAGGAATGGTTGGTTGGCAAGACCATATACAAATACAGATACAGGACTACATTCTACTATCAGAGATAAAAACATTTCTGGTAACGGATTTAAATACGGTGTAAGTAACAGAGACCTACACCTATAAGGGGAGCGCTCAAACTTATACATTGCTTACCAAACGTTGTTTCATATCATGGTACATGTAAAAGAATACAGAAGAATACAATATAGTGCAGATGGTATATACAAAGTGACAGTGCAATAATGGTGGTATAATCTTAATGGCTGGTATACTCACATTCCAAGGAGCCTGTATATTGAAAAACTGGCTCCGTATCAAAGCTTGTGTGCTTATAATGGTAGCACCACCCTTCTACTTCGGTGTGGAGTAATTCTCAAAAACAAAAACAGAGGGAAAGCGTACCAATGTGTAGATATTGTTCATGAAAGCACATATATATATATATATATAAATGTGGTGCTCACCTGGTCCTGAGCATATGGATCCTGGCTCTAGGTATATAAACTCTGTGCCGATTTGAATGGGGATGGCACTGTCCCTATGCAGATTCTTTTGGAGGCTCCAAAAAGGGACTTTAAAGGACTTAAAAGTAAAATAACAAATGTATTAATATAACATATGTATTAAAAAATATAAAAATAATGGATATAAAAAGTCCTCAGTAAAAGTCCTTTTAAAAATAGCCAAAACGCGTTTCACTCTTGAATAGAGCTTTCTCAAACAGCTGACTGAGGAAGCTCTATTCAAAATTGAAACGCAAAGGAGGTGTTTATGACGGAGGCCCCTTGTTGCTCTCTTACCTTAAAAGGTTAAAATACTCTCAGCAGTTTAACCCCAAAGGTTGCCTCCAGTGCCAGTATCCAGGTCCCTCAGACACCATTTGACTTCTGAATGTTCCCTTCAAAACCAATGAAACTTTAAAAAAAAATAATAATAAAAAAAAAAAGTCCCACGCATCAATTAATAAAAATTAAATGTAAATATTCCACTTTTATGCAATTCTGCATAGATTAAAAAAAGATTCTAAAACCCACTCCACATTACAAACTACACATATATTGTGATTATTATTGTTTTTGGGTTTTTTGGCAATACAAATATATACATGTGATAATATATGTGACATAAATCCATGATCCAATACTATATGTGACATAAATATGTGTACGCTGCTTATTATCCATTACATATTTTCCAGTTACACGTGGATTGTGCCAATGTCATATTCTAAAAACGCTTCTCTGGGGAACTACTGGCTTCAAACTTCTACAGGTAACAAGTCTTACAGGTCCTGTATAATGAAAGTGAATGGTTTCTTATAAAAGGTGGTGTCACATTTATCTGAATAGATAACAAAACAAGACTTACTAGCTAGAGCTAATAGTTATTAATCAGAGGAAGAATTGCTATTAATCCTCCCAAATGTATGTGTTTTCAAAAGTAGATTTTTTGATTTGTCAAATGTTTTTATGTGTTAATAGTCAGTGTGAATAGAATATTGCAAATATCAGGCTTGGTAAATTGAATCATTATTTTAGAAAAATATTTCATAAACTTTCTTTAAACCGAATTTATAAATGAATAGACACATATTAGCCGTGTGAGCTAGTAATGTCTTTTACGCTTTTAGTTTATTGACTATAATGGGAATTGTGGAAATTTGACCAATTTTAGGAAAAAAAAGTAGCTGAACTGGAAACATTCTCCAACTGAGACCTTTTTCCAACTTGATTATTTAGGAATAAGATTTGCAAATTCATTGTCAATCCCCACAATTCCTGTTTAGTGAAAAAAGAACCCACTGGACAAGCCCCAAGACATTGATTATACTGTTGCTTAGCTTATCACGAACATTAACAAAGATACTTTCAAAGAAAACACAATTCATAAAGTAACACTTCTAGTTAGGGTTCCTGGAGAGCCTGGGCACCATTTTGCTTTAAGAGGTTAAACCATTGCAAACCGTTTAACCTCAAAGTGATCCAAATGGCATTCGTTTCCCAGGTCCATGTGTCTCCTCTTCCCTCCTGTCTTCATTGCCGTTGATTGGCTGAAAGTGTCTGCTGACGTTCTCAGCCCGTTGACAAAATGCATGGTAAAGGAACGGACATTTCTCATACATTTTTCTCACATCTCTTTTACTCTTTGGTATATTTATTCATATTACATGTTTTGTTTTTATAGTAGAACTTGCCAGAATGACTCTGCTTGTAATCAATTATATATTTATTTATTTTGGGGGGACGGGGGGTGTTTTGTGCACACATCAATTGATTCTCATTACTTTATGGGAATTAAAGAATCTAGTGGGAAAAAAATAGCTGAGGGTCAAACTATAAGGCACTTTATCAGAGGTTCTGATCAGAGGCAGTCCATGAGAGGCTCTGCATAATACATAAGCATTATCTACTTGGTGCTCTCCCCTTTTGCTGTGTCCCTGCCTGGCATCATAAAAGAAGTAAAAAAGATATATTGTATTTTTTTTTTTCTTTCATTTGCTTTTTTCTTCCTGAAAGTTGAGATTTCAACATTTGATAATGTTGCAATGGCAGAGAAGGACCTGTTATTACGCGGCACTATATTTATATTTACTTTTTATTTTTTTCCCGTCTAGCTACAGTGAATGAATTTCAGATTCATACAAATGAATGGCTTCTAGCCAACATCAATGTAACAGGATACTACCGAGTTAATTATGATGATGGAAACTGGAACAAGCTCATTGCACAACTGGAGACAGATCATACGGTTCGTGAAGTTCGTTTAATGCTTAAGTATCTATACATTATGAATGATATGTTTCTTCTAATATAAGAGAATGCAAACAGAGTAAATTCACAATGCAGTTAAACAAAATGTCTTACTTAAAGTCAACAATACTGGGAATCCTAGGTACTAACTACAGAGAAACCATATACATGAATTTCCGGTTTGTTGGAGATTCTTCGAATTAGCAAGTTATATGTGGCTTCCTGATTATTATGCCAAAAAGTAGAACCCAGTTGCTAGCTGTAGTGGTTATGGTGCATTCATGCTCTAGATGGTTTTTGATAGTTTTTGATATATTAATATATTTTCATATATGATATCTATGTTTTGACATTTTACTATTATGCTGAAAAAAATATTTGAAAAGTATTAAATTATTTGAAAAGCTTATCCAACAATAGTAAATTGAGGCCTACAGATCTATAATAACAAAGATATACACAAAACTGAACACAAGTCCCTATAAAGTGAATAACCTACAGTGAGTAGAAATTACAATTATAAGAAACAGCACTACCCAGAAGATCTCCTCTTCTGAACTCAAAATATATTAAATGTATGGGTAGTTCTACTATGGAAAAAAAGAAATACAACATAATGTAGTTTAAACACAATTGCCACTCAGTACGCCACTCAGTTCCAATTGGCAATTTACTATTATCCAGTTAAAATTTTATGAAGGCTCCATTTTAACTAGATAATAGTGAGTTTCAATTGGAACTTGCGTGCTGAGTGGCGATTGTGTACAAACTACACTATGTTGTATTTCTTTTTTCCGTAGTAGAACTATCCATACATACCATAGATCTATAATAACATCTGATACATTGTACACGGATTTCTGTGACTCTGCAACGTAATAACCAATTAACTTGTTTGCAAGTCTATGACTGCTGTCTTCACTAAGTTATAATCCGTTCTTTTACTCTTTTACTGACCAAAGTTGAAGGTTTATTCAAATAATTGTAGTTACAAAGCATAGAACAAAAGAGAGATATATAGCTGTGGTTTACAAAGCACCACCGGGATGGCTAAGCGACAGCCTCAAAATAGCTTATCCATGTTGTAATAACAGAGAGTACTATTCTGGTTGACAGTCAAAACATAGAAACATAGAATGTGACGGCAGATAAGAACCATTCGGCCCATCTAGTCTGCCCAATTTTCTAAATACTTTCATTAGTCCCTGGCCTTATCTTATAGTTAGGATAGCCTTATGCCTATCCCACGCATGCTTAAACTCCTTTACTTGTTAACCTCTACCACTTCAGCTGGAAGGTATCTCGTGGGTTGAATCAAGCTGCCTTAACATGAAATTATATATATTTATATTTCACAATCCCTGCAATACCTTCCCTCACTAATATGTTTTGCCCCCAAAGTGTGCGTAGATATCTTAAAGAAGAGAACTAAAAGACTGGGGTATGAGGCAGATAAACAAATAGAAAGTAAATGGGAATATCCTTACACCTACAGTGTCTTATATAAATGCTCCTAATCTCTTAGCTTGCTGTAGTGTTTATGGTGCATGAGTGTCCTGGTAACTCTCAGTCCACCACCCCCTTATTGAGTCAAATATTTTTTGAATAGTCTGATCTGTCACCTGGGATCCTCTTGGTGCTACTCCCCACCTGCTTTCTGATGTTCCTCAGTATCTGCATTGGGAGAGGAGAACTAACTGAAGTTCCTGCTAAGGCACGTCCGTTCATACTATTCAAAAGCATCAGGGGGCATCAGGGCACTTCTGGTACCATAAACACTTCTGGCACCATAGAGCATACAGGAAGTTGTAGAAGCTATGGTGCTTGGAGTGTTCCTTTAAGTATAAATTATTAGATCAACAAAAATAAAGGCAGCACAAAAGTCAAGTATTATCAGACTATTGTGAAAAATGATTCAGCAAGAGGAAGAGGATTTTTCAGGTCTCCCTTCCATTTTAAGCCCAGTGCAACCCACAAGCCAGAATGAGTTATGGTCTCATCTTCAAGAAGGCCTGGACTAGCCTTTGGGCAAACTGGGCAAATGCCTGGTGGGCCACAGTGGACAAGGGCCAGGACTGACCATGGAGATCAAAGTATCTCCACGGTTGGCCCATGCAGGGCGACACTTAGTGAGTCCATGTAGGGCGATGCTCACAGTCCAAACAAGGAACTAATTCCTTTTATCTTTATGAACCGGTGGGTAGATCAGAGATCTCCCTCACCGGCCCATTAGTCAGGTATGCAGAGCAGCGCTGGGAGCATCGGGACTCACCTACCTCTGATGGGGATATATTGACTCACAAGCTCCAGTCACTGAGAGCGCTGCCGTGGGTTACCAGGGCAACGCTCTCAGTAATGCTGGAGCTCGTAGAAAGTAAGTGTTCTACAAGGCACAGAGAGCTCACTGGACTACCAGGATGTCTCGACCCCTCTGATGTCTCCCCCTCCCTTAGCCAAAGGTAACAAAAGAGAAGGAGCAAGAGATATTTATTTTTTTAATTCATTTTTATCATTTTTTGAATTTTAATATTTTATTCTCCTCTGCAGCCTGAACTCTTATGCCCCCACACACTAAAGCCATCTACACACACAAAACAGGCCCAATCCAAACACACAGTAACCCCTGTACATACATTACAGCCCATATATTAATACACACACTACAGCTCATAGATTAATATACACACACACTACAGTCCATATGCATGCACATTAGATACATGCATAAACATACACACACACAACACCCCATAGACAAACACATATACACTTAACCCTCTAGACCCACAAACACTCCCCATTTATAAACCCTCTATTACAGCCCATGTACATAAACACTACAGCCCCTATGTATACCCACACCTATACAACAGCCCCTATACACATGCACACTAAATCTCTTGAAACACTACAAACACACACATACCTGCTTTCTTGCTCTGTCTCTTGAACCGCTAGACAGACACGTACACACACAAACAATATCTACGGCACCTATACTAACATCAGGGGCGTACCTAGAGCATTTGGCACCCGGGGCGGGTCCTATTTTTGGCACCCCCCCTCAACTTTAAATATAAAAACAACTAAAAATGTTTTAATGTATTTAGCACTAAGCAGTGTTTGTGTTTTTGAATGTATGCATGTTTTTGTATGGAGTATATGTGACTGAATGTAGCGGTGTGTTTGTATGTAGTGTTGGCGTTTGAATGCAAGCATGCATTTGTGTGTTGTGTGGTATTTGAATGCAGTGGTATGGTTATATATAATGGTGGTGTTTGTATGTAGTGTTGATGTTGAAATGCAAGAGTGTATTTGTGTAGTGTTGGCGAGATTTTTATATGTCTGCACATATACACATACACGGACATACACACACAAACACAGTCACACACAGATACACATTGACACACAGGCAGACATCGTGGTGACTCTAGGAACAATATATATGGGGGGGCACATAAGATACCACAGTCAAAACAGGAGGGGGAGGTGGAGCAGTAAAACTTCTCACTAGGGGATGGGGTAATATGCTGCCATTGGCTGTCTGATGCCAGCATGCTGTGTTCTGCATGCTGGCATCTGATTACACATTTGCATATAATTCACATTAGCCACCCAGATTTCTTGTTATGGGCTGGCTGACACCTCTTAATTTCAATCTTTGTTTAGCAGATAACTCCTCTATTTGCTATCCTTTGTGGGATTGCCATATTTAAGGACACCATATAAGGTGCTATCTGCTAAACAGCACCTTCATTTGGTATCTTTAAATATGGAAATCTCACATACGGGCACTAATTCAGGGAATGATCTACTAAACAGCTAAAGGATAAAAAAAAAAAGCCATTTTCTTATTTTCAGTTGTTTAGTAGATAAATCCCTTATTTGTTATCTTTATGTGGGATTGCAATATTTGAGGACAGGAAATAAGGGAGCTATCTACTAAACACATACGCAGAGATACACATAATCACAGCTACACACAAGCACAATCACTGACCCACACACAAACATTACATACATACACACATTTAATAATTAAGAGGTCCACCCAGCCTCCCTACCTTGCTCTAGAAGGGCTGGAGTGGATCCTCAGTCCCTGGTGGTCCGTGGTTGCTGCTGGGATCTCTCGCACGCACGCCCTGTAATGACGCCGAGGCCGTGATGACATCATATCCTGGCTGCCGGCTCACTGCAGGGCGAAGACTGTCAGACACAGTCAGATGCACACAGTCCCACACACAGTCACTCACACACAATTACAGGCAGACAGTCAAATATGCAGGCAATCACACAGGCAGACAGTCACACACACAATCACAGACAGTCACACATACACACAACACAGTCACAGACAGTCACACACACAATCACAGGCAGACAGTCACACACACACACACACAATCACAGGCAGACAGTCACACACACACACACAGAGTAACACAGACAATCACAGGCAGACAGTCACACACACACAGTGACACACACACACACAGACAGTGACACACACAATCACAGGCAGACAGTCATACATACACATAACACAATCACAGACAGTCACACACACACACACACAGTCAGAGAGTCACACACATAGAGTCACACAGACAATCACAAGCAGACAATCACACAGACAATCACAGGCAGACAATCACAGGCAATCACACAGACAATCACACAGACAATCACACAGACAATCACAGGCAATCACACAGACAATCACAGGTAGACAATCACAGGCAGACAATTACACAGACAATCACAGGCAATCACACAGACAATCACAGGCAGACAATCACAGGCAGACAATCACAGGCAATCACATGCAGACAATCACAGGCAGACAATCACACAGACAATCACAGGCAGACAATCACAGGCAGACAATCACAGGCAGACAATCACACAGACAATCACAGGCAGACAATCACACAGACAATCACAGGCAGACAATCACAGGTAGACAATCACACAGACAATCACAGGTAGACAATCACACAGACAATCACAGGTAGACAATCACAGGCAGTCACACACACACCACAGCAGACAGTCACACACACAGTCAAAGACAGTCACAATCACAGTTACACACACACAACACACACACTCTCACTTACAGTAAGCTTGGGCTGGAGGAGGAGTGGATTCAGTCCCTCCTGTGCTGTAGTTGGGGAAGCAGGGACTCCTTCCTGCTTCCCCTCTGTGTGCAGCAGTATGAGGCTGCATATAGCTCTGCCCCCACATCCAACGTGGCTCCGCCCCCACGTACGGCTTGGCACCGCCCCCAAATCTCCGTGCAGGTCTCCTGCTGTATTCACTACCCCTGCGTGTGAGCTGTGTCGGCTGCCCTGTGCCCCTGCTGCTATGGCACCCGGTGCAGCCACACAGCTCACTGACTCCCAAGTCTGGCCAGCCCTGGTGGCACCCCCCTACCTGATGGCACCGGGGCGGACCGCTCCCCCCACCCCCCTTTAATACGCCACTGACTAACATACTTTACATTTAGTGGAAACGCATACACACTACAATCCCTAGCCACAGATATTATACCACTGACTCCTTTACACAAACTACACCACAAACAGTCGCCTCTATGCACACGCAATCCTTATAGGGACACCAGATATAAACACAGGGCATTGCTTCCATGCGAGAGCACTTTTGATGCTCTGGAGGGACAGCAAACTAACAAACTCACTTTGAGGTAGCGAGCATGTCATTTTCCATGACATGACACGTCCCTTTCTGTCCCCAACGCATTCTACTGGGCTGATCCACCTTTAAATGCCCGGGCTGAATTATTTCCCAGTCCGGTCCTGCCTTCAAACATATCTACACAGTGTGGACCAGGCATTTCTTCACCTAATCCTGCAGTTACTGTCATTGATGCTCATATTTCTGGATAGTGTACATCAGGAACCTTTTACAAAATGTGCTCTTTGGCCTATAAAAGGGTATTCCAAGCACCAAAACAACTTTGGCTTAATGAAGCAGTATTAGTGTATAGATTATGTCCCTGCAGTTTCACTGTTCAATTCTCTGCCTTGAGAGTTAAATCAATTTTGTTTCTGTTTATGCAGTTCTAGCCACACCTCCCGTTGCTGTGATTGACACAGCCTGCTTGAAAAAAAGTTACATTTTTCAATCAAATGTAACATGCAGTATGTTTACTTTAGAAGTTTATATCTCCTGCGCTGTTGATTGAAATGTAATCACACATAGGAGGCTCATGCAGGCTCTAGCATGGTTTTAACAGAGCAGGACATTGGATATTTTAAATTAAACAGAAAGTGCAATAAAGGAAATTTAAACATTGGATTTTTTTTACAGGAAATATATAGGGAGACTGTGTAGATTACATGCAAGAGAGGCGTGGTAAGGGCTACATTAAATTAATTTATCTCGAAAATGGCAAAGAATTGAGCAGTTAGATTGCAGAACATAATCTTTATACCAAAACTAATCCATTAAGCTAAAGTTGCTTTGGTGCTTATAGGGTCCCTTTAATATCACTACATCTATATCATATCAAATGGAACAATTTCCAGGGTGCAGGTTGTTATACTGGAGTAAGGCTTCTGCCACACAGACTCCAAGGTGCTAAACATTGAGTTGAACCCTTCTTCCTATTTCTGGGTCTAGTCAGTGTTCCACAGTTTTACAAAAGGTGACAACTAGCTGGAAAATGAAAGACTAAAAGATCCTCTTTCACAATTTTTCCTTCCATTCAGGAGGCTGAAAATCTCCAACAGATATGTATAAGTAGTATTGGACATAATTGGAAAGCTAAAGACTGGACATCTTCTGGATAACCTTCATGAGGCATTCTGGAACACCTTACACACTGAATCATGCCCTTTATACAACTCGCAAATAGATTAGA
>OW240914.1:86084287-86127009 GCA_933207985.1 Pelobates cultripes | reverse complement strand
AGCATCTTCTTCCATCTCCCTGTTACAGAATTCACTGCCATATCCATACAAATTGTACAGAATGTCCAGGATAGTTTTCCAGGGACAAATGTTGTCGCCTGTTGAACAAGGTGACCTTGCTCGGGTCCCAGGTGTGCGGTTCCTAAAATGGCTGCCATATACACGTCCACTGATAGGAGACGCGAAAGGTATTAAACTGATCAGAATACTAAACACACCACTCCTTTTTTCCTGTATGGCTCCTCAAATGATGCTTAAGATTAGAAGTGCTGAAAAGCATTTCTCACACAGGTATATCCGATAAAATAGTACTAAACACACCACTCCTATCTGGTGGTATATTAGCTTGACCGCGCAGTGCCCCAAATTTGCAGTAAGAGGACCGACCAAGCCTCTTCTTCCATCTCCCTGTTACAAAAATCAATGCCGTGTACACGCCCACCGATAGGAGACGCGGAAGGTATTAAACTGATCAGAACAATACTAAACACACCACTCCTATCTGGTGTCACATTAGCTTGACCGCGCAGTGCCCCAAATTTGCAGTAAGAGGACCGACCAAGCCTCTTCTTCCATCTCCCTGTTACAAAAATCAATGCCGTGTACACGACCACTGATAGGAGACGCGGAAGGTATTAAACTGATCAGAACAATACTAAACACACACTCCTATCTGGTGGCACATTAGCTTGACCGCGCAGTGCCCCAAATTTGAATTAAGAGGACCGACCAAGCATCTTCTTCCATCTCCCTGTTACAGAAATCACTGCCATATCCATACAAATTGTACAGAATGTCCAGGATAGTTTTCCAGGGACAAATGTTGTCGCCTGTTGAACGAGGTGACCTTGCTCGGGTCCCAGGTGTACGGTTCCTAAAATGGCTGCCATATACACGTCCACTGATAGGAGACGCGGAAGGTATTAAACTGATCAGAACAATACTAAACACACCACAAATAAGGTTTCTCTCCTGTATGGCTCCTCAAATGATGCTTAAGATTAGAAGCGGCTGAAAAGCATTTCTCACACTCCGAACAAAAATATATTTTTTTAACATTCTCTCCACTTTGAACGAAATGACGTTTGGGAAGAGATTAACATAATTAAACACAGGCAGTAAAAATACAGTTTTTAGCCATACCCTGTAACTTTAAAACTACACATCCCATCTTCATAATTACATATTTGGAATCAGCACACTTAAAACATAAACATAACCAAAAATCAGCCAAATCCATCCAGGGGTTAAAAAGTTAGCTGGAGGTCCCTTTATGACCGACCGCAAGCACATTTTCCTGCCCAAAACAGTTCCATAGATTTGGGCTGTGAGGTCGGTCTATTTCAGGCTGAAAAAACGACTAAGTCCCATCGCGAATGGGACTTAGTCTCTGCAGCTGAAATAAGGCTGAAAAAAAGAAAAAGACTAAGTCCCATCGCCGAATGGGACTTAGTCTCTGCAGCTGAAATAAGCTGAAAAACGGCTGAAAAAAAGACTAAGTCCCATCGCCGAATGGGACTTAGTCTCTGCAGCTGAAATAATTTCCCATTTACTGAACCAAGTGGGAAATAGCAAGGCAGGCACAAAGGGTTTGCACCAGGTCTGGGGACACAGGGGACACCGTCTTAAAGGGGCCGTGTCCCCAACAAGTCTGGGGACACGGCCTTAAAGGGGCAGTGTCCCAATCTTCCTGATGTCCCAAAAAGGTGTTTAAAGGGCCAGCACCAGTCACATAAAGAGTCCATAAGCCCCAATATGCCCACCGACAGTCTTAAAGGGCCATACACACCAAATAAAAGTGCATACATTTTCACAATCTCCCAGGGGCCATAGTCATGCGGGAGGAGGCTGGCAAAGAGGCTTCTCCACAACCCAGGGAAACAGGGCAATTTGCCATTTAAAGGGCCCGTTACAAATAGCAGTTTGTAACAAGGTGTCAATCCATATCTGCCAAGTGACCCGATGTAGGGGGAACAGTCCCTATTCTGCTCTGTGTCAGTGTGTATCAGGGATCTCTAGGACAGGTGTCAATCCATATCTGCCAAGTGACCCTATGTAGGGGGAGCAGTCTCTATTCTGCTCTGTGTCCGTGTGCATCAGGGGCTCTGAGGACAGGTGTCAATCCATATGTCAAGGTGTCAATATGTCATATGTCAGGTGTCAATCCATATTGATTGTGATTTAGGAATGTTAGGTGATTTCTGCCCTTATGGATTAAAACCAGACTCTGTATCAACTGTGTAATTTTCCATGGGAGTTTTGCCATGGATCCCCCTCCGGCATGCCACAGTCCAGGTGTTAGTCCCCTTGAAACAACTTTTCCATCCCTATTGTGGCCAGAAAGAGTCCCTGTGTGTTTTAAAATTCGCCTCCCCATTGAAGTCAATGGCGTTTCGGGCGGTGCGCCGGTTCGCGAACATTTGCGGAAGTTCGCGTTCGCCGTTCGCGAACCGAAAATTTCGGGTTCGCGACATCACTATTTAACTCTTGTTTTCTAATCTTATAAAATTGAGTTGTATCTTTTATCTATACCTATGGTTACTGAGTGTAAATATTTTTGCCATCACAATGCAGTGGTTTGTTTGAGAAAAGAGGCACTGCTTGTTAAAAATTAAAAATTAAGATGTTCTATGGTGTTCAAGGTGGTGGTTCAGACTCCTGTGAGGTACCATGTATTATATATATCAATAAAAAATGTAGCTAAATCATTACATTAATAAGTATAAACAAGGAAAATATTTTTAAAGAGGGTAAAAAAAAAAAACCCAGGGAAATATGATTGGCAATAAAGGAGTGCAGGGAAGGAATGGAGGAAATATATTCTGAACTTTTTAAGATTATTACAATTTATTAATAAATCAGTATCTTATTTTTTCCAAAGCTTTATCATATACACATAGTTAGTCATAAGAATATTTTGTGTGTTGGCAGATGCCAATATACATTGATCTATATGGGACTGGAAGGGGGTGGGAATATTTGTACCCAGTTTAGTTTAGTATCACCCTTTGATAATCACCTTACCTTGCTAAATTGAAGGCATCATCGATGATCTGGGCACGGTTGATAACAGGAATATTCTTCAACACAAAAATAGAAAAGTGTTTATAAACATTTACTTTCTATATGATGTTTTGGACCCTATAAGTATTGTGAATTAGTAAGGTAGGGGAATACACCAAGGTATACTGTTGTAAGAGTACCGTGAACCCTATTCTGGAGGCAAATTAGTCAACAAACTCATATTATATCCTCTCATCTGGATAAAGTCTATTTCTTCTTTAAATTTTAAGTTGTTGCTTTTTCCTAGAGACAGAAGCATATTTGCACACTTTATAAGTAATAGAGAAATGACTGTCTAATCTATTTGCGAGTTGTATAAAGGGCATGATTCAGTGTGTAAGGTGTTCCAGAATGCCTCATGAAGGTTATCCAGAAGATGTCCAGTCTTTAGCTTTCCAATTATGTCCATTACTACTAATACATATCTGTTGGAGATTTTCAGCCTCCTGAATGGAAGGAAAAATTGTGAAAGAGGATCTTTTAGTCTTTCATTTTCCAGCTAGTTGTCACCTTTTGTAAAACTGTGGAACACTGACTAGACCCAGAAATAGGAAGAAGGGTTCAACTCAATGTTTAGCACCTTGGAGTCTGTGTGGCAGAACCCTTACTCCAGTATAACAACCTGCACCCTGGAAATTGTTCCATTTGATATGATATAGATGTAGTGATATTAAAGGGACCCTATAAGCACCAAAGCAACTTTAGCTTAATGGATTAGTTTTGGTATAAAGATTATGTTCTGCAATCTAACTGCTCAATTCTTTGCCATTTTCGAGATAAATTAATTTAATGTAGCCCTTACCACGCCTCTCTTGCATGTAATCTACACAGTCTCCCTATATATTTCCTGAAAAAAAATCCAATGTTTAAATTTCCTTTATTGCACTTTCTGTTTAATTTAAAATATCCAATGTCCTGCTCTGTTAAAACCATGCTAGAGCCTGCATGAGCCTCCTATGTGTGATTACATTTCAATCAACAGCGCAGGAGATATAAACTTCTAAAGTAAACATACTGCATGTTACAGTTGATTGAAAAATGTAACTTTTTTTCAAGCAGGCTGTGTCAATCACAGCAACGGGAGGTGTGGCTAGAGCTGCATAAACAGAAACAAAATTGATTTAACTCTCAAGGCAGAGAATTGAACAGTGAAACTGCAGGGACATAATCTATACACTAATACTGCTTCATTAAGCCAAAGTTGTTTTGGTGCTTGGAATACCCTTTTATAGGCCAAAGAGCACATTTTGTAAAAGGTTCCTGATGTACACTATCCAGAAATATGAGCATCAATGACAGTAACTGCAGGATTAGGTGAAGAAATGCCTGGTCCACACTGTGTAGATATGTTTGAAGGCAGGACCGGACTGGGAAATAATTCAGCCCGGGCATTTAAAGGTGGATCAGCCCAGTAGAATCCGTTGGGGACAGAAAGGGACGTGTCATGTCATGGAAAATGACATGCTCGCTACCTCAAAGTGAGTTTGTTAGTTTGCTGTCCCTCCAGAGCATCAAAAGTGCTCTCGCATGGATGCAATGCCCTGTGTTTATATCTGGTGTCCCTATAAGGATTGCGTGTGCATAGAGGCGACTGTTTGTGGTGTAGTTTGTGTAAAGGAGTCAGTGGTATAATATCTGTGGCTAGGGATTGTAGTGTGTATGCGTTTCCACTAAATGTAAAGTATGTTAGTCAGTGGCGTATTAAAGGGGGGCTGGGGGGGGCGGTCCGCCCCGGTGCCATCAGGTAGTGGGGTGCCACCAGGGCTGGCCAGACTTGGGAGTCAGTGAGCTGTGTGGCTGCACCGGGTGCCATAGCAGCAGGGGCACAGGGCAGCCGACACAGCTCACACGCAGGGGTAGTGAATACAGCAGGAGACCTGCACGGAGATTTGGGGGCGGTGCCAAGCCGTACGTGGGGGCGGAGCCACGTCGGATGTGGGGGCAGAGCTATATGCAGCCTCATACTGCTGCACACAGAGGGGAAGCAGGAAGGAGTCCCTGCTTCCCCAACTACAGCACAGGAGGGACTGAATCCACTCCTCCTCCAGCCCAAGCTTACTGTAAGTGAGAGTGTGTGTGTTGTGTGTGTGTAACTGTGATTGTGACTGTCTTTGACTGTGTGTGTGACTGTCTGCTGTGGTGTGTGTGTGACTGCCTGTGATTGTCTACCTGTGATTGTCTGTGTGATTGTCTACCTGTGATTGTCTACCTGTGATTGTCTGTGTGATTGTCTACCTGTGATTGTCTGCCTGTGATTGTCTGTGTGATTGTCTGCCTGTGATTGTCTGTGTGATTGTCTGCCTGTGATTGTCTGCCTGTGATTGTCTGCCTGTGATTGTCTGTGTGATTGTCTGCCTGTGATTGTCTGCATGTGATTGCCTGTGATTGTCTGCCTGTGATTGTCTGCCTGTGATTGTCTGTGTGATTGCCTGTGATTGTCTGTGTAATTGTCTGCCTGTGATTGTCTACCTGTGATTGTCTGTGTGATTGCCTGTGATTGTCTGTGTGATTGTCTGTGTGATTGTCTGTGTGATTGCCTGTGATTGTCTGCCTGTGATTGTCTGTGTGATTGTCTGCTTGTGATTGTCTGTGTGACTCTATGTGTGTGACTCTCTGACTGTGTGTGTGTGTGTGTGACTGTCTGTGATTGTGTTATGTGTATGTATGACTGTCTGCCTGTGATTGTGTGTGTCACTGTCTGTGTGTGTGTGTGTCACTGTGTGTGTGTGACTGTCTGCCTGTGATTGTCTGTGTTACTCTCTGTGTGTGTGTGTGTGTCACTGTGTGTGACTGTCTGCCTGTGATTGTTGGTGTGTGTGTGACTGTCTGCCTTTGATTGTGTGTGTGACTGTCTGTGACTGTGTTGTGTGTATGTGTGACTGTCTGTGATTGTGTGTGTGACTGTCTGCCTGTGTGATTGCCTGCGTATTTGACTGTCTACCTGTATCTGTGTGTGTGTGACTGTGTGTGGGACTGTGTGCATCTGACTGTGTCTGACAGTCTTCGCCATGCAGTGAGCCGGCAGCCAGGATATGATGTAATCGCGTCCACGGCGTCATTACAGGGCGTGCGTGCGAGAGATCCCAGCAGCAACCATTGACCACCAGGGACTGAGGATCCACTCCAGCCCTTCTAGAGCAAGGTAGGGAGGCTGGGTGGACCTCTTAATTATTAAATGTGTGTATGTATGTAATGTTTGTGTGTGGGTCAGTGATTGGGCTTGTGTGTAGCTGTGATTATGTGTGTGATTGTTTGTATCTCTGCGTATGTGTTTAGTAGATAGCTCCCTTATTTCCTGTCCTCAAATATTGCAATCCCACATAAAGATAACAAATAAGGGATTTATCTACTAAACAACTGAAAATAAGAAAAGGGCTTTTTTTTATCCTTTAGCTGTTTAGTAGATAATTCCCTGAATTGGTGCCCGTATGTGAGATTTCCATATTTAAAGATACCAAATGAGGGTGCTGTTTAGCAGATAGCACCTTATTTGGTGTGCTTAAATATGGCAATCCCACAAAGGATAGCAAATAAAGGAGTTATCTGCTAAACAGAGATTGAAATTAAGAGGTGTCAGCCAGCCCATAACAAGAAATCTGGGTGGCTAATGTGAATTATATGCAAATGTGTAATCAGATGCCAGCATGCAGAACACAGCATGCTGGCATCAGACAGCCAATGGCAGCATATTACCCCATCCCCAAGTGAGAAGTTTTACTGCTCCACCTCCCCCTCCTGTTTTGACTGTGGTATCTTATGTGCCTCCCCATATATATTGTTCCTAGAGTCACCACGATGTCTGCCTGTGTGTCAATGTGTATCTGTGTGTGACTGTGTTTGTGTGTGTATGTCCGTGTATGTGTATATGTGCAGACATATAAAAATCTCGCCAACACTACACACAAATACACTCTTGCATTTCAACATCAACACTACATACAAACACCACCATTATATATAACCATACCACTGCATTCAAATACCACACAACACACAAATGCATGCTTGCATTCAAACACCAACACTACATACAAACACACCGCTACATTCACTCACATATACTCCATACAAAAACATGCATACATTCAAAAACACAAACACTGCTTAGTGCTAAATACATTAAAACATTTTTTAGTTGTTTTTATATTTAAAGTTGAGGGGGGGGTGCCAAAAATAGGACCCGCCCTGGGTGCCAAATGCTCTAGGTACGCCCCTGATGTTAGTATAGGTGCCGTAGATATTGTTTGTGTGTGTACGTGTCTGTCTAGCGGTTCAAGAGACAGAGCAAGAAAGCAGGTATGTGTGTGTTTGTAGTGTTTCAAGAGATTTAGTGTGCATGTGTATAGGGGCTGTTGTATAGGTGTGGGTATACATAGGGGCTGTAGTGTTTATGTACATGGGCTGTAATAGAGGGTTTATAAATGGGGAGTGTTTGTGGGTCTAGAGGGTTAAGTGTATATGTGTTTGTCTATGGGGTGTTGTGTGTGTGTATGCTTATGCATGTATCTAATGTGCATGCATATGGACTGTATGGTGTGTGTATATTAATCTATGAGCTGTAGTGTGTGTATTAATATATGGGCTGTAATCAGGGCCGGATTAACATAGGGGCTGATGGAGCTGCAGCTCCAGGCCCAGGCCCATGGAATAGGCCCATTTAAAAAAAATAAAAATTTTTTTTTTACACACTACTCTTAGGTTTGCCACCTGACTGGTATTTTAATGGTACAGACGGTATTTGAGGCTGCCTGGCCATGCCGGTATTGCAGTAATACCAGCAGTACAAATGCAGGTAATTTTCTCAGAATAAATGGAAATTACTCTGCAATACCAGCACCGGTCAGTAGGGGTCACTGTGTGTGGAGAGAGGCAGGCATATGAAGTTACTGAATATCCCTGCCTCTCTCTACTACTTACTGATCCCTGGGGGAGCAGCTACACAGCGCAGACAGTCCAGACAGCAGCTCTACAGCTCAGGTAAGTGAGGGATGAGGGGAAAGGCAGCAGGGACACATGGAGACACAGACACTAGGGGACACATGGGGACACAGACACTAGGGGACACATGGGGACACTGAGACACTAGGGGACACATGATGACACATACACTAGGGGACACTGAGACACGAGGACACAGACACTGGGACACCTGGGAACACAGACACTAGGGGACACTGGAAAACATGGGGACACTGAGACACTAGGGGACACAGACACTTGGGGACATATGGGACACTGAGACACTAGGGGGCACTAAGACACTAGGGGGCACTAAGACATTAGGGGGCACTAAGACACTAGGACACATGGGGACACAGACACTGGGAGACCTGGGGACACTTGGGGACACTGGAAAACATGGGGACACTGGGACACATGAGGATGCTGAGACACATGGGGACATTGGGAGACACTATGTTCCCATGTCCCCCAGCCAGTGTCCCTAGTGTCTCAGTGTCCCCAAGTCTCCCAGTGTCTGTGTCCCATGTCTCTCAGTGTGCCTAGTGTCCCCAAGTGTCTGTCTCCCAGCCAGTGTCCCCTAGTCTCCCAGTGTCCCCTAGTCTCCCAGTGTCTGTGTCCCTAGTGTCTTAGTGTCCCCAAATGTTTCAGTGTCTCCATGTCTCCAAGTGTCTGTGTTCCTAGTGTCTCAGTGTGCCTGGTGTCTCCCAGTGTCCCAGTGTCCACATGTCTATGTCCACAACTGTCTCCATGTCTCCCAGTGTCCACATGTCTATGCCCACAACTGTCCCCATGTCTCCCAGTGTCCGCAAGTGTCTGTCTCCCAGCCAGTGTCCCCTAGTCTCCCAGTGTCCCCTAGTCTCCCAGTATCTGTGTTCCCATGTCTGTGTCCCTAGTGTCTTGGTGTCCCCAAATGTTTGTGTCCCCATGTCTCCCAGTGTCTGTGTCCCTAGTGCCCCAGTGTCCCCATTTCTCCCAGTGTCCCCATGTCTCTGTGTCCCCATGTCTCACAGTGTCCCCTGTATCTTAGTGACATGGGGACACACTGAGACATTGGGACACTGGGAGAAATGGGGAAACAGACACTGGGAGACTAGGGGACTGGACGACATGGGGACACTGACACAGTGATACATAGGGACACTGATACACTGGGTGACTTGCGAGACTGAGACACTGGGAGACAGGGAGACACTGGGAGCAATCCATCTATACGGCAGAATCAAACAGTGAGTAGTTTGTTGGTGATTTTAGAGAATTTTCTCTGATGTCACTCCTTGTGATTTACATCATGTGATGTCACGCATAACTAATTAATTATACAAATGATTAAGGCTGGAATTTTTTTCCAAGAAGGTGGCAACCTTAACTACTCTTCACATACTCTTGCTTAACCCCTTAAGGACACATGACATGTGTGACATGTCATGATTCCCTTTTATTCCAGAAATTTGGTCCTTAAGGGGTTAAAGGAGCACTATAGGGTCAGGAACACAATCATGTATTTCTGACCCTATTATGTTAAAACCACCACCCTGGCCCCTTCTTGCCTCCCTAAATATAGTAAAATATTACTTGTATTCAATTCTGCAGCTGCTGGCTCAGAAGTGGTGGTCTGAGCAAATTACAATACTTCCCCATAGGATTGGCTGAGACTGTCAACTAGGCAGATCAGGGGCAGAGCCAGCACATGTCCAACATAGCCCTGGCCAATCAGCATCTCCTCATAAAGATAAATTGAATCAATGCATCTCTATGAGGAAAGTTCAGTGTCTGCATGCAGAGGGTGGAGACACTGAATGTCAGTGCTGCACACTAGGCAGTACTGCCCCAGGAAGCACCTCTAGCAGCCATCTAAGGAGCGGCCAGTGGAGTTATTTTCTCTGAAAAGACAGTGTTTACTGCAAAAAGCCTGAATGGAATGATTCTACTTACCAGAACAAAAACAATAAGCTGTAGTTGTTCTGGTGACTATAGTGTCCCTTTAAGTTTGGAAGCTTAAAAGGGATGTATGGGAACAAAACTTGTGTGCACTGGCTGACATTAAAATTAGTTTAGGTAATGCAGACGTTGGTCTCTCTAACACTGTGGCATGTTCCCTTTCTTCTACACTCACTACAGACACCTTTTCTCTGTCTAAGACTATATACCAGGAACTTTTCTGCCTGCTAGTAAGAAGGTAAGGAGACAAGTGGACCAGCAAGTGCTAGGGGACAGTCCTTAGAAAGAATGGAGTGAGCGCATCATTAGATGCATTTATGTCAAGCTCAAGGTGCTGCCTGCATAGTATGCCCTTAGTTGGACAGCCTGCAGGATTGGCAGGCAGCCTGACATGCATTCATGCCAGACTGACCTTCCAATTTTTGGACAAACATGCCCCCTTTTTGGGCATGTTCACCCCTTTTGGCAGGTCTCGTCATTGATTCACGCCAGTGGCACACCCTTTTACCCCGCCCATTGACTTCCTGCTTCACTGTTAGGGGTTATGGATTTACTTGAAAGATGGAAGCATAAATTAGAGAAAGATTAGCATAGAGTATGTGTTGTCTTATAGCTGCATCCTATGAGTTTCCCTTCAGCACCATCTCCATCAGATACATGACGCTTGGGAGGTATGATTGTTTTAGTGTTTTTGGTCGATAAGATTCCGTAATTAGGCCCATCATAATTGTCAGCACCAGGCCCACGGTGCTCTTAATCCGGCCCTGGCTGTAATGTATGTACAGGGGTTACTGTGTGTTTGGATTGGGCCTGTTTTGTGTGTGTAGATGGCTTTAGTGTGTGGGGGCATAAGAGTTCAGGCTGCAGAGGAGAATAAAATATTAAAATTCAAAAAATGATAAAAATGAATGAAAAAAATAAATATCTCTTGCTCCTTCTCTTTTGTTACCTTTGGCTAAGGGAGGGGGAGACATCAGAGGGGTCGAGACATCCTGGTAGTCCAGTGAGCTCTCTGTGCCTTGTAGAACACTTACTTTCTACGAGCTCCAGCATTACTGAGAGCGTTGCCCTGGTAACCCACGGCAGCGCTCTCAGTGACTGGAGCTTGTGAGTCAATATATCCCCATCAGAGGTAGGTGAGTCCCGATGCTCCCAGCGCTGCTCTGCATACCTGACTAATGGGCCGGTGAGGGAGATCTCTGATCTACCCACCGGTTCATAAAGATAAAAGGAATTAGTTCCTTGTTTGGACTGTGAGCATCGCCCTACATGGACTCACTAAGTGTCGCCCTGCATGGGCCAACCGTGGAGATACTTTGATCTCCATGGTCAGTCCTGGCCCTTGTCCACTGTGGCCCACCAGACATTTGCCCAGTTTGCCCAAAGGCTAGTCCGGGCCTTCTTGAAGATGAGACCATAACTCATTCTGGCTTGTGGGTTGCACTGGGCTTAAAATGGAAGGGAGACCTGAAAAATCCTCTTCCTCTTGCTGAATCATTTTTCACAATAGTCTGATAATACTTGACTTTTGTGCTGCCTTTATTTTTGTTGATCTAATAATTTATACTTAAAGGAACACTCCAAGCACCATAGCTTCTACAACTTCCTGTACTGTTTATGGTGCCAGAAGTGCCCTGATTCCCCCTGATGCTCTATGGTGCCAGAAGTGTTTATGGTACCAGAAGTGCCCTGATGCTTTTGAATAGTATGAACCGACGTGCCTTAGCAGGAACTTCAGTTAGTTCTCCTCTCCCAATGCAGATACTGAGGAACATCAGAAAGCAGGTGGGGAGTAGCACCAAGCGGATCCCAGGTGACAGATCAGACTATTCAAAAAATATTTGACTCAATAAGGGGGTGGTGGACTGAGAGTTACCAGGACACTCATGCACCATAAACACTACAGCAAGATAAGAGATTAGGAGCATTTATATAAGACACTGTAGGTGTAAGGATATTCCCATTTACTTTCTATTTGTTTATCTGCCTCATACCCCAGTCTTTTAGTTCTCTTCTTTAAGATATCTACGCACACTTTGGGGGCAAAACATATTAGTGAGGGAAGGTATTGCAGGGATTATGAAATATAAATATATATAATTTCATGTTAAGGCAGCTTGATTCAACCCACGAGATACCTTCCAGCTGAAGTGGTAGAGGTTAACACAGTAAAGGAGTTTAAGCATGCATGGGATAGGCATAAGGCTATCCTAACTATAAGATAAGGCCAGGGACTAATGAAAGTATTTCGAAAATTGGGCAGACTAGATGGGCCGAATGGTTCTTATCTGCAGTCACATTCTATGTTTCTATGTTTTGACTGTCAACCAGAATAGTACTCTCTGTTATTAGAACATGGATAAGCTATTTTGAGGCTGTCGTATAGCCATCCTGGTGGTGCTTTGTAAACCACAGCTATATATCTCTCTTTTGTTCTATGCTTTGTAACTACAATTATTTGAATAAACCTGCAACTTTGGTCAGTAAAAGAGTAAAAGAACGGATTATAACTTAGTGAAGACAGCAGTCATAGACTTGCAAACAAGTTAATTAGTTATTACGTTGCAGAGTCACAGAAATCCGTGTACAATGTATCAGATGTTATTATAGATCTATGGTATGTATGGATAGCTCTACTACGGAAAAAAGAAATACAACATAGTGTAGTTTGTACACAATCGCCACTCAGCACGCAAGTTCCAATTGAAACTCACTATTATCTAGTTAAAATGGAGCCTTCATAAAATTTTAACTGGATAATAGTGAATTGCCAAGTGGCGTACTGAGTGGCAATTGTGTTTAAACTACACTATGTTGTATTTCTTTTTTTCCATAGTAGAACTACCCATACATTCAATATATTTTGAATTCAGAAGAGGATATCTTCTGGGTAGTTACATCAACTTAAGGGAAGTGCTGTTTCTTATAATTGTAATTTCTACTCACTGTACGTTATTCACTTTATAGGGACTTGTGTTCAGTTTTGTGTATATCTTTGTTATTATAGATCTGTAGGCCTCAATTTACTATTGTTGGATAAGCTTTTCAAATAATTTAATACTTTTCAAATATTTTTTTCAGCATAATAGTAAAATGTCAAAACATAGATATCATATATGAAAATATATTAATATATCAAAAACTATCAAAAACCATCTAGAGCATGAATGCACCATAACCACTACAGCTAGCAACTGGGTTCTACTTTTTGGCATAATAATCAGGAAGCCACATATAACTTGCTAATTCGAAGAATCTCCAACAAACCGGAAATTCATGTATATGGTTTCTCTGTAGTTAGTACCTAGGATTCCCAGTATTGTTGACTTTAAGTAAGACATTTTGTTTAATTGCATTGTGAATTTACTCTGTTTGCATTCTCTTATATTAGAAGAAACATATCATTCATAATGTATAGATACTTAAGCATTAAACGAACTTCACGAACCGTATGATCTGCCTCCAGTTGTGCAATGAGCTTGTTCCAGTTTCCATCATCATAATTAACTCGGTAGTATCCTGTTACATTGATGTTGGCTAGAAGCCATTCATTTGTATGAATCTGAAATTCATTCACTGTAGCTAGACGGGAAAAAAATAAAAAGTAAATATAAATATAGTGCCGCGTAATAACAGGTCCTTCTCTGCCATTGCAACATTATCAAATGTTGAAATCTCAACTTTCAGGAAGAAAAAAGCAAATGAAAGAAAAAAAAATACAATATATCTTTTTTACTTCTTTTATGATACCAGGCAGGGACACAGCAAAAGGGGAGAGCACCAAGTAGATAATGCTTATGTATTATTCAGAGCCTCTCATGGACTGCCTCTGATCAGAACCTCTGATAAAGTGCCTTATAGTTTGACCCTCAGCTATTTTTTTCCCACTAGATTCTTTAATTCCCATAAAGTAATGAGAATCAATTGATGTGTGCACAAAACACCCCCCGTCCCCCCAAAATAAATAAATATATAATTGAGTACAAGCAGAGTCATTCTGGCAAGTTCTACTATAAAAACAAAACATGTAATATGAATAAATATACCAAAGAGTAAAAGAGATGTGAGAAAAATGTATGAGAAATGTCCGTTCCTTTACCATGCATTTTGTCAACGGGCTGAGAACATCAGCAGACACTTTCAGCCAATCAACGGCAATGAAGACAGGAGGGAAGAGGAGACACATGGACCTGGGAAACGAATGCCATTTGGATCACTTTGAGGTTAAACGGTTTGCAATGGTTTAACCTCTTAAAGCAAAATGGTGCCCAGGCTCTCCAGGAACCCTAACTAGAAGTGTTACTTTATGAATTGTGTTTTCTTTGAAAGTATCTTTGTTAATGTTCGTGATAAGCTAAGCAACAGTCTAATCAATGTCTTGGGGCTTGTCCAGTGGGTTCTTTTTTCACTAAACAGGAATTGTGGGGATTGACAATGAATTTGCAAATCTTATTCCTAAATAATCAAGTTGGAAAAAGGTCTCAGTTGGAGAATGTTTCCAGTTCAGCTACTTTTTTTTCCTAAAATTGGTCAAATTTCCACAATTCCCATTATAGTCAATAAACTAAAAGCGTAAAAGACATTACTAGCTCACACGGCTAATATGTGTCTATTCATTTATAAATTCGGTTTAAAGAAAGTTTATGAAATATTTTTCTAAAATAATGATTCAATTTACCAAGCCTGATATTTGCAATATTCTATTCACACTGACTATTAACACATAAAAACATTTGACAAATCAAAAAATCTACTTTTGAAAACACATACATTTGGGAGGATTAATAGCAATTCTTCCTCTGATTTATAAGTATTAGCTCTAGCTAGTAAGTCTTGTTTTGTTATCTATTCAGATAAATGTTACCCCACCTTTTATAAGAAACCATTCACTTTCATTATACAGGACCTGTAAGACTTGTTACCTGTAGAAGTTTGAAGCCAGTAGTTCCCCAGAGAAGCATTTTTAGAATATGACATTGGCACAATCCACGTGTAACTGGAAAATATGTAATGGATAATAAGCAGCGTACACATATTTATGTCACATATATTATTGGATCATGGATTTATGTCACATATATTATCACATGTATATATTTGTATTGCCAAAAAAACCAAAAACAATAATAATCACAATATATGTGTAGTTTGTAATGTGGAGTGGGTTTTAGAATCTTTTTTTTAATCTATGCAGAATTGCATAAAAGTGGAATATTTACATTGAATTTTTATTAATTGATGTGTGGGACTTTTTTTTTTTATTATTATTTTTTTTTAAAGTTTCATTGGTTTTGAAGGGAACATTCAGAAGTCAAATGGTGTCTGAGGGACCTGGATACTGGCACTGGAGGCAACCTTTGGGGTTAAACTGCTGAGAGTATTTTAACCTTTTAAGGTAAGAGAGCAACCAGGGGCCTCCGTCATAAACACCTCCTTCGCGTTTCAATCTTGAATAGAGCTTCCTCAGTCAGCTGTTTGAGAAAGCTCTATTCAAGAGTGAAACGCGTTTTGGCTATTTTTAAAAGGACTTTTACTGAGGACTTTTTATATCCATTATTTTTATATTTTTTAATACATATGTTATATTAATACATTTGTTATTTTACTTTTAAGTCCTTTAAAGTCCCTTTTTGGAGCCTCCAAAAAAATCTGCATAGGGACAGTGCCATCCCCATTCAAATCGGCACAGAGTTTATATACCTAGAGCCAGGATCCATATGCTCAGGACCAGGTGAGCACCACATTTATATATATATATATATATATATATATATATGTGCTTTCATGAACAATATCTACACATTGGTACGCTTTCCCTCTGTTTTTGTTTTTGAGAATTACTCCACACCGAAGTAGAAGGGTGGTGCTACCATTATAAGCACACAAGCTTTGATACGGAGCCAGTGTTTCCATATACAGGCTCCTTGGAATGTGAGTGTACCAGCCATTAAGATTATACCACCATTATTGCACTGTCACTTTGTATATACCATCTGCACTATATTGTATTCTTCTGTATTCTTTTACACGTACCATGATATGAAACAACGTTTGGTAAGCAATGTATAAGTTTGAGCGCTCCCCTTATAGGTGTAGGTCTCTGTTACTTACACCGTATTTAAATCCGTTACCAGAAATGTTTTTATCTCTGATAGTAGAATGTAGTCCTGTATCTGTATTTGTATATGGTCTTGCCAACCAACTGTTCCTCAACATTGAAGAGTGTGTTGGTGCTTGGCACTTCTAAAATAATATTACCAATTCTTAAATATATCTCTTTTCTCAACAATATACATTCCTACTTCTACCATCTTCACTATATGAATAAACATTTACAGAAATAGATCCTGATAACTTTTACCCAATATTTAAACACAATACAGAGCTCTATGTTTAAAGAGTGATCCAGGTTCCAAATGTATGGCAATCATCATTGGTAATTGTCCTACCTTTATGGCTTTGCATCAGTGCAACATTTTACACATCTCCCTGTTTAGTGTTCTACTTACCTAAACTCTGAAGGGCGCGTTACTGTGGAGTCAGAATCCAGGAGGAAGTGTTTCTGAGTTACAAGTCCAGTTGTAGTGTCAATAGTCACCACTGGAAATCCCATCTGTAGAACCCATGTGTCCATGATATTGGCGACTGGTTGAGGCAAGTCTAAGGATTGTGATGTTGCATCCACTGCCTAAGATAGAGATTAATATATTTAAATAATATATCACAAAATTGTTAAATTGAAACAAGGTTGAAGCTGTACATTGACAGTTAATTAGATTCCCAATGACTGCAAATAGCAGATAATGTATATACATCAACATTTCTTAATCTTAATTAATATAAGTTAATATGATTTATATTTTCAAAAAAAAATCACTGCAGCTATATACTGTATTGTCAGCATAGCAACACTGATGTCAACAAAGAAATGTCAACAGAAATTGTGTGCTTTTTCTGCTCAACTTCTGTCAAACTTGTGCACATGGAATACAACATTCACTGCGTGCAAACATCCATCCCTCTCCTCTCTCCGGAAAGCCTGACTGAAAGACAGATAAGTTTCTATTTGGTAGAACTTTAAAGGTAAATAATACACTTTTTATACACTTCAACAAACTTTGAAGGACACTTCATATCTGTTCTAGAAGACAATGGAAGGAGATGATGCTGAAGGACACTGACTGCTCTCCAAAAATCATTTGCCGGCTGCATAATACAGACACTGTGTATGATATTAGATATGCTGTGTGTGATTATGCTTAATGGACCACTTAAGTCATCCAGGCCAATTCACCTCAAGGAAGTTTCCTACGAGCAGTGATCCTGTCAATGCTTTCCTATGAAGAACATTGCACTGGACCATTGCGGATGAGGTCAGGCCTCCTCCATGACGTTATAGAAGGTGGAGAGGTAATCAGCTTTTGCAAATACATGGTAGATAACTGCATATTTGTAACTTTGAAGTGATTGCTTAGAATGCATAGAATGCATTTCAAATTCCAACAATGGTGCTTACTGCTTGCAAATGAGTCCACAAATCACTGTACACAGTGTTATCATATTCAAAGGTTTTCAGGTATGTCTGAAAAAATAAATAAAAACAACGTTATTATTTATTGTTTTCAAAGTACATAGAATTTGGAATTTGAAGCAGAGGGTATATGCCTCATGTTTAGATTTATAATACAAATATATGATTTATGGCACTTTATTTGGCAAGTACGTACACCCAAACCTTTAACAAACACTTCCTCTGAGAGAAAACTGGACAGCATCCGAATCACTGAAGCACCCTAGATGAGAATGAGAAGATAAATATGTTTCTAAGTTTCTAATAAGATACGCAATGTAATAATGTTATTTGCATAGTTATTTGTTATTTAATCCATGGGACCAGCACTCACTAATTTAACCTATCTTTCGGAGACCCATTGACAGTCTACCATTTTAGAGCCTTTTGCAATGTCTACTTTTATTTGATATTTTTCCTTCCTTTCTACAAAGACTTGTATCATCCTTGTAGCCTTTTGACCAGCAGCCTCTGGGTAAATGTCAACATTATGGCTCTAGGTATAGGTTGCACTAAAGCTAATTTAGCTAATGTTCCATTAGTAAAATTTATATACATGTTATCATTTGAATTGTTTAAAATGAAGTACTTGCGTTTTGACTTTCATTTGCATTTCTTAAAAAGAAGCTAAAGTTCAATATTCTTCAGAGGTTGTGTGGAAGATCTTATTAACTGTCGGTAACCTGAAGGCCTCAAGTTGACAAAACTGCTGTGGAAATATAAATCAATGACCTCACCTTGCTATAACTGATAGCGTCAAAGAGTTGATTTATTTCATCTGGAGTGTTCACCTCTTCCTCTTTCGATGTCAGTGGATGAGAAGACACCAGGGCATCAACCGCCATTACTCTATATACATCATTTAGCACTATCAAGTCTTTCTGTAAGAAGTTGAGCAACATATTAGACCTACAGTTAAGTTACTAATAAACATTCTTTACCATGGTCATAGCTTTGGTGAATAATGAGATGTAAAGTGCCTTTCATGTCAGCTATATGGCTGTTTAGATAAAATCCCTATATTAACCTTCCATATTCCATTGACCTTAGACCAGAAGTAAGCAAGCTTTGGCACTCAAGAGTTGTGGACCACATTTACCCATATGCTTTGTCAGCATTATGGTTGTAAGAGCAATATGGGAGATGTCTGTAGTGCTGGAGGTGCCTCTCCCTGCTTTAGACTATTCATTCTGTTTTCCTCATCTTTGGCTTTTCTCATTTTTATGTTAATAAGCCTGTTGGCAGTGGTTCATTAGCTAAAGGTATACTATAGGCATCAAAACAACCATAGCTTAATGAAGCAGTTTTGTTGTATAAATCATGCCCCTGCAGCCTCACTGCTCAATCCTCTGTCATTTAGGAGTTAAATCACTTTTGTTTCTGTTTACGCAGCCCTAGCCATACCTCCCCGGCAGTGACTCACACAGCCTGCATGAAATAAATGGATTAATTTTTAATCAAGTGTAAACTTACTTTATAAGTATACATTACTAAGGCTTTAGGCTGAAACATATTTTAATTTTTGTGTGCCTTTTTCTACAAAATCCTGTTTTAGGTTCCAACCCTGTTGAACCCATGGACTCTTTTTAGTATCTTTACTTTAGACGTATGTATCTTTTGCTCAGTAATTGGAACTTTAATCACCCACAAGGTGCTGCTGCAGGGTCTAGGAGGCTTTTAACAAAGCAGAATAGAAGAAATTCTGGATTAAACAAACTGCACAATAAAGGAACCTATAGTATCTATGTTCCTTTTCAGGAAGTATTTAGGAAGGCTTCGCAAATTACATGCGGAGATGCAAGACTAGAGCTATATGAACAAAGTGATTTAACTCCCAAATGGCAGATAACTGAGCAGTGAGACTTCAGGATCATCTACACACCAGAACTGCTTTATTAAGCTAAAGTTGCTTTGGTGCCTATAGTATTCCTTTATATCAGACCACTCAAAGTATGTCTTTTGCTATAACTCACCTTTTTCTCTAAAAACAGGGTCTACTTTGAGAGTAATAAATGTTACAGTCAGTCACATGTATGTGTGCATTTATATGCGTGTACAAGCAATATACATACTATATTCCAAGAGGGCTCTGCTTTGTCTGCTCCCAAATATTCTACGTAGGAGGCAAAACCTTCATTTAGCCACATATCATTCCACCATCGTATGGTCACAAGGTTTCCAAACCACTAAAAAAATTAACAAGAAAAGCAGAAATGACAGATGATGGATGAATTATGTTGTCTTTTCAGTTCAATCTAATATTAAATTACTGTTGCCATGCATACTGTAGTTCTTAGTTTTCTTAAAATTTTAGGTACAATCAATGTCTGCATTTAATTTAAATTACTATAAAGGGACACTGTAGGTACTTTTACAACTTCCTATTAATTAACTTGTCATAGTGTCTGCAGTCATGCCCCCCCCAACCACCCCAAAAGCCCACTAGTTAACTAATTAGAGGGCTTAGAATTGTGGCCTCAAGGGATGCATCCAAACCCTCTGAGTATAAGAGCCAGGAATCTTACTTTCCAGTTCTCATACCGTAACATACAGTGACGTCACACGCCTATGCACAGTGCTGTCATGGTTGGCCATAGAGAATCATTGCATTCAATGATTCTCTCTGACGGAATCTTAGGCGCATTGTGGCCAGCACCATGCATGGCCCAAAGTAAGAAAGAGAAATGTTTAGAGAAAAAGGGACCACGAAGAAACAAGTAGTAATGGATTAAGAGACCTACTATGGGACCTGGTATAGGATCAAGTTATGGATTTTGTTATATAAATATTATATTCTTTTTTTCTGTGCCTCACTTATGTTAAAACAATGCAACTAGCTTTACATACATCCAACTTTGTGAAGGTCTAGATATTAAATTATTTCTGATATATTTGTGACATCAAGACCTGACAGTTTCTTACATAATTTTTTTTTTTTTTTTTGTAATCTTTATTTTATTGCGCAAAGAGAAAGGTGTTACAAGACAGATAAAACAGTAGCCACATCGGCTTAACAGATATTGTTTCAAAATTCACAGGCTTTAGTATTTGCGCATTTTTTTCCCTTTGTCCCATTTGTAACATTGTGTAACTTGACAGGATAGTATTCTAGTGAATCCAGGTAAAGAGCATATTACCGACATTGGCCGGGGGGTATGGGTTTGGCTCGTAGGGTTGTGCCTTTCGGTGTTGTAGAGCCAGGACGGAGAGGAGGGGGGGTGGGATGAAGGTCGTGCAGGTAATATATGGGTCGGGTGATGGTGGCATTTAAGTATCTCTAACGCTCTAGGTAGGTCAACCACGGCTGCCAAGTTAGAATGTATGTGTTGTAGTGGTTCGAGTATGAGGCGTTTAATTCTTCCATGGTCCGTATGAATTCCACCTTCTGTATCCACTCACGTACTGATGGGACCCCAGTGCTTTTCCACTTAAGTGGTATCAGCATATTCGCTGCTGTCAGCATATGGTTTATGAGTTTGCGTAGGTGGCTTGGCATGTGGGTGGTGTGCATGAGGAATAAGAGGGTTTCGGGGGAGTGTGATACTTGGTGACCCGTGATAGATGTTATTAGGCTTCTTAATCTCTGCCAATAGGTTTGAATAGGCGGGCATAGCCACCAAATGTGTGCCATGGTTCCTTTAGTTTGCCCGCATCTCCAACATATATCAGGTACTGTTGGGAAGAATGCATGGATCTTGGTAGGTGAGTAATGCCACCTGGATATCCTTTTGTACGTGCTTTCCCTTACTGCTGTGCTGACAGATGATTTATGTGTGTGCGTGAAAATCTTATGCCATGTTTCCTGAGGAATAGTGATATTTAGCTCATCTTCCCATGCTGACGTGAACGTCGGCAATAGGGTGTGACTTGAAGTGCTTAGGAGTTTGTAGAAAATGGACAGGTGTTTGGTCTGAAGGCTGTGTGTGGTGCAGTAGGTCTCAAAGGTGGTGTGTGCCCTTGTTCCCCGAATGAGGTGTGGATCCCCCTTCAAGAAGTGGGACAACTGGGCGTATCGGAAGTGTTGTTTGGTAGTAGGGTGGTCTGTTGTGGCCAGTATAGACAGCGGAGCCACTCCCGTTGGGGTCATAACTGTACTAACCATCGGGTATCTCGTCTTTTGGACCAGTGGAAATTGGGAGAAGAAGTGCGGGCATGTGCCCGGTAGGAACTTTGGATTGTGTGCCAAGGGATATAGCGGTGAGGGGTGTGGTGAGACATCTTTCTGGGGTCTAATGCGTGACCATTGGCGTAGTGTGGGTATGATCGTTGGGTGTTGTGAGTGTTGAGGCAGGAGGAGTGTGTGTCCCTTGTCATGCCATGGGATTGTGCATAGAGGGGATTGGAACATTGAGTTTTCTATATATACCCATTGCTTCAGCGGGGGCTCTGCGGTCCACTCGTATATTCTGGTTAGTATATTCGCTTGATAGTAGCGTTCCATGTGAGGTAGGCCTAGGCCCCCCCTTCCCCTATGTCTGGTCAGAATCGTGTAAGCTATTCTCAGGCGTTTAGTCGCCCATATGAAGGTTGTAAATATTTGTTTAAGCTTGGAGAAAAAAGAGGGGGGGATCGCAATGGGGAGTGTTTGTAGGAGATATAACACCTTTGGCAATGTATTCATCTTCAATATATTGATCCTACATAGCCAGCTAAAGACGGGTCTCTGCCAGTTTGTTAGATCTTTTGATATCTCGGTGAGTAGTGGCATGAAGTTTAGATCGTATGCATGTTTCAAGTGTCTGGGTAGATGGACCCCAAGGTAGGTGATGGACCTTCTAGCCCATGCGAAAGGGTACGCGGTTTTAAGTGTGTTTTGTGTTTGTCTGTCCATTTGGAGGGGTAGGATTTCACTCTTTGTGTAATTGACCTTAAAGTTGGAGAACTTGGCATATGTCGTCAGTTCGGCTATCAGTGGAGGTAGGGAGGTGAGCGGGTCGGTGATGGAGAATAGTAGGTCATCTGCAAATGCAGATACCTTGAATTCTTGTTGGTGAACTTTAAAGCCATGGATGGTGTTGTGGTCCCGTATTCCCTGTAGGAAGGGTTCTAGGGTGAGAATAAAGAGTAAAGGGGAGAGAGGGCATCCTTGTCTCGTGCCGTTCTTTATGTGTACCGGACCTGACAGTTGGCCGTTTATTCTCAGTTTTGCCATTGGGTGAGAGTATATGGCTCCCATCCATTGCATCCAGTTTGGACCAAAGCCCATGGCCTGGAGGGTGGTAGTCAGCATTGTCCAGTCTACTCTATCAAATGCTTTTCAGCATCTATAGATAGTAGTAGGCTTTGCCCTTGTGTGGTTCGGGAGAGATGGATGAGGTTCAGTACTTTAGTTGTGTTATGTTTGGCCTCTCGTTTAGGGACGAAACCAGATTGATCAGGGTGGATTAAGGTGTGTAGTATAGGTTGTAGACGCATGGCTAGGATTTTCGTACATATCTTCAAGTCTACATTTATGAGCGAGATTGGGCGGTAGCTGCCGCACTCTTTGGGGTCTTTACCGGGTTTTGGCAGCAAAGTGATATGAGCCTCCAAAGCTGATGCCGGGAGTGGGGCTGGATGGGTAAGAGCATTAAATGCCCGTAGATATGGTTCAGCCAAGAGCGTGGCGAATTGTTTGTAGTATTTGGCTGTGAGGCCGTCAGGGCCAGGGCTTTTGCCTAGTGGTGTTGATTTTATCGCGCAATTTAATTCTTCAGTGGTAATGGGCATGTCTATGGACTGTGCCATGGCGTCAGGGATTTTATTTTTTAGCCTGGTTGATAGGTACCTTGTTATGTCGTTTACATCCGGAGGTGACTCCCTAAGGTTGTAAAGTTTGGTATAAAAGTGTTGGAAGGCTTTCATAATGTCCGGGAGGGTATGTGATATAGTGCCCGTTTGTGTTTTGATTTTGGAGATGTACGTGTTTTGCCTGGACTGTCGTAGGGCATTGGCGAGTAGTTTGCCACATTTACCTCCCTGTGTATAGTAGGAGTGCCTGGTATGGAGGAGCTTTTTCTTGGCCTGTTGGTGCAGTAGTTGTGTCAGTTCTGTGCGCTTGGTTATGAGGGTGTTATAGGTTGATAGGGAACTATCCCGGGTATGAGTATGTTCAAGGGCTCTGATTTCTCGTGTGAGTGTGTCTATTCTCTGAGTTCTCCTTTTTTTGAGAGTGGCCGCTATTGCTAGGAATTCTCCCCTTATGACGCATTTGTGCGCTTCCCAAGTGGTCATGGGGGAGATGGTTGGTAGCGTGTTTTCTTGGAAGTAGTTGGTAAGTGCAGTTGTCACACGAGTTGTGATTGTGGGGTCATTGAGGAGGAAATCATTAAGTTTCCAATGAAAGGACGTCAGTGGGAGCGTAGGGATCTGAATGGCTAGGGATAGTGGTGCATGGTCCGACCAGGTGATTGGACCGTAGGAGCAGGAGATGGCCAGATGCAGGTGCTCTTGGGGAAGGAACATCATGTCTATCCTGGAGTATGAGCGTGAGGCTGAGGAGTAGAAGGAGTAGTCTCTATCTTGTGGGTGTGTGGTTCTCCAGCAGTCAAATAGTCTAGCTTGTTCAAGGAGGTGTGTTATCTGTTTCCTTGCAGCATTTTGGTATTGTGTGGAGTGGGAGGTCGTGTCAAGGGCAGAGTCTAAGGACATATTCAGGTCACCACCCATGATCAACATGACTTCCATAAAGGATTCAATTATATTAAGATACTTCTTGAGGGCTTTGCCTTGGTGTCGGTTGGGTAGGTATAGGTTAGCAAATGTAAGGACGGTCTGGCCTATCTGTCCCTTTACCAAGAGTAGCCTGCCCCCATCATCAGTTTTGTGAGCCTTGTAGGTGAAAGGAGTGTGTGCTGCAAAGAGTATGGCTACCCCCCTGGCCTTGGCGTGACTATAGTTGCTAAAGAATCCTGTTGGGTATATCCTGCTCTTGAGAGTGGGCGCTCTGTCTTTCTTAAAGTGAGTTTCCTGTAGGAAGACCACGTTAGCTCGTAGTTTGTGCATCTCCGTAAGAGCTATGGATCTTTTCTCAGGCGTATTGAGGCCTTTAACATTGAGTGTGACTAGTTGTATGGTAGCCATCAGGTCTGGATACGTTCGTGAGTGTGCCAATGAGAGTGTCTGTGGGTGAGTGGGGGATGTTTGGAGGGGGGGGTTTGGTCACCTGGAGGGAGGAGCAGAAGGGGAAGGAAAGCAAAAGAGAAAGAGAAACAACAAGAGGAGAAAAATATATAACAATTAACTTATATACAAGCAAAAAATCTATAGATAGATCGGAGTAGAAACTGTCCCCCGAGATTGCTAGGAGGCACCGGTTGAACACCAGGCGTCAGCCAGCAGTCTAAGGGGAGACCTCTGGTGTCTGGCCCAGAGTGGGACGTTGCCACCTGGGACTTTTGTGACACCGTGGTATAGGTCGTATCGACCTAGTACAATGCAAGTCGTCTAGTAATCATACGATAGTATGCAAATAGAAATGGGGGACGGAGGTGGTCTCGGGCGACTGGTGTCAGCCAGTGACTCTCGTAAGAAAGCAGAGGAAGTAAGAGTCATCAACTGTCACCGCCAGAGCACACATCCGTAAGTACATTCCACAACATATCAGTTAGACACCTTAGATGAGGAGACTATAGAAACAGTATAAACAGCGTTATTCTAGATAAACTTTTTTTTTTTTTTTTGTGATGCGTTAATGATAAGTCTAAACTTCTGTTGGTGGGCCAATAGGAAAGATCCCGGTAATGTGCAACATTTGCCTGTCGCCAGCCTAGCCCCTGGGTCTGCATAGTGAGAGGGAAAGGTGGAAGCCGTATATCAGGACTGTATATTTGCCTGCTATGCCGCTGCCGGGGATGGTAAGTGTCGCGGGAAAATAAGCGAGATTACCCTGTTGAATGTTATTCCCGCTGAGGTCGCGTAAGTTGCGACAGCTGGCTGGCGTTATAGGGATTGGCATTTAAGACATTTTCGCTCTGTATCATACCCTGTATCACCCCATGCAACATGGGTTTAGCATTATATGGATACGGTCACCTGGTGCTCAAGAGAGTCCTGAAAGCCCCAAGTGAAGATGGCTCCGAGGAGCGTTACCAAGTCTCTGGCAGCGTGGTAGAGATGGTCATCTCAGCGTGTCCCTTGGTTATTCGGGTTGGGCTTCCTCTAGCTGCTGGTGTCCCGGAGATGGCAGCCGCTAGTGGACCGTATAGCTTTGGCTGGCAGCAGGTCGTAGTGTGTGCGCAGGGATGGAATCTTTTCAGTGTAGCGTCGGGTCTTGGGTATCTGATCTTTTCTTCTTTGGCGTTTGTTGCCATCGGGATCTCTGAGGCAGCTGAGATGGAAGTGGTGTTTGCAGCGGTCCGTACCAGTCCATGATGTGTGGGTCTGTGACGTTGAGGGCTTGTGTAAAGAGAGGTATGTCCGCATGGGAGTGTATCGTGTGCTGAGTGCCCTTATATGTGACACTCAGTGCCAGTGGGAATCCCCACCTGTATCTTAGGTTTCTGGATCTTAATTGGTCCGTAATTGGTCGCAGAATCCGTCTCGCTTGTAGTGTCAGCCATGAGAGGTCGGGGTAGATGGTTATTGGGGCATCATGAAATAGCAAAGGTTGTGAGGTCTGTTTCAGCGTGTGCAGTATATCTTCCCTGCATGTGTGATAGTGGAGCCTGCAAATGACATCTCTGGGCTTGTCAGTCGCTTTACCTCTGGGCCTCAGTGCCCTGTGTGCTCTATCTAGTAGGATGTGATGGTCTCTTGGCTTACCCAGAATTAAGTTGAATAGTTCATTCAGTGTCAGGTAGATATCTTCTTGTTCGTTTTCTGGGAGACCTCTGATCCTTAGATTGTTGCGGCGCCCCCTGTTGTCTAGGTCATCCATGGACCTGTGGAGCGTGGACAGGTAAGTGTTCTGGTGTTCCACTGCTGCCTGCAGGGAGTTCAGCTGCGTATGCATAGTATCTCTGTCGTCTTCCAGGGTGCTCACTCTGTCAGCTACTAGGCGAATTTCAGAGTTAAATGCATCCATTTTGGCTTGGACTGAGGCCTCTAGCTGGGTCAGCATGCCTGCAATGTCCTGTTTGGAGGGCAGATTTCTGAGGATGTCCTTCAGGTCCCCGTCCATCGGGGGGCCCGAAATTTCCGAGTCTGCTGGGCTGGAGGGGGACATACAGAGAGGTGAGGAGTCTGCCGCCATATTGGGGCCTAGTGCGCCCGCATTACTGTCCGCCCGGTCGCGGAAATACTTAGTAAAGGCGCTCGATTTACCCGATGGGGTTTTGCTGGAGGCTTGCTGGGAAGATGCAGCTCATTTTGGGTGACCCATTTTTCGTTTTGTGGCCCGATCAGGTTGGATGTGTGTCTAGCGCTGCCGGAGCTGATTTAGAACGCGGCCATGCACCAGCTCGGTCGGCTCCGCCCCCCTTACATAATTTTTTTATGTATTCCATAATCTTTATTTAGATTCCTTATTAAGTGAATTTAACATAGATTAACAAATTATACACTAATTAATAATGACATTTTGATACAGCAATGTAAATAGGTACAGCCTATTAATGTTAAGTGTCAATGGTTATTGTATTAATCCTTATGCTCTACCTTCCGGCCTCTCTTGTCTCTCTACTTGAAACCTAATTCCGCAGACATCTGATCTAAGCCACTTTGACCTTTAACACCCATCTTGACTCTTTATTATTGAAAAATTCTATAACATATTCTAAATCAGTTATTTTAACAGTCTAAATATTTTTAATTCATTCAATGGATAAACATTACTAAATACCTTGATAGCTAACCAACCTCTTCTCTTCCTTCTTTTGTTACTAAAATCTCTATTACCAATTATTTACTAGACTCATCTCAGTCTGCTGTGGAGCTTCTTTGATGGGTGAAGATGGTTTATATTTTTCTACACTTTTTTTTTTGTCATTCTTTTGTTTTTTGTTTTGCAGTGAAAAATACAGGAGTTCAGATTGACATTTTATAAGCATATGAACAGTTATGTGAGACACATAGATAATACTGCATGTCAAGAGCGATTGCACTTTTTTTTAAATTGAAAGATAAAACAAATGTAAACAAGCTAGGCAGGTATGTCTAGTCTTTAAACAGGATCTGAGATAAGAGATTATACTAGAAATGCAAAGGAAGCATAGATAATTTAGACTGTATCCACTGACATTTTGTTTGATAATAGATATCACTGGGCATGAGAATGTACACGAAAAGAGCAGGTAGCCCACATTACAGGATAGAAGGAGCTGCATCTTAATAGCAGTAAGTTCAGCCTACACTCTTCATATAATGGACAATGATCAGATGAGAGTAAGAACAAGGGCCCAACAAGCAATACCCCTCCAGTTCACAGCCAAAATACAGTCTGAGGTACTGGTCACACAAGCCCCTTTTCGAACTGCAAACAGGTCTTGGTCTCGGGGCCCTTTGGTAGGTTTTTGTAGCACGTGTGGGAGGATAGTAGCAGCGAGTATGGGAGAATCCCATAATGATCCGTGGCCCAGGAAGGGAATGGTTCACAGCTTGGTCGTGCCGACTGGATCGATGCTGTGTTCGAGGTATCTGTCTCCGGTTCACCACTATCAGCACTGCATCAGGTTCTCACCCAGCTGGTCTTGGCTTAGCTCTGCATTGTGGTGGGTCGGGCTGAGGTAAATTCACAATAACAACGCTCGCTGGTTGTTGCTGGTCTCGGACAGACAAGGTAGTTGTGCTTGAGCGGTAGGCTATACAGGCCTAGAAATCCTGGCACATTTTGTCATCTTGTCTTGAAGCGTTGTACCAAATTCAGGGTCTCTGGGCCTGCTTTACTGAGCAGAAATGGCAGCGCGTCAGTCATTTTTGAGTTACCATGCGGCCTCAAGAAGGGCAGAATAAGGTGGCCACTGATGCATATATAATGATCCCAACCGTCCACAGGGGTGTAACCAAAGAAGTAGTTTTGGGATGCTTGGTCCCAGGCGGGAGATCAGCCACCTCACCCAGCTTACAGGCCAGCTATCCTGGTAAGCCACAAGGCCAGACTGCAGACTATTCATGTAAACTTTGACTGACATACACACAGACACACCCACTCACTGACTGGCACACAATCTCAGATACACTGACATACACTCACTGGCAGACACACATACTCACACACTCACTGATTTGACACAATTTAACAGAAACACACAATAAAGGATTTGACACAATCTGACAGATACACACACACACACACACACACTCACAATCACTCAGTCACGCACTGACACACGCATTGAAAGACATGCACACACTCACTGACAGACACACATTAACTGACATACACACACACACACACACACATACACACTCACAGGCACCGACTGACAGAAATACAAACACATTCACTGACAGACAGGCATGCAGGATGGAGGTCAGACAGGCATGCAGGATGGAAGGCGGGCAGGCAAGGGTGGGAGTGGGTGCTCAAAATAGGCGACGAGGGAGCTGTGATCTTCCTGCTCAGCTCCCTCGCACGCCACTTAGTGATGCCAGGCGCTGGGGACATTCCGGCTTCAGGCATTACTGCGGGTCTGAGGGAGCTGAGCAGGAAGATTACACCACCTGTCTGTAAAATAAACTGGGGGGGGGTCAACTCCTGGACCCCCCATAAGTCAAGGCAAACAAGGTATTTGCCAGGGTACTTGGGGGGGGGGGGCGGGGTGGTATTTTTTACTGCCCCCTGGAAAGGGAAACCCAAGGCAACTGCCTTGTTTGCCTTGCGCTAAATACAGCGCTGGGCCCTGACCCCCTTTTCTACACTTAAAAAAAAAAAAATCTTGTTGTGATTCGGATGTTTGTTTATTTTAATAAGTAGCATTTGGTTTAAATGTTTGTTTTGATTGAAGAAAGAAGATTAAATAAAGAACATTGTCAATCAAGACTTCAAATGGTAAGTATTACAATTCTTAACAGTATTTTTTTTAAAATTTCCAATATTTTAGGCCCCTTTACTATTATTTGTGTGAGAATAGTAGGAAGAGACACATTTTGGGGAACTTGGAAACCGTTAGCCCTCTGGCGAGCTGTCATTTTATAAGCACAGGAGACTGGGTTTCCCCCAGGGTTCTTTTTAGTAATATGGTCCAGGAAACTGGACATGGACTGTGACCATATTGGGCCATTGTGTTAATGAGGATTAAGCTCTAACATAATCGTAGACTGGGCATATCTTGGGCCCTCTTGGAACTGTATTTATTTCACTTGTAGAGCCCAGGAAACAGGGCTTCCTTGCTTTTGAAATGACTCTCCACTCCACCTTTTTTGAATTATTATTTACATGAATGTTTTAAGGAAAGACCCAACCAGCTGCCAGTGAGAGAACCATCTGGGTCTCTCTTATTATGTTCTAAGCTTCTAATTTACATGATTATATGTCAAACATGTACATTACATGACGTACATTACTTTAATTTTCAGTTCCATAGAGTAGAGCAGAACGTTGTTTCTCTCCATTGTGGCATTGAAAGAATTAATTTTACTAGCTGTTCTTGTCTAGTGAGAACTTACACCTCGTCTCACTAGTCATAGCATTTTCACCAGTAAAAAGATCCTTTAAAATTGCAATGCCAGTTAGTGAACACCATATAGCATTGAATTTTCTATGGTTTTCTATGGAGTGCTCATGCTATGCCCCCCCCCCCCCCCCAAGCTATAGTGGCTTGCTGTAATGACTCTGCATGTTGCTGCATCAGTTTAATTATGTTTCTCTCAAAGCAATCACAAAGATTTCCAATGTCTATCTACTTGTCTGTCTGTCAGGATTACATCAATAAACATACCTGATGAGCAAGCTCATGGGCTACCACTGTGGCCACTCTCTCCTTGTTGCCAATAGATGATACAGCAGGGTCAAATAGCAGAGCTGTCTCTCTGTATGTGATCAGACCCCAGTTCTCCATCGCTCCGGCACTAAAATCAGGTAGAGCCACCTGGTCTTAGGACAAACGGCACAGTTATCAGGAAAACAGTAACAATACAAATACATGCATACATGAAATAAAAAGGGACTCTATAGCAATTTTATAGTAATTTTGTTCCCTTCATCCTGTTATCCAGTGAGGGCTAATCTTCCCATGACGTGTATTTGTGAACAAACATTGCCCTGAGACAGAATTAATGGCTAGCTGAGCACTATACAGAATTGATTTCACAAATATCTGGTGTGCAAGGTTTAGCTGTATTCCCCATCACTGCTGAAGACATTGGGTAGACGTGGGTATGAACCAATGATTTATATAGTAATAGTGGATACAAAATGTTCAGGTATTATAAAACAAATTGGACACAATTTTTTTTTGTTGCTAAAAAGATTACAGTTTATTTCTTTACATACCTGACTTTGGAAGAGGGTATGTAGTGTTATAATATTCCTCAAAATAATCTAGAATGGGCTTTGTTATACTTAAGGCATATTCTCCTTGGTTCTCATCCTCAATAGCTTTTTTGCGCCCCCAGATTCTAACCTGGAAATGGATACACTGTTAGCATGTCATTCAGGAAACCATAACCTTATATTATACACTGAACTGCGCTATTCCTAACCATAGACTTAGACATAGTCTTAGTACATTATGAGCTTAAAACAATTTAGCATTTTGTTTCTGATCTACACAAAGTATTCTGTAATGTCAAAGGAAAATAAATATATTTATCTAAATAGTTTATGGTATGTCTTAAAGGAACACTCCAAGCAATATAAACACCACAGTCTGTTGTATTAGCCAGGGCACTCCTGGCACCGCTTTCCCCATTATAAGTAGTCGAAACCCTTTTAGAAAGGTTCACCTTCTATCCTGGTACCACTCTCTGCCACCTCTCAGCCCCCAGTAGACCTGAAGCTGCCCACTGTCTGTACCACTCATGCACTCGCTTGGTAGACACTTTATTGTATAAGGTTCTGCAAGCACACTACTAAACACTGCGGAGCCAGCGTCCAGTAATCAGCAAAACATGACATGTATTTATCACATGTGATGTTGTCAAATAACAGAGGTATATAAACAATACAGCAGGGTTCTTATGAGAACACAGACAAGTAGAACTTACCGCTCTATTGGTACTATTCGCCGGATCACCAACAGAACTAAACTGAGACACTACAAATGCCACGAGGTATGTAGACATTTTGACGGTTTTTGCAAAAACTGTTTCAGTCCATATATCTCTGTCTACAATTATATTATTGTGACCTAAGGGGTGTGAGAAAATATTATTAAAGAAAATGCTTTAAATGTCAAGTCCACAAGTAGCATTTAGAGAAATAACAATTGCATATTGATATTTATTGAAAATATGAAAGTACAGTGCAGGAATAGAGTGCTATAATTGAAATAGGTGTAGCTACTATCACCAGTGTTAAGTCACTCTAAATAAACACATTTAAACATTAGAACAAATGACACACAATGGATACTACCACTTTAAATCTTGGACGTAGTAAATATTTTCACTTGGTCTGTAACATAAACATTAAACATAGACCATAGTGTAGTATGTACAGTTAAAAATGGTCATGGATAAGACCAAATTGGTCAAACTCACATTTTGCTGAGCCTATTGATTAGCAGGCTCAGACTGTCAGCGCCCTTCACAGGTAATCAACCTCTGGATCTCTGCTCCCAACACAGGATCTTCTTTTCATTGACCAGCCAAATAAATCCGGTAAATTCAAGGTCAAAGTATAACAATTTATTGGGGAAAAGATATTCCAAACAAGGTTAAAAAATATATGTATATACAAATAGCAGCACTAACGCGTTTCAACCTAACCAGGTCTTTCTCAAAGTGCATCTTGAGAAAGACCTGGTTATACTGATATTTATTGACATGTTACCAGCTACCGATGAGTCATTATGTAGCTGCAATCACAGCATGATAAAGTGCAATTTGCTCTTCGCCCTTTTCGATCACAGATCATACATTGGTTTAAAAAGTTGTGCTCCATTGCTAAGGGTAACTTCAGAAATGCAAGGTGAGACCTGAAACTTTTATAAAGGAATACTATAACGACAGGAACACAAACTTGTCTTCCTCACACCATAGCAGTACAATCACTCTTTCCTGGCCACACGTTTCCCTTTGAAAAGGTATTTTACTTATCTTTTTTCACAAGCCATGCCATTCTCAACGTGGTAGCCCCACCTCACTCTGCCTCCATGGCTGAGCTCATCCTTTGACAATCTCAGAAAATCACATAAGAAAGCATTGAAAGGCTATTGCTCTTGCCCGACAAAACACCTTGTTGTGGCGATCAGCATCTCCTCATAGAGATGCATTGAATCAATGTATCTCTGTGGAGAGCATTCAGCGTTGTCATGCAGCGTGTGGAGACGCTGAACGTAAGTGCTGCACATTGTACAGCACTGACCCAGGAAGCACCTCTAGTAGCCGTCTGAGTGGCTGTCACTAGAGCAATAATGTAAACACTGTCTTTTCTCTAAAAAGGTAGTGTCTGCATTAAAAAGCCTGCAGGGACTGACTATACCCACCAGAACCACTGCATTAAGCAGTAGTGGGTCTGGTGACTATAGTGTCTCTTTAAATAATAATCCATTTATTACATTTACCCATTTATATGGTTAATGCTTGATGCATATACATACATGATCATTCTAAAAGTGATAAATGCAGTCACTTACGGATAGGATTCATGTTTGATAGAGCCACATAGTCTCTCTTGTGTATGATGGTGATATTGAAAGTAGCTTTCATCGCTGGTTCATCAAAGCACGGAAATGCCTTCCTGGCGTCAGTGGCTGCCATTTGAGTGGTAGCGATCCTCCTGTCACCAAGAACATATGTTAGCTGGAAAAGGGCTTGTCTGGTGTCTGATATTCACAGTGCACATTGAACAACTCAATACCTTGTCCAATAAAAAAAAGTTTACAGAAGAGTTTACATGCAGTATGAGAGCATGATGGAACAGCGCTATCCAAACTGATCACAATGGGGAGGGGGAGGCTGCACACATGAAGAGTAACCCTCAAAACCCTTCAAAGGACTGGACAAACAGAAAACAACAAGTACAGGGTGCGCCAAGAACAAAGTGAATAAATAAAATATATAAAAAAATACCAGCCAAACAGGCAAATCAAAGTCTCTTATTCACATAGTGCTCTCTATATTAAAAAAGTGCTGGATTAAATAAGAGATGTACTTACAATTTACAGAGCAGACAAAACGCTCTGTGTAATGCGCCTGAGTGGAACAATCCCCACCATTGATTCTTTGGATGGTATAATGGCTTCAAATGTGAGGATATGCCAGGTAAAAAAATAAAGATAAATATAAAGCTAACTTATGTACACTTGAAGAAGCCCCTTGTGGCGAAACACGTTGTGTTTTAATCTAAATAAAAGTATTTTTTCTGACTACCTAATATTTTGGTTAGTCTCTTTAATTTTAAATACTTTTATATGTATCCTTAATTTTTTTTACCTGGCATATCCTAACATCTGAAGCTTTTATACCTTCCAAAGAATCCATGGTGGGGATTGTTCCATCCAAGCGTATTACACAGAGCGGTTTGTCTGTGCTGTAAATTGTAAGTACATCTCCAATTTTATCCAGCACTTTTTAAATATAGAGAGCACTATGGGCCTCCTCTTGTGTTTTTATTTCATATGACCTACACTGAAAATATCGTCAGAAGAATATCCTACATGTGGGGAGTTTAAATACAATTGTATGCTATTTTAACTCAAGCTGGTTATAGCTCCCATAAATGTGAGTTGGCCTTTCTTAACCTCAGTGTTGTTAAGTTACTGCACCATTGGTCCCCTCTGTGTGTTTTTTTCTTTCATTTATGCTGATGAGGATTTGACCCAAGACATCTTGAGAATTTCTGAAGAATATACCTGTGAATTGGAGACTTTTATTTGCCTGTTTCCCTGGTATTTATTTATATATTTTATTTATTCACCTTGTTCTTGGCGCACCCTGTACTTGTTTTCAGTATGAGAGCTGAACCTCTTGATTCAGAATATCTGATTGGCCTTAATACTATTTAATGGCACACTCCAAGCACCAAAACCCTGCAGCCTGTGGTAATAGTTATGGTGGCATTGGAGCTCTGTTGCCATCTCAGAGTAAGTAGTCAAACCATTTTGAACAGTTTGAAAACTTACCTGAGTCCTGCTGGGCACCCACCTCCAGATGCTCCTGTCACAGAGCTAAGTCCAACTGTACAGGTTTCTTGATTGTCATGAGTAAGAAGAATATAGTGATGGGGTGAAGTAAAAGTGTAAGGAAGAGTGCAAGGTAGAAGCAAGTAGGAAAAAAAACAGAAAGGAAGGAGGGGGATGATGTGTAAGAACATGGAAAAGGGCAGGGGCATTAAGGGAGGTCCCCACTTATCATTGGAGCCAAGCCCCTTAGATAGGAGTTGGGAATTCAAAGGGCCAGGGGTCCCAAGTTTTATTGAATTCCTACGTAGTGTCATGCATCAAAGCAGATAATTTATCCATTTTCATAGCCTCCTCAACTTTTCCTATGTCTAAGGAAGGAGTGTCTGGGCTTCCCCATTTCTCATCTACTGTTCATCTAGTGGCTAATGCTATCCTGACCCCTACTGAATTACGCACTTTTTATGGTTTTTCAAATCACTTTATTATCTGATGGTGTTGATTTTAAAGGGGGACATCTTGAGTAGATGTGGTTGTTAGGTTGCAGATGTCATGAATCACAGACTAGTACGTTAGAGACCCGGAAGTCAGCAGGAGTAAACCCTGCAATGAAATTATTACAGTTTCTCAGACATCGCAAAGTTAAGTCCTACACCCTGCACAGTGAGGCAGAGCACTGTAATTCACTCATACCAATATTTTTTTATGATTAATTTACTGTTAATTGAGTATTGATTTTATTGTTTTTATTAATATAATAAAATAAATTATTGGTATAATAGATATACCCCATTTCCTTTTTTTATTTTTGGGCTGGACTACTTCCTGGTTCCTATATATCCAACGTGGGGATCATACCACCAATGCTCTGCACTACTAGAGCAGGTTTATGCTCTATTATTGCAAGTAGGATACCTTATCACCAATATATATTTTTACCTTTATGATCTACACCATTGGAGTTTTTCTCTTTTCTTATTTCCATTATATTTGATTACCATTGGAAACAGTCACTTTGAAACTTATTGGATCTGCACATATCCTAAGACGGGGATTGTACCACCCATGCACAACACAGCAGAGCTCTTACTAGCTCTAAAAAGTGTGAGTTAGTTCTCTGTATAATCAGATCATAATTCAAAGTTTTAACCCCTCAACGCCTTTAGGGCATACTATGCCGCCCTGAAATGAAGTGAAATTAAGTGTGAACCAGGCAGTGCCATGTGATCGCGACGGACGTCGAGATCACATGGCCGCAATGGAGGTCTATGGGACTGCCTGAGTGTTCAGGCAGTCCCCCTATTGCCCGAAAAGTAAAATAAAGCTGAAATCACAAATTACAATAATATATTATACATGTATAATAATAATAATACATGTATAATAATTTCCTATGGAACGCCCTTCCCTTCTCTTTTAGACTTTCACCCAATCTCCACTATCAATTAAACTGTGAACAGTTTTCCCTCCCCGCACCCTGAATTCTCTCCTACAACTGTGATCAAAACAAAACTAAGCCCAGGGGCGTACCTAGAGCATTTGGCACCTGGGGCGGGTCCTGTGCTTGGCACCCCCTTGCCCCCAAGCCCCGCCCCCAGCGCCAGTTTGGCTCCGCCTCTGGTTTTGCTTAGCTCCGCCCCACTTTCCCTCCGTGTGGACAGTTTATCAGCTGTTTGCTTGTGTGAGCTGTACTGGTCGCACAGCACCCTAACTACCATGGGGCACTGTGCGGCCACAGCTCACACAGCCCCCTCCAGCCAGGGCCAGTGCAAGGATTTTTGCCGCCTTGTTTACATTAAAAGGCCTGCAGGGACAGGCTATAAACATCAGAACCAATACATTAAGCTGCAGTGGTTCTGGGGACTATAGTGTTTCTTTAATGTGAGGTAAATTAGAGATTAGTGCCACGAATAATATACTAGATTGCCTACTTACAACCAGATGAGGATGATGATGGGCTCTAGCTGCAGTCTGGCTCCACTGGTCTGGTGTAGAACAGGCTCTCTGGAGGCGGTTTGTAACTGTGGTCACAAAAATCAATGTTCTGGGAGAACGGGAAGCAGCTCCATTTTTTGGGGGTCCTTTACACAGCTCAAGGTCTGGGTCCCAGGGTCCACCTTCATGTGCCACCAATGAGTTTGTTCACAGGGGGTGGAGTGTGTAGGGGATGTCCTGATATGTGTGTAAGGAATGCATTGAGTGAATCTGTGTTTGTATGTGTAAGGGCTGCAAGGTGTGTTTCTGTGTATGTACGAGATGCATTGAGTGTGTGTAAGGGTGCCTTGAGTGTGTGTAATGAATGCATTGTGTGTAACGGTTGCATTGCTTGTGTATGTGTGTCTGTGTGTGTAATGCAGTGTGTGTAATGCATTGTGTGTTTTTCTGTGTGATGAATGTCAATCTCTCCCCCCCTCCAATTTCCTTCTCTCTCCCCCTCCCAATTTCTTTCTTTATCCCCCTCTCCCAATCTTTCTTTATCCCCCCTCCAATTTCCTTCCCCCTCCCAATTTCTTTCTTTATCCCCATCTCCAATTTCCTTCCCCATCTCTCCTTATTCCAACCCCCATATCTCTTATTCAACCCCCCATATCTCCTTATTCAACCCCCATCTCCTTATTCAACCCCCCATATCTCCTTATTCAACCCCCATATCTCTCCTTTTCTACCTCCCACCCACCCCTACCTCAGTTGTAGCGTGGCCGAGCCCAGTATAGTGCGCGGGTACAGGGAGCTTTTGTTTCCTGTACCCGGCCGGGTACAGGAGACAGATGCTCCCTGTACCCGCGGACCAATAGAGGGCTCGGCCAAGCTACAGGAAGGGAGTGACAGGAGGGAGCGCTCAGCGCTTCCCTCCTGTCAGCCCCTCTCCTCAGGCTGCGCCCGGGTGGGCAAAGCTGCAGCCGCCCGAGGCTCTCTGCAGAGCGCTCGGGCGGCTGCAGCAGGAGGGGGACCGGCGCTCCCCTCCCAAGGCACCTCCCAACCTGCTGGCACCCGGGGCGAACCGCCCCCCCCCCCTTAGTACGCCACTGACTAAGCCCAACTCGTCTGGTTACAAATACTTGTCTGTTAGTCCACCTATTGTACAGCGCTACGGAACTTGTTGGCACTTTATAAATAATAATAATAATAATGTATTATTCATGTATAATATATTATAAGTTAATTAAATAATCTGATTAGCGTATTTTGCATACAAAATAAATACATAATTTAATTCTTACTCTATTTTGCTATCAATATGTATATTAATACCAAAATACACCTAAAATTAAATTATATATGTATAATATATTAATGAAATGTTTTAATGTATAATATATTACACATACATTAAAAAAAACAGTATACATAAAATAGCAATTAAAACAAATATATGAAACATGTCATAAGCGTATCTTGATAATATATATATATTTTTTTTTATTTTTTCAGCATGGATGTTTATCTACTGTATTTACATAATTAATTCATTTTATTAATTATAATTCAAGGTCAACAGGCCATCAGCAAGTCCATTGAATTTAATTTACAAGCCCTATATTTAACCCTGTCACTTTCCAAAACACCATAATACCTGTACATTTGAGGTACTGCTGTACTCGTGAGACTTCGCTGAACACAAATATGAGCGTTCTAAAACACTAAAACTTGTAATGATGATAATATCATCAGTAAAAGTGCAGTTTTTTTTCGTGAAATATTCAAAAATAATATATGAAAACTAAATTTGGCTAGGGTTTGAGACTAAGTGGCTACTACAAAAGACTGGACTTATCCAATTTTTTTATCTTTCCAACACTTACTTGGTTTCTCCATCCTCCACGTATTCACTTCGGTAAAATCCAGCCAGGTCATCTGCCAGCTCCCCATCAAACTCAGTGTATACGGAGTAATTTTTACCAACTTCCAGGGGGTTAACAGCATGTAGCACCAGATACTGTGTTACCAGCACTATATCTACCTTAGATACAGAGAGAGGTTTCCCAGCACTATCCCTAAGAGTTGGAGTTGTGGTGAAATTGAGTTTGTTACTGTGGATAATGACAAGGCTGGTTGCTTCATTACAAGTAAAGAAAACTTCACTTATGCCATGAAAGGCATAAAGTCTTTGAGCATTCAGCTGTAGGACTGGCCGTAGTCGAACATCATAATGATATGGCTTAAGGGTTTTTGGAAGCCTGTATTTGTGCCATGGTCCATCAGATGGAGTGGTGGTGCTGGAACTACTGGAGCTGATGCCAGATGTGGTTGTAGTTTCAGAAGGATTGAGCAGATCATTGTTGTTGGCCTTTTCTTGAGCATACACAATGGCAAGAGCTATTACTGTAGACACAGCAGCAATACAAAACAGGATACCAAAAACAGCAGCCAGTTTGCTGACATAAAATCCCTTTGCCATTATTTGGAGAAATATCTCACAAGATTAAATGGAGGAGCTGGTGTTTATCTCTTCTATCCTCTGAAGTTAGAAGATTTTGCTTAGACCAAGACAATTGGTGTAAAATTAACTGTGTGGAGCAAAGGTTGGGAGCAATTAAGATTAATCATGTTTTTATGTCTTCAACACCTCCTCTAAAATATTGTCAGGCTCAGCTGTTAATATAGAACAAGCATGAATGTTGGAACTACTGAGAGACAGATAAAGAAAGAAAAAATGTTTTGTTAACAAAGAGGCATGATGACTTTCAGGAAATATTGCAGCTGTTTTGAATTGTAGGGATTATATTTCAGATATTTTACTTGTTCCAGCTGCTGTTGTGCAAGATTGTTTTTTGTTGTTTTGAGTGTGTGTGCACATTTAAATATGTGTAGGTGTACATAATATATATTTGTATATAAATATATTTGTTTGAGGTTAAATATCTGTATGTAAACAATCGTGTGTGGTGCTATATGTCTGTATGCAAATAAAATGTGTTTGGGGTTATATGTATGTATGTATACAAATATATACATGTGAGGTTTTTTTCTGTCTAAAGGTAAATATCGGTGTACAGGTGTGCACTGTGTCACAAAACACAAATGCTGGCCCAGGAACCTTTTCAATAATCTGCTCATGTCATTGTTACAGCAACCATCAAAAAGGTCTCGATGTAGTGCTGATCATCAAGTCATGTTTTGTGCTGAGCAGAGTTTACATTTGCCTTGAAAAAAGGGTAATTAGAACTCAACTTTAAGTGGTCTCAGAGTGGACAGTTCTGCTCATAATTTTCCATTATCATACTTCTCAAAGTCTTCGATAAAGCAGGACTGTCCCAATTTTGGACTCCTGTTCCACCATCCCAATCACCATAGATTGAGTGCATTATGTGCAAAATGTGTTTGTGCCAATCAAAATGAAGTGGAGGCATGTATCCCATCTCAATTTCAAAACTCCCGGGTATGCACTACGAATCATGTTAGTTTCTTGAGAACTCTTCTTAAGCAGTGACTTCATTCAACCATCATAATGATTTAAGGGATTTTTTAAGACAATATTTTCCCCTGGCTCATTAAAATAAACAGTGGTTTTGGTGAAACTACTTGCAATGGTGCCGGATTTCGCTTCCGTTACACTTGAAATTTTTATTCCATTTGGATGTCAGCAATGGAAACCATTTTCATACCTGCACTGAAAGTAGGTGTGATAGGAATGTGAAGGTGTGAGCTGGACTTTATATCATCCTACTGCAGGGTTGTGCATTCTCCAAAGCCTATTGTTTAATCATTTACTGTAGGGCATACGTTGTATTTTTGTGGGGACACTGCTTGTGGTGTTGCATGCCTGAGGGTAGGCTAGGCTGCTTTTGGCGGTGCTTGTTTCTGGGGATGCAGATTATGGGGTTGTATGTGTGGAGATGCTGCTTCTAGAATTCTCTTTTTGGGGGAAGGCTGCTTTTGGGGTTGCTTGTGTTGGGGAGATGCAGCTTGTGTGACTGTTGTGTCCCTATTAACCACAGTCTCATCCACACAAGGAGCAGTAGAAGGTTTGGTGAGGGGGGAGCCAAGGGAGCTGACGTGTGTGGGGAGCCAAGGCCAAAATCCATTTACAATTTGTTAAATGACTGTTAAGGAAGAGGAGAGTGGCCAAAAGGATCTCAGCTAGCAGATGATAATGCCTCAAGTATGAAATTAAAGAGCATATTAACCCAACTTGGGGAGATTAAACTTAACGAACATGGGTGGTTCAGGTCCTCTCCATGTGGATATGGAGCATAAAACAGAACAATATAGTACACTCACATCATTAAGCGAATGCATTGAAATAAATGGAAAATGGAAAAATAAATGGAAAATATGGTTTGCTCAATTCTCATGGCTTAGATGGTATGTTCCCCACCAAGGAAATGGGATCCAGAAGGCAGTTAGTAACACTTCATTAATCAAAATGTTGTATATGTACTTTACAATTATCTTACCGGTAGAACACTAAGTAATTTCACCAACAGAATAGGGTTTATAAAAGATATCAGGTGAGCTAATAATATTCATCCTCTTGATTGCAGTGTTGCATTCCCTCTCCCTATGTATGTCTGTGAGTATGAAGTTGTGGCTGTAGCTGTATATGTGTCTGTATGAGTGTGCATGCGTGTCTTTAGGACAGTGTGTCTATATGTATAAAACTAAATATAACAGGAAGTGCAAAACAATTTGCAATCATTTTGAATTGTAAAAAGCAGCCAAGACACAACATTTTCCTAATAATTCAATAAAATGAAATAAAAATATTAAATACTGTCAGTGCTAAATAAATATCAATAGAGACCAAACAGTTTTAACCGCTTGGGGCGGATGCAATTGTACAAGTTTTGATCAAAAGAAAATGTAAACAAAACCTGGAATTTGACTATATTTCTGTACAACCATAATTCACCTCTTTCATATTATGTGCACCCACACTATTATGTGCACCCACACTTATTATATATCATTTTGTTCAGGAGAAACAAGGCTTTAATTTCACATCAAATATTTAGATATGAAACATTGTTTAATATGAATAAAATATAAAAACACTGAGAAATTAAGAAATTTTTTTTTTTTTAGTTCTGTGTGGTATTGTAACTGGAATTGTCATAATTAACTTTTACTGCAATAAAATACACATATTTATATTCAGTGATGTCTCACAAGTAAAACAGTACTCCCCATGTACAGGTTTTATGATGTTTTGTAAAGTTACAGGCTCAAATATAGCACGTTACATTTTTCAGTTTATACAAATTGAAATTTGCCAGACTAGTTATGTTGACTTTAGGACCGTATGGTAGCTCAGGAATGAGAATTACCACCATGATAACATATCATTTGCAAAAGTAGACAACCCAAGGTATTACAAATGTGGTATGTCCAATCTTTGTTAGTAGCCACTTAGTCACAAATATTGGCCAAAATTAGTGTTTGTATTTGTTTGTGTGTGTAAAATGCAAAAAATAACACGAATTTGAACACTAATTTTGTCCAGTGATTGTGACTAAGTGATTACTAAAAAACACTTGATATACCCCATTTGCAATACCTTTAGTTGTCTACTTTTGCAAATGGTATGCCATCATGGGGATAATTCTCATTCCTGGGCTACCATACAGTCTCGAAGGCAACATAACCAATCTGGCAAATTTCAATGTGAAAAAAATGAAAAGTAAGCCTTATATTTGACTCTCTGACTTTTGAAAACACCCTAAAACCTGTACATGGGGCATACTGTTATAGTTGGGAGACTTTGCTGAATACAAATATTAGTTTTTCTAAACAGTAAAACCTATCACAACAACGATATTGTCAGTGAAAATGCTGTTTGGGTGTGAAAAGTTAAAACAATGGCACTTTCACTGACAATATCATCGTTGTGATGCGTTTTACTGTTTTGAATATATATACATATATTTATTTGTAACTTTGTAATTTTTTTTACACTTATTAAACTTTTTAAAATTTTATTTATTTTATTTCCAGCCAGCAGGGGGACCACCTGTCATTACAGGCAGCCCCCCTGCTGGCAATGCAGGAGGCAGCTATCCCAGCCATGTGATTGTGAGGTCCTCGCAAGGACCTCACTCTTAGATGGC
>OW240914.1:86068451-86084187 GCA_933207985.1 Pelobates cultripes | reverse complement strand
CACACACAAACTGTCCATATCTATATATACTCACACACAAACTGTCCATATCTATATATATAATCACACACAAACTGTCCATATCTATATATACTCACACACAAACTGTCCATATCTATATATATACTCACACACAAACTGTCCATGTATATATATATATATATATAGTCACACACAAACTGTCCATGTATATATATACTCACACACAAACTGTCCATATCTATATATATAATCACACACAAACTGTCCATGTATATATATACTCACACACAAACTGTCCATATCTATATATACTCACACACAAACTGTCCATATATATATATAGAATCACACACAAACTGTCCATATCTATATATACTCACACACAAACTGTCCATATCTATATACAGTCACACACAAACTGTCCATATCTATCTATACATATATAAAATCACACACAAACTGTCCATATCTATATATACTTACACACAAACTGTCCATATATATATATAATCACACACAAACTGTCCATATCTATATACAGTCACACACAAACTGTCCATATCTATATATAATCACACACAAACTGTCCATGTATATATATATATACTCACACACAAACTGTCCATATCTCTATATATAATCACACACAAACTGTCCATATCTATATATACTCACACACAAACTGTCCATATCTATATATATAATCACACACAAACTGTCCATGTATATATATATATAGTCACACACAAACTGTCCATGTATATATATATACTCACACACAAACTGTCCATATCTATATATACTCACACACAAACTGTCCATATCTATATATATAATCACACACAAACTGTCCATATCTATATATATATAGTGTGATAAAGTGACGGCAGATAGGCCTTTTAACCCCAGGGGGAGTATGTGTAGTTTGTGTTTTGCACAACACAACGCATTGTTTAGTTATGGGCCCCTGGGGTGGAGCATTTGGAGAGAAGGGTGGGCCAATGCTCCACTCCACAGTTTAGTGGTTTTCTGGGGAGACATAGATCCAGGCCAGGGGTTTTTGGACTGTCTCCAACCCACTGCTCAGCTGCAGTTAATGAGCTGTTGCAGTGGGAATAAACTCCTCCCTGCTAGACAGGTAGAGGGGGATTGCTGGCTTCCTCCCAGGAAGCAGGTAGGAGAGAGGCTGATCTCTCCAGATAGAGTCAAAGAGACTAGGCACTGGGAGTGCGGAAAGGAAAGCAGTCAGGGCAAGGCTGGCTTGGAGCACTGGGAGTGCAGAAAGGAAAGCAGTCAGTGCAAAGCTGGCTTGGAGCACTGGGAGTGCAGAAAGGAAAGCAACAGGTTAGATAGCAGAGTGTTGCTATCTAAAAGGTTGGTGCAATATTGTTTAGTGTAACCCTGAGAGATAGGGAAACTTATGTCAGTTAGTGCTCAGACGAGCTAGGTTTTTTGTTTATAGGTTTTTCTGTTACATTTATGTTTTCATTTAACTGCTGTATCCTGTGTGAACTTACAAATAAAGTGCCTGGAGTATTTGCAACTACAAGGACTGTGCATGTTTTTGCCCTAGAGGACCGTGCTACCTGCAAACAAGGATCACAATATATATATATATATATATAACATATATATATATATATATATATATATATATATATATATCTCACAAAAATCAGCACTTCCAGGTAATTCAGGGCAACCTGATGAAAGTTCCTGAGTGGAACTAAAACGTTGACTTTTACACTTTTCCAAGTAAAGAAGTTTTGAGAGAATTACCTGGGGGTGCTGATTTTTGTGTTCTATACATTTAGTGCAACCGAGCCCCGGAATTGAAAAACTGTAAGTAGGAGTGCAAGGCTTTCCTCTATTTTTATATATATATCTATATGTATATATATATATATATATATATATATATATATATATATATATATATTTATTTGTGTATGGGATATTTATAGCTGATCAAACCTTAAATAAAACAAATCTGGTATGATAACAGTCGGTTGAAGTTTGCCGTAACTGACGAACGATTAGGTCTGTAAATAAAGAGGGCAAAAGTTAATGCAAATCTTTATTGAGACAAACCAGATACACATTATTTAGGAATTCTACTGAATTATTATTTTCCAAGTTTTCTAAATGATTATAAATAGTGGTTATGGAGGTTACAAGTGAGGACACCATATTATGGATTTCAGCTAAGCTGTTCTGGATAGAATTCTCGTTGCTAGTGCCACACACATACACTATCATTCTAAGTGTATTTAAATATGAATTATATATACATATTAATATTAAAATACATGTAGAATGACGTTAAATATAAACTTATCCTTTGCCGAGATAATCCATCCACCTCACGGGTGTGGCATATCAAGACGCTGATTAGACAGCATGATTACTGTAAAGGTGTGCCTTAGGCAAAATGGAATAAAAAAAAAAAAAATTATTTAATTTTGAAGAAACTTGATAGGCGAAACGTGTTGTGGATTAGTACTTTTTTTATTTGTGTATTTTACTATTAAATATATTTTGGTCACTTCCCTTGTGCCAATTATCTTTTTTATACACATTTATTTGATTTTATATGTACCTGGCATTTTATCTTCCTGGACTCCAAGGAATCTAGGTGGGGATCATACCACCCACGCTGTCAAAGACCAGTTAGCCTGCTCTTTGCTTGTGAGTACTATTTTATTTATCTTATTAACTTTTATTTTAACCAATGAACATTATAAGTTGTCTCTTTCCCCCAAGTGTTGAATATACCCCTGACAGAAAAAGTCCATTGTATATCCCATAAGCGGGGATTGTACCGCTGTGCGCCCTTCAAACTAGAGCTAGCTATAGCTCTTACAAATGTGAGTTTATTACCATTCGTCTTACATAATGTACCCATTGGATTCAACTTATTACAATATTTGGTTTCTTTTCCTGCTTTGTCACTTTTATATGAGTGGACCTGCCCGGATAAAAACAGTGAGGATAATACTCCCGACCAAGCACGTTACCCTTTATTTTGATCTTGTGAGATCATTTCAGCTAGACTTTTTGGTCTGTTATTTATTGATATTAGACTTTGGCGCAGCCCTTACTTCCTTTTTATTACTCATCCTGTTTTATTAAGGGTCTTAAGGGATTCCCTTTTTTGAGTTGCTGCCCCTTTTGTTATCTAGCGCTTAATCTCTCTTCTTTTGTTGTATATAGTCAAGGGATAGCCGAAGTCAAACGATGCCAGAGGTCAGGATCAACTGGCCTATAGTTGCCTAACTCCTCCCTACTACCTTTCTTGTGAATGGGCACAACATTCGCTAACTTCCAATCTTCTGGGACTACTCCTGTTAACAATGATTGTTTAAATAAATCTGTTAATGGTTTTGCTAGTACACCACTAAGCTCTTTTAATAACTTTGGGTGTTTTCCATCAGGTCCCATTGACTTATTTGTCTTTACTTTTGACAGTTGAAATAGAACCTCTTCCTCTGTAAGCTAACATTTAACAAATGAGCCATTTTTCATTTTTCCTAACTGAGGCCCCTTTCCTTCATTTTCATCTGTAAATACTGAACACAAATATTAATTGAGGCAGTCAGCTAGACCTTTATCCTCTTCTACATACCTTCCTTCTTTTGTTTTTTATCTAACCAATTCTTGTTTTACTTTCCTTTTCTCATTTATGTATCTAAAAAATGTTTTGTCCACTTTTTTTTATTGACTGTGCTATTTTCTCTTCTGTGTGAGCTTCTTCTTGGAAACTCTTATAACTTGCTTGGCCTCTTTCTGCCTAATCTTATAGATCATTCTGTCTTCCTCACAGAGTTTTTTTTATAATAACTAAATGCTAACTTTTAGTTTTTTACTATTTTGACCACATCTGCGGAGTACCACAGTGGTTTCTTTAAATTTTTGCTTTTACTAACAAGCCTAATACAATTTTCTGTTGCCTTCAGCAGTTCAACTTTTAAATAATCCCATTTCACTTGAACTCCATTTAAATTGCTTCAGTCTGATTATTACTCCTTTACACATATTCTAATTTTAGAAAAGTCTGTTTTTTGTAAAGTCTAAAACTTTTGTTTTTGTGTGGTGTGACTCAGTCACTGTTATATTAAACCAGACTGACCGATGATCACTGGATCCTAAACTTTCCTACAGTAATATCTGATACCAAATCTCCATTTGTTAACACTAAATCTAGTATGGCCTCTTTTCCAGTTGGCTACTCAACGACTTGTTTTAGAGACAATCCCAGTAGGGAGTTTAGAATATGTGTGCTCCTGGCACAAGCAGCTATTTTGGATTTCCAGTTAACATCAGGAAGATTAAAGTCACCCATGATGATAACTTCCCCCTTCATTGTCATTTGACCTATTTCCTCAACTAGTAGATTATCTAACTCTTCTATTTGTCCTGGGGACCTATAAATCACACCTACACGAGTTACTGGGTGATTACCAAATTCTAACGTAACTCAAACGGACTCTATGTTCGCCTCATTAACTTTTATTAGGCTAGATTTTATGCTATTCTTCACATACAGGGCCACCCCTCCCCTTTCCTGTCTTCCCTGTCTTTTCTATATAAAGAGTACCCTGGTATTTCTATTTCCCAGTCATTGTTCTCATTATACCATGTCTCAGTAACAGCGACTAAATCTACATTATCAGTTGCCATTATTGCCACAAGTTCATGGATCTTATTCCCTAAACTGCGAGCATTTGTAGACATGACTTTAAGCTTATCATTTTTAACACACTTGCTACAGGCACCTTCTGTCCTTGTTGTGGGGGGCAATTGGATTGATGTTTTATAATCTTTTGCATTCCTGCGTTGTGTGGACAACGCCTATGTATTTTAGGATTATTGATTTTCTCTACACCTGAAGAATTTGCTTAGTACATATACAAAGATTATTTAAAAAATGCCAAGTATTTTCTTGTCCAAGTATTTTCTTTTGAACACGTGTTGATATTTTTATTGGTTTATTCTATGTAATATTATTGCACACCAATATAGCAACATATAGTTATTTTTATTGCCATTTTTGTTATGTGTTTGCATACTGCTAGTTTGTGATTCCAAGCCGAGAGAGTTTAGTTGCTGAGTGGAGTGCAAAACATTTATTTAGTTTGTAATGATTTGTGGAAATAGTTGATAATTATTGGAAATTGTCTATGCTTTTTTTTTATTGCAGGATATATTGCAATGTCATATTATGTGAATAGTATTAAATGTTATTGCAATATGTTTTGAGTTATTACATGTTGGTGATACATTCACTAGTAACTACATTGCTCATTATCCATATTTCATTGTCTACTCTTGAAATTATATTATGATATAATTGAAGATATTTTCTTTGGTACATGTTGTATGATCACTGTTTACGTTACGATTGTATAGATTATTGTCACAATAAATAAATTTTTTAAGAAATTGTCACGGCCCCCAGCTCGCCGTCTTGTCTGGTCGTTTCACAACCGTTTTCCTCACAAGCCAGCTCCATCCCGCCCGGTGAGTGGTCTTCGAGTGGGGGGTACTGTCATGGCCCCCAGCTCACCGCCACGTGCGTCCGTGCCTGACCGGCACGACCGCACCAACTCACTGAGCTTACCTGCTCAGCGGCGAGCCGCTCCTCCACGCCGCTCGGTGAAATCCAAGATGGCACCGACCTTGAGGTCGCGTCCATCCATGGCTCCACCCCCCAAAATTATACGCACGTGCACGTTCTGGGGGTCAGAGGTCACCCTCTGACCAATCAGAGCCTAGAGAGGGATATTGAAATCCCTAATTCACTCCAGTTCCTTGCCCTGCCGTGGTTTCCTGTTCCTGGTTCCCTAGAGTGCGTTTATCTTTGTGAATATTACTTCCTGGTATCCTGATCTTGGCTTTTCCCTGGTTATTCCAATTCTGGTTCCCCTGACTTGGCTTGTTTAAACGGTATCTGAGTATTTCTGGCTTCCTTGACCTCGGCTTTCCCTTTGACCATTCTCTATCTCTAGCGTATTAGTCCGGCCATTCTAAGGTCCGGTTTACGCTCTGTCCTTTTATTTCCTTTCCTGACAGTAATATAGTTATTGTATATTATATTGTATTGAATTATAAAGTTAGGTTGAACTACAAGAATTTAGAGTCAGATATAAAATAATAGGTATCTCTTTAAAAAAATGGTGGGCATGGTCCTATTATAATTAATATTGCCATATTAATATTCATATTAATAATATTAATACTATTTTTTTTAATAATAACACCATTAGAAATGTTTTATATATATTCACAAAATATAATTTTTTGTGTTTTGTCCCACGATTAACCCTAAAACACATGCAAACAAATAGTCACATTCACACATGTAGATGTACTTATACACACATTGGGGAGAATAGAATAAGAGGGAAATTTGTACTTTATAATAGGAAAGAAGATTAGCTCCCAAATCACATTCTCTTTTAGCTCCCCCTGCTCAGAATTGTACCTCCCTACAAGAGATCCTATCCTGCATCCATGCCTCATGTTACTATCTCCTACCTATCATAATATGACAAATTCCTATATAGAGTTTTAGCTCTGAATGAGTCAGTCGCCTCATTCTGCAGGCTGCAAAAAGCAGGCAAATATGTTTTAGTTTTTTCATATTTAAATGCCTCTTCTTCTTTATACTTTCCACACCCACTCCAGGGGGGGCACTGATCTAACCAATCAGTGTCCTATCCCTAGGAATGCTGGAAAAGTTAATTGGGCATGCTTGACAGATTTACACATGTGCATTTGGAAGATATCTTGATCTTGCAACATACTGACAAGGTGAGAAGAGAGGGAGTCTGATCAACGTGATCATGCAGTCTAGGCTCCAGTGTTGGATTGCTCTCTCCTATTGCTGCTGTACAATGATGCAATGTTGCTGTCATTAGTGGACTAGTCTGAAACTGAGGAGGTCGGGTAAGAGGGAGAGGGTTGGGGCTAAAAAACACACCGTAGCTGAAATATGTAGACACAGAGCTGAGATTGCACAAATGCAGTTTGACCAAGTTTGTAGTACAATTATAAACATTTATTACATACCTTTACATTTTTTCCCTTCATTTTGGTTTGTATATTTGTTTAAAAGTGTTTGCTTGCTGGTTTAAAAAACAACAGTCAAATGATGCATTTGATCACTTTCAACAGTAACATATTCCCAACACTGTACCGCTCCAGCGTGCTACTACTGAAGGAACAGCTTGCTAAGGCTATAGGCAGGGGAGGGCTGGGACGAGGAACAGGGAGGCAATTGCCACCCAGGCCGCTCTAAATCAGGGCCAGACTGGCCCACCTGGATACTGGGAAATTTCCCAGTTGGCTGCAGGAACTGGGGGTTGCGCAGCTCTGACTCTTAAGTAACTGCGGAGGAGGGCAGAGCTGACTATCATGCTCCCTCGCAGTGACCACGATTACCTGCACAGCCACATCATAGAGTAGTGATTACTCTATGATGTGGTTATGCTGGGAATTGTGGAAACCATGAGGGAGCATGATAGTTAGCTCTGCCCCCTCCCTCAGTCCTCCTGTGGTATCAGACAGACTGTCAGACAAGGTCAGTCTCAGGGGGAGACATAGACACAGGGGAAGGGGGGGAGAAAGAGACAGAGGGGGCAAGAGAGAGATACACAGGTGTAGGGGGAGAAAGAGACAGAGGGGCAAGATAGAGACACAGGGGGTGGGGGAGAGAGAGGGCAAGAGAGAGACACAGGGGGAGGGGGAGAAAGAAACAGACGGGGGAGAGAGACAATGGGAGGAGGGAGAAAGAGACAGAGGGGGGGAGACAAAAGGAGACCAGGGCAAAAGGAGAGGAGAAGGAAAGGGGAGCAGAGCAAAAGGAGAGGAGCAGGATAGCTAAAGGAGTGGAGATGGATAGGAGAGCACAGCAGAGCAGAATGAGAGCAAAAAGAGAGTAGAGCAGAGCATCACAAGAGGAGAGGAGAAGGAAAGGAGAGCAGAGCAGAACAAATGGAGAGGAGAAGGAGAGAAGAGCAGAGCAGAAGAGAGAAAAAAGGAAAAGAGGGGAACACAGAAATAGAGCAAAAGAAAAGGAGGGGAAAGCAGAAGAAGAGCTAAAGTAAAGAAGGGAAAAGCACAAGGAGAGCAAAAGGAAAGAAGGGGAAAGCAAAAGGTAAGGGGGAAAGCTCAAGGAGAGCAAAAGGAAAATAGGGGACAGCAGAAGGAGAGGGAAAGGAGAGGAAAGCAGAAGGCGAGCAAAAGGAAAGGAGGGGAAAGCAGAGCAGAAGGAGAGCAAAAGGAAAGGAGGGGAGAGCAGAAGGAGTCAAGGTGGAGAAGACAGTGTCAGAAGAAGGCAAAGAAAAAGAGATTGGAGCAGGAAGGACAACGTGGAAGACAAGTGATCCCTCTACTTCATCCTGGACACTGGGCTGAGGCTTTGGTACCTGACAGGAAGACTTTGGACCCTCTCATCATCCTAGATCTTCAGGTCCTCAAGCAGAAACAAGCTTCTGAAACTGAGTTTCAGAAAGGTCAGAGTGCCGCTGCGTAATGGCGCCGTAGATTGGGAATGGCAAAGAGCTACTGATTAGCATAACATCAATATCCATTAGGAAAAGGTAGGCATGGGTGGTGAACTGATTCGGTGGTGCAATGGGCCACTTGACTGGATTTGCCCCCCAGACCTAAGGCTGCTAGCCCTCCCCTGGCTATAGGTGAGTCAGTGCAGTTCAATAAAGATATATGGAAAGCTCATAATGGCCAGGATGGCTTCCTCTCCTTGATGGCAGCCCACAGTGTCTGGGGATGGTAGTAGAGGAGGTTCAACCTCACCAGCATGTTAGCTTTAGAGATGATCTGTAGGACGGCAGGGCTATCAATCTCTCCTACTACATGCTAAACTAATGGATGAAAAGCACACTTCAGCAGACATCTTGCAGGCAATCAGATGAATGGTAGGAAATTAGTTGGTAGAGCAGGCAATCCCAATCTGCACATTGGGTTTGTGGTGACTGATGGTCATTCTAACATGGTGAAAGCTCTGAGATGGTTTCTTGCAGATCTTGTTCTTGTTTTTCACATATCCTATATTTTGCAAATTATGAAAGCAACACAAAGGTGCTAACCATACTCTATCAATTCATGAGGATTGCTCGGCATTTCCACCATATTGTGAGGGCTTGTCAACTATTTACATAATAGTAAGAGAAAATAGGAACATACATTTGCATTCTACAACAGGATACCAACACACTGAACTCCACTTTAGAATGCTTGAAAAGATTTTGTAACAGGAGAGGGCAATCCATAGCCTACCTAACAATCACTCCACTGGTGTTGACTCTCTACTGGGGCATAAGGATCGAACAAAATTCTACTATTTCTACCAGATGGTCTAGTGTCGCATTCACACTAGCCTCCCAATACTCTCCTATTGGAATATTATACATGGAGAGCTGACCAGCTACAGAGAAAGCAGTAAACTAAACAGCTACTTAACACTATAGCATTAGGAATACACATTTGCATTCTTAATGATATAGTGTTATTAAAAAAATAATATAATATTCTACGGGAAGCCACAGAAACTTTGAGACACAGTAATGCTAGTAGGTACAGGTCAAGCACCTCATAAACAAGGTGGATGCTTTGGAAACAAAAAACTGGTTGTTCCAAGCCAAGTCAATCCAAGTCAATGTAGCAGCAGTGATCAGGGAGCTGAAAGATCTAAGCTCATTTGAGCAAGGCCTTCTTCACATGTTGTCTCTATTATAATCTGTATGTAAATTACTTTTTATCAAATATCCTATTTTATATACGTAAAGCACTATAGAATATGTTGGTGCTATATAAATGCTAATATTAAAAATATTACTCAAAACTCATCTTCATAAATGAGTTGGTATTTGCCCTGAACTGATGCTAGCTTATATGTGCGATTCATAGATTAAGGGGAAAGTGGCACAAAGATACAGCAGCCTGGCATATTGGAGGGACATACATTTACTAACAGGGTCTGTGATTTCCAGCTACAGAGAGACGTGCTGGTTGAAACAGATTTACAAATTGATCATGTTGTGATTGGGTACAGCGGCACCATAGCAGAGGTTAGCTTTTACAGTTTGGACTTAAGAGAGTAGTGCCTCTGAAAATGTCAATCTGTCTGAACATGCTTTGCCTCCTACTGATGATCCTCTGAGCTATTTGGATGAGAAGAGTATGTGGCCTTCTCTGGGTCTGGTTGCCCAGCATGTCCACTGACCACTGTGTGCGAGTATTTTCTGTTACAGGGAACATTCTGAATTCCCAATGCACACAAATATCCCCAGATGTTTAACTGATGGAGCAAATAGCCTTCATCAAGTTTAATTACCCCAAGTTGGGTTACTATGCTCTTCAGTTTCATGGCATCATTATCTGCTAACGGAGATCCTTTTGGCCACTCACCGCTCCCAAAATTGGAAATGGACATTGGCCATGACTGCCCACACACGCATCAGCACCTATCTCACCTTCACCAAACCCACATCTGCCCCAGTCTCCCCCAATATATTCAACAGTCCCTTTCAACGACACTCTCATTCACACAAGCAGCATCTCCCCAACACACGCAGCCCTATAAGCAGCCACCCCTCCAGAATAATGCTGTAAACAGTTGCTATGCAGACATTGTTTGAATTGTACCATCTGTAAATTCTTCTAAATGGACTTAATTTTGAAAAATCTTTTCATAAAAAATGTATTAAAAAAAACAAAACCCAAGTACAATTATAGCTATATCTATAGCTCTAACTATAACACTATAGCACCATTGCAAGTAGTTCCACCAAAACTACTGTTTAAGTTAATGCGCCAGGGGAAAATATCGTCTTTAAAAAGCCCTTAAGTCATTATGATGGTTGACTAAAGAGACTACTTAAAAATAATTCGCAAGAAACTAATGGGATTCATAGGGCATACCTGGGAGTTTTAAAATCGAGAAAGGTACATGGGAGGACCTATTGAAATTTGCCCGTGACACTAAATACCTTACTGGTGGTGACCATAAAAAGCAGTCCCATGCAGTAAGTCAGCAGGGCCATTCAAAGTGTCACTTTGGTGTGAATGCACCCCTGGCTGACTGACAACCCACCTGGATGGCCCCACTCAGGGCAGCACACATGCAGAGCACTTTTAAAGTGATCTGGACATGGAATTAATGCCTTCTCTTCATTTTGCATAGCACAAACACATTTTCTGATGCACTTGAGCTATGGTGATTGGGATGGCGGGACAGGAGTCCTGCTTTATCAAAGACTTTGAGAGGTATGATAATGGAAGATAATGAGCAGAACTGACCACTATGAGACCACGTAAAGTATGTTTCTATCTATGTTTCTAAGTTGAGATCTAATAACCCTTTATTCAAGGGAAATGTAAACTCTGCTTAGCACAAGTACCCAAAACATGTTGTGACGATCAGCACTACATACAGGTCTTTTTGATGTTTACTGTGACAATGATTTGAGCAAATTGGAAAGGTTCCTGGGCCAGCATTTGTGTTTAGGGACACAGTGTACACCTATACACCGATATTTACCTTTTGACATAAAAACCCTTGCGTATATATTTGTATACATATATTTACATACATACATATAACTTCAAACACATTATATTTGCGTGCAGACATATAGCACTACACACAATTATTTACATACAGATATTTAACCTCAAACATATATAACTATATACATATAAATAATATGTAGACCTGCACGTATATAAATGTGCACACACGCGCAAAAAAACCCCAACAATCTTGCACTCCAGCAGCTGGAACAAGTTACTATCTGAAATGTAATTCAATTCAAAACAGCTGTTTGTATTCATGTCTCTATGTTAACAAAACACTTTTATTCTTTGTATCTGTCTCTCAATAGTTCCAACATTCATGCTTGTTCTATATTAACAGCTGACACTGCCAATATTTTAGAGGAGGTGTTGAAGACATAAAAACAGGATTAATCTGAATTGCTCCCAACCTTTGCTCCACACAGTTAATTTTACACCAATTGTCTTGGTCTAAGCAAAATCTTCTAACTTCAGAGAAGAGACGAGATAAACACCAGCTCCCCCATTTAACCTTCTCTAAATAATGGCGAAGGGATTTTATGTCAGCAAACTGGCTGCTGTTTTTGGTATCCTGTTTTGCATTGCTGCTGTGTCTACAGTAATAGCTCTTGCCATTGTGTATGCTCAAGAAAAGGCCAACAACAATGATCTGCTCAATCCTTCTGAAACTACAACCACATCTGGCATTAGCTCCAGTAGTTCCAGCACCACCACTCCATCTGATGGACCATGGCACAAATACAGGCTTCCAAAAACCCTTAAGCCATATCATTATGATGTTCGACTACGGCCAGTCCTACAGCTGAATGCTCAAAGACTTTATGCCTTTCATGGCATAAGTGAAGTTTTCTTTACTTGTAACGAAGCAACCAGCCTTGTCATTATCCACAGTAACAAACTCAATTTCACCACAACTCCAACTCTTAGGGATAGTGCTGGGAAACCTCTCTCTGTATCTAAGGTAGATATAGTGCTGGTAACACAGTATCTGGTGCTACATGCTGTTAACCCCCTGGAAGTTGGTAAAAATTACTCCGTATACACTGAGTTTGATGGGGAGCTGGCAGATGACCTGGCTGGATTTTACCGAAGTGAATACGTGGAGGATGGAGAAACCAAGTAAGTGTTGGAAAGATTAAACTTCACAAATGTATATGCCATAAATAACCAATAAGAGTAATCAACATATAGCTCTACAGATGTGGGCTTACCCTGGGAGTTCTAAGCAGAAATATGCATATACTGAAATCTTTTTAATATTAATCATTCTTCATTTCCTAATGGGTTAGATCATTAAGAACACCTCCCAGTTGTCCCTATTTAGGAGGGATAATAGTCCATGTTTTGGGCACAAATCCATCTGTCCCTCTTTTCTATCCTTATGTCCCTCTTTTCTAGGAGCTCCATTTTGTTGGTTTGCCTGAGTGTATAACAGAGCTCCAAAGCAACAATACTCATAGTAATGTGTGTTTAAATGACAATAAATGTGTTCAGAAATTATTATTATTATTATTATTTATAAAGCTCCAACAAATTCTGCAGAGCTGTACTATAGGTGGACTAACAGATAAGATGAGATGGAGGAAATGAAAGCGCTAAAGAGCCCTTTTCAAAACAGCTTACATTCTAGAGGTAGGGTGGCAAAGTGATACAAAAGATAAAGGTAGGATGTATTTCAATTACGGAAAAAGTTGGTTGAATAGTTTACAATGAAGGGTTAGTTTTTTGTTTTTTTTCCGATGACATAGTTGCAGGAGAGAAAGCAAGGTAGAAACCAAGGTACAGGGAGGGAAAGCTATTAACAGTGAAGGCCTAGAGAAGTCTTGAAGGTGGGCGTCAGAGTTGTGAGTATGAAGAGAGAATAGATGCAGGTCTTCAATAAAGCATAAGAACCTGGACACAGGGCCACCATCAGGGGGTGACAACTATGACGGTTGTCATGGGCCCAGTGGTCCTGGGGGGGCCTGGCCGCCCGGTCCCCACATTCCCTATCTGTAGCGGTGGAGCTGCCGCTGGTGCAGCTGCACTGGGGCCAACATGCTATTGGGGCCCATTGGGTGGCCCTTGCACTTATGGCCACCCGATGGGCATAAGTCTTCAGGGGCCGGGTCAGCACTGTGGCCCTTTAATAGCGCAACCGGGCCCCTTTAAAAAATGGAAGAGACTGTCAGTGCTGGGAGGAAGTGACAGTCACTTCCTCCCAGCTTACTCTGCGTGGGAGGGAGGAGCCAGAGTTGAGGCAGTGAGAAGGGGAGAGCCAGCTGCCAGACCTACTCCCATCAACTTCAGCCACCCTCAGCACCCAAAAGGTATGAAACAGGAGGGTGGCAAAAAAAATTCTTGTATGTGTTTGTGTCAGTATGTATGTCTATGTGTAAGTGCTTCAGTATGCATGTTTGTGTGTCAGTATGTGTGTCTGTGTGTCAGTATTTGTGTCTGTGTGTAAGTGTGTCAGTGTGACCATACATGTCTTTGAGCCAGTATGTGTGTCTGTGTGTCAATATATATGTCTGTGTATAAGTGTGTCACTATGTGTGACTGTGTGTAAGTGTATCAGTATGCATGTCTTTGTGTCAGTATGTGTGCCTGTGTGTCAGTATATGTGTCTGTGTATAAGTGTGTCAGTATGTATGTCTGCCTGTCAGTATGTATGTCTGTGTGTAAGTGTGTCAGTATGTATGTCATTGTGTATGTCTGTGTGTTAGTATGTGTGTAAGTGTGTCAGTATGAGTGTCAGTATGTATATGAATGGGTCTGTGTATCTGTGTGTCAGTTTGTGTCTGTCAGTATGTCTGTGTGTATCTATATGTGTGTGCAGGGCCGGACTGGGAATTAAAAGCAGCCCTGGAAAAAAAATATTTACCAGCCCCATAATGCATCGCGCCAGCATAGTGTGCAGATACAGAGTTAGAACAGATAACTTAAAATTAAAAAGTACTTCAACGTAAAAAGCGCACTCATAGGCTTCAAAATAAACAAAAGTGCAGATTTATTTTAAGCAGACGTGCCTTTGCATGTAATCAATGTTTCAGTCCAACTACCTTGACATATTAAGGAAAGCTTGTTAATGGGACTGAAATGGTGAATGTATGTAGGGCACAACTGTAAAAAATTTTTATTTTGAAGTCCTGTGGGTGTGCTCTTCACTTTAAATATGTTATTGTGCTGGAGTATGCACCTAGCAACAAGACTGGGCCAATATCTGCTCATTACATATGGTAAATATTAATGAAATTTCTCTGTGTATTATGCATTTATAAATGTACATTAATATGTGTAAATATAATAGAGATATAAAACTAATACACACATTAATATACATGTCATATACTAATGGCGGATCCAAAGCCTGAGCCTGAGAGGGGCACTTGTAGATTATTTAAAGAAATATTCCATGCACAATAACCACTACTCCTCTGTGTAGTGGTTATGGTGCCAGGAGCGTCGGCACCCCCTCCCAGAGTAAGTCGTCAAACCGTTTAAGAACAGTTTGACAACTTACCTGGAGTCTGCTGGGATATGGGGCTGTAGTAGGGTATAGGAGCAGTGGTGCAATGTGTGTGAAAGGTTCAGTGTGTGGGTGGGCAGTGTGTAAATGTGTATGGTATGTGTGTGTGTGTGTGGCAGTGTGTGAATGTGTATGGTGTGTGTGTAGGGCAGTGTGTGTATGGGGCTAGAGTTCACTCCTACTACTGGGACCACCAGGAAGTGGTGAGAGTGAACTCTAGCCCGTAGCTCCAGGGCTAGAGTTCACCCTCGTGAGAGCCGGAGCGTTGCCCCAGGTCCTCTCTTCCTCCCCTGCCGACTGGCTGCGCGGTGCCTGTGGAACGGGGAGGGAGATCGGCCGGCAGGGGAAAGCCTTGGGGGCTTTGTGATATATACTGCCCCTATGTGTGTCTCTTTATCTCCAGCCCCTGTGTGTGCCTTTTTGTCTCCCCCAGTCACTCTTTCTCCCCCTCACTGCTCCTCTGTGTCAATGTCTCCCCTCTCCTTCCCAGTCTCTCTCTTCCCCCTCTGCCTCTTTCTTCCCCTCCCCTTGTGTGTCTCTCTCTCATTTCTCCCTCTTTGTCTCTCTCTTCCCCCTCTGCCTCTTTCACCCCCTTTCCCTGTGTCTCTCTCACTCTCTCTCCCTCCCCCCTTTCCCTGTGTCTCTCCC
>OW240914.1:86039449-86068351 GCA_933207985.1 Pelobates cultripes | reverse complement strand
GCCACCGCAGACCGGAGTGCAGCTCGGCCACGCTACAGGGGAGGGGGTAAGAAGAGGGGAGGGGAGAAGCTGCAGCCGCCTGACCGCTCTTAACAGAGCGCTCGGGCGGCTGCAGTATTTAAAGGGCCGGCCCCCAGGTGCCGCGGCCCGCCGGGAAATTTCCCGGTATCCCGCTGGGCCAGTCCGGCCCTGTGTGTGTGTCCGTATGACTGTCTGCATCTGTGTGTGTCTGTATGTCAGTGTGTGTGTATCTGTGTGTCCTTTTGTATCAGTGTGTGTATTTGTATGTCAGTATGTGTATCTGTGTGTCATGGAGTAACACTTCCGGGTTCGGCACTCAGCTGGGAGGAGCCGGACCCCACCCCACTTGACACAGCTCTGACGGTATTTAGGGAGACTGGGCCAGAGAGAGGGTGCTTGGTGATTGTGTGTGAGCTGCCTCCGCGAGACCGCGGGCTCCACAGGCTCAGCTACTGGGAGCTACTTCCACCAGACTTACCTCTCCACAAGCTCAGACAAGCCGTTCCAGCCTTTGAGCCAATGCAAGGATTGCTACATGCCATAAAGGATTACTGGAGAACTGATACTTTTCTACTTTACAACTGGACCATATCTCTGAATTATTGGAGGACTACACATATTAGCCTTAAGTATATCTTTCAGCTATTTGTCTACAATATCGTTTAATAATGAACTAATGCTTGCTTACTCAAATCTTCACTGCTTCAAGCTACTAATTATATGGAGGACAACTCCCATCAGGCTTATTCACTATGAACTGTTTCTTGCTTTGCAAATACACTCAGTGCTTCAAGCTACTAATTGTATGGAGGACAACTCCCATCATCCTTATTAACTATGAACTGTTTCTTGCTTTGCAAATATTCTTAGCTACTTGCTTATTGTTACTATTGAAGATTATTCTCATGAACTTAAAGAATGTTACTTAATGCATCTCTGAAGAAATACTTAATAATGAACTTTGTGTTGTTGCTTACTTACACTTCCTCTTATTGGATTATTGCCTAAATGCAATTCATTTAAGTTTAACACTTATTAAAACTTCGGTTGAATCAAGTTACCAGTGATTCTCTCTTTTCTTAAAGCTACAGTATTGATACTTTAAAGTTTCTCCGTATCTTCACTCATGTAATTAGGGAGGTTTACAAGCTGCAGTTGAGTTCCAAGCCGAATCACCAAGCCATAAAAATGGAACCAGCAGAATTAAATTCCCAAATTACCTCTTTAACCCATAGAGTTGAAATACTCACACAAGGCATGCAGGATTTGCAAATTCCTATGAATTCCTAAAATGAGAGACTTATTTCTTATATTAGAGAAATGCAAAATAAAGTTACACATTTTTAAGGTGACCCTGCTGTCTGCAATCCTGAAAAAAAAATTGGCGATCGCTTTAAATATAGAGAATTTTTGAATTCATGAAAATTGTTGTTTACTCTGAAACCCAGGGCTTACCCCACAGATCGGATTAAGGTCTATTCAATGATTTCCTATTTAAGGGGTGAACCCATGTCCTGGGCACATTCATTTCTGTAAAATTTTGGATTCTTTGGAAAATTTTATTGAAGCAATGCCATTACTATATGAGGACCCTAATAAACAAGCTACTGCTGATCTTACTATTAGATTATTACAACAAAGAAATTGTCCAGTGGAGGATTATATAGCTGAGTTCAAAAGATGGGCTTCAGAAACCCAATGGAATGATATAGCTCTACGTAATCAGTTTCGTTTAGGATTATCTGAAACAGTTAAAGATGAATTATCTAGAACCACTCTTCCCCCAACGCCTGATACATTAATTCAACTCTCTATCAGTATAGATAGAAGAATCAGAGAACGAAAAGCTGAAAAGGCTCTCTAATTCATTTTGGAAAAACCCAATCCACCTTTGCGCATGTCTAATAAACCCTTGCAACCAAGTGAACCTATGGAAGTTGGGTTTATTAGGGGACCTGTATCTATGGAAGAAAAAAACAAGAAGAAGAAATTTAAATCTCTGTATGTACTGTTTTTTTCGAAAGGAACATCTTTTACAAGAATGTCCTCTACTAAAACGCGCTAAGGGAGGAAAGCTTAAAATTAATAACTCAATTCTGAAAACACTTCCCTCTTCCTGCTCTCATCAGTTCGCAGTACCTTTAATTTTACAGTGGGACAAAGAAAGAATCAAGACTGAAGCTATTATTGCTTTTCTGGAGCTACAGGGATATTCATAGATTCTTCGTTTGTTGAAACCAATAAAATTCCTTATGTGAAAAAAGCATCTTTTATCTCCATCAGAGTTATTGATGGATCTTTAATCCCCTCTGGTCCTATAAAAAATGAAACTATTCCTATCAGGACAATTGTCAATAATAACCATTCAGAATTTCTTGTTTTTGATATTATAAAATCTCCTCTTTTTCTAATCATCTTAGGAATCAACTGGTTACAAACTCATAACCCCTTCATTTGTTGGGCTCCCTTCTCTCTCACCTTTGACTCAGAATATTGTAAGGATAATTGTCTCCCACAAATTCCTACACTTCAGTTAAGTCAAGAAAAATTAAGACCTGGATCTCGTAACAAAAAAGCTGATGCTCTTTCCAGAATTCCTGTGAATCCTTCTTCAGAAAAGAAAACCTTCTCAATATTGCCAAACAATAAAGTTATTGGATTTACAACTACTATATTGGATGAACTGAAACAATTATCTCACAAGGAACTTGAACTACCTTCGACTCCTAAATTGTTCAAAAAAGATGGAATCCTTTAGTTCAAAAATAGAATCTACATTCCTCCAAAACTCCGAAACAACCTCTTAAAATTAATTCATGATTCTACCCTTGCTGGACATCCCGGAATAAAAAAAGACGCTTGAACTCTCTACTAGACAATATTGGTGGCCTCGTCAAGGCAAAGCCATTGAATCCTATATTAAGTCTTGTCCAGTTTGTCAAAGGTCCAAAGTGGAACGTCACCTTCCTTCATTGCTTAATCAATTAAAGAAAAACCTTGAAAGTTCTATGACCTTACAGAAACGGAATTATGATGTTAAAAGGAGAGCTCCTCCTAAATATAAAATTGGTGACACTGTTTGGATATCTTCAAGAAATATTTCTACTAACCGTCCTAAGAAACTAAGTCCTCTTTTCCTTGGACCCTTTCAAATTGAATCAATTATAAATGAGAATGTTGTGAAATTGACACTTCCTCCTTCACTTAAACTGCATCCTGTTTTCCATGTTTCACTCCTAAAGTCTTTTCTCCCAGATCCCTTCCAAAGGGAACAATTGTGGAAGCCTGACCCCATTGAAGTACAAGGAGAATTGGAATATGAAATAGAGAAAATTCTTGACTCCAGACTTCATAGAGGTAACTTACAATACCTTTTTTATTAAATGGAAGGGTTATGGAGGAGAAGAAGAAGATAACACATGGGAGAATTCGTCTGAAATACATGCAACGAAGTTGATTACTGCCTTTCACAGGAGATACCCTCAAAAACCAAGGTAATAGCACCTGGAGTGTGCTCCTTAGGTGGGGGGTCCTGTCATGGAGTAACACTTCCGGGTTTGGCACTCAGCTGTGAGGAGCCGGACCCTGCCCCCCTCTGACACAGGTCTGACGGTATTTAGGGAGACTGGTGATTGTGTGTGAGCTGCCTCCGCGAGACCGCGGGCTCCACAGGCTCAGCTACTGGGAGCTACTTCCACCAGACTTACCTCTCCACAAGCTCAGTTTCCAGCCTTTGAGCCAATGCAAGGATTGCTGCATGCCATAAAGGATTACTGGAGAACGGATACTTTGCTACTTTACAAGTGGACCATATCTCTGAACTATTGGAGGACTACACATATTAACCTTAAGTATATCTTTCAGCTATTTGTCTACAATATCGTTTAATAATGAACTAATGCTTGCTTACTCAAATCTTCACTGCTTCAAGCTACTAATTATATGGAGGACAACTCCCATCAGGCTTATTCACTATGAACTGTTTCTTGCTTTGCAAATACACTCAGTGCTTCAAGCTACTAATTGTATGGAGGACAACTCCCATCAGGCTTATTAACTATGAATTGTTCCTGCTTTGCAAATATTCTTAGCTACTTGCTTATTGTTACTCTTGAATCAAGTTACCAGTGATTCTCTCTTTTCTTAAAGCTACAGTATTGATACTTTAAAGTTTCTCTGTATCTTCACTCATGTAATTAAGGAGGTTTACAAGCTGCAGTTGAGTTCCAAGCCAAATCACCCAAGTAGCGTAACACTGTGTTTGTGTCAGTGTATGTGTATATTCTGTGTTAATGTGTGTCTGACTGTCGGTCAATCTTTGTGTGTATAACTGTGTGTGTGTGTGTGTGTGTGTGTGTGTGTAAACCACCATTATTTTTTTTGCCTAGGTGAGGTGTTTTAAATAAAACCATTTCATTCTGTAAGACTTGGAATTGCTGTTTAGTGAATAAGTGAGTGCGCTGGATTTTGTATGTTGTATGCATGTTCAGGTGAGTGCAGCCCTCTTGATTTTGTGTGTGTAACGTGTCAGTGTGTCTGAGTATCTGTATCTGTGGGTCCACATGTGTGTGTCTGTGCATATGTGTTTGACTGTCTGCCTGTGTGTGACGGTCTGCCTGTGTCTCTGTGTGACTGCCTGCTTGTGTGTGTGTGTGTGTGTGTGTGTGTGTGTGGCTGTCTGCATGTAAGTATCTGTGTGTAAGTCAGACTATGCGTGCCTGTGTGTGTGTCTGTCTTCCTGTAATTGTGTGTGTGTGTTACTGCCTGTACCTGTGTGTTTCTGCGACTATCTGCCTGCAACTGTGTGCATGTGGTGTATTTGACACGTGTATATGTATAACTGTGCATCTGACTGTGTGCACATAACTAAGGCCGGCCCTGTTTTGTATCTAGGTGTATATGTGTATCAGTGTATGTGGAAACATTTAAACACCAACATTTACACACATATTCCATACAAAAACATGCTTACATTCAAACACACATTGTGTGTGTGAGTGTGTAGATGTATACAAATAAATGAAACCAAGAGGGCTGCACTCACATGAACATGCATACATTATAGGGCGCTGCTGGGGCCAATTTATGCAACATACAAAATCCAGCGGACTTGCTCATTTACTAAACAGCAATTTCAAGTCTCACAAAATGTAATAGTTTTATTTAAAAATACCTCACCTAGGCAAAAAATAATGAGGGTTTAGTTACAGTATATGATCATACATTGCATAAGCCTGCCACAACTTCAATGTGCCCCATCTTTGACAGGTCCTACTCTACCAAACTAATGCCTGCTCTTATGAGATGAATCCACTTACTTGGGAAAATTCTTCCTCCTGGGACTCTATGCAGGTCAAGGTTAGATAGGGCCATGGAATGAGGCATGGGTGACACCTGCAGAGAGTCACAGGGGGAAGAATTTCCCATTCTGTAATGTGCAGTGACGTGGAATCAATCAATCAATTATCTTGCGTATCTGCCCCCGGCCAAATTTGAAAAGATGCGTGCACGCTCCTGAAGTAATTCACACCAGACACAGGTTTCGGGTTAATGAAAAACCTGAGGAATGTTTATTCTGGGGGGACGGCATGCCCCTTATAAAGGAAAATTACATCATATGCATTGTCAGAGATAACATGGAATAATACATCAATAATTGGTGGTTCAGTTAGTGCCCTTCCTACCGGTTGTGATGTCACTGGTATCTTGGAGGTCTCCCCCAGATTCCAGTGCCTTCTTGTTCATGAGGGTGTTAGTCGATATCAAAGGGAAACTCCCTAGCGGCCATTTTAGGTAAATCAAGTATAAGAAGATGTGTCCACTGGTGGTTCTGTTATGCTGTGTGTAAAAAGAAGGGCAGGACCTCCAATTGAATAATATCACAAACCAGTTTATTACATAAAAAAGTTAAAAACCCTTACTTGGGATGTGGTGGGTATAGACTCGCAGAGTCACCCACATAAAAGCATGACAAGTGATGTAGAGTGTAAATCACTTCCTGGTTACAGTCCGGTCACGTTATCCACTTCCGGGTCCGCCCCTCCGCTGACGTCCTTGTGACGCGTTTCGCCCGCCTCCACAGGCTTCCTCTGACGACGTCATGGAGTTCTAGCCATCCTTTTAAGTGTAGAATTCCTCCCCCTTCTCATTCCATTGGTCGGGGGGCGTGGTTTAACGCAATCACTTTCAACCAGTAAATCAATTACACATGTGCAAACTTAAACACATTGAGGTAGGCTAAACTCCTTATACCAGCCTAAAGAGGCTGGTCGTGTTTAAACACCGTAAAAAACAGAATCTAAAAAATGAACATGGACAATATTAAATACTGGATTCCACATATCTTTAGGTCCAGTATTGCATGGATGACTAAATAAAACTGTCACCTTGTATATACATAAAACATATTCAGTGGAAAGTAGTCATACATATACAGAATTTAGAAAAAACCACTGTATCTCAATACAGTGGTTTTTAAAGAACTCAAATCATCTTTAAAGGGGTATATACCTCCAATCTAATATCTCTTAAAGGAATATCCCTTGCTATTTTATTATATGTTAGGCTATGCAAAGTCACTAAGATCTTATCTTTACACTTTAAAGAGGCAAAACAAAAAACAGTACAAATACAGATAATAACTAGAAAAAATTGTTCAGTCCAAAGAAATGGAACAACGGCATTTTCCCAATAAACATAATTATACCGTAATATATTTCTGAGACACCTCCAGCAATATATACATAACATTAAGCATCTCATTTATAATGGAGTAAATCTTCAAAAAAAACACAGGTTTCTATTTGATTCTATAAACATTAATAAGGGACATTTATATGTTCTTATAAGGCATCAATACATAATCAGCAGTTATATAACTATCAATTGAAGTACCTGCCGAAGAAAGAAGAAAAATTGCAAGACAAATTTACAAAGAAATATACAAGAAAAAAATATGCTCATAAAAAATGGCAAACTTCAAATTCTCCATTTAAAAACCTAGGGAACAACGATTTTAATTTAAACATCCACCTCATTTCTTGCTTTGCTAATTTATTGTCCAAATTTTCACCTCTCCAATTCCTACTTACTCTTTCTATCCCAATAAATTGCAGTTTAGTGACATCTCCCTGATGCTTATGAATAAAATGTGAGGATAAAGGATGTTCCTTAAAACCCCGTTTTGATGTTTCGTACATGCTCTTCAATGCGAACATGTGCTTGTCTAGTGGTTTTACCCACATAGTGCATGTTGCATGGGCATGTAAGGACATAAACACAGTTGGTGGTATGGCAGGTTATCAACTGCTTAACACAATATGTTTGTTGTGTATTTCCTCCTATCAATTCTTTTTTAACACATTTGGAGGCTCCTGTGGTTCTACAAGCCAAGCAGTACCTGCATTTAAAAAAACCTACATCTTGATTAAGAAAGTTCTTACTTGAATTTTCCTGTTTGAGGCTACTTTTTACCAGATGCTTCTTGGTGTCCCCCTGTAGATGATCCTAGGTTTCTTTGGAACTATCTGTTCTAACAGAGGGCCTTCCTTCAGAATAAACCAATATTTATTGATTATATTTTTTAATTCTCTGTTTTTCTCTGAATAATTAAAGATCAAAGAAACCTCATTCTTTTTGTCATTTCCTTTATTCCTCATCTTTCTGTTAGAACTTTCGAAAAGATCCTTCCTATCTATGTTTTCTATCTCCTTGTAAGCCTTGTCCAATAAAGTCTTGGGGTAATGCTTAACTGTAAATTGATCCATTAACTTGTTTATTTGGGTCTTACACATTTCTTTACTCGTACAGTTTCTTTTTAACCTTAACATCTGTCCTTTGGGGATGTTATCCAACCAGGGGCCATAGTGACAGCTGTCATAAAAAATAAAACTGTTCACATCTACCTTCTTAAAGAAGGACTCCGTATAAATTTGATGGTTAGAAATAAAAACACCTAAATCCCAAAAATTTACTTGGCTGTCACTATGGTCCATGGTAAGTCAGATTCCCCATGAATTAGAGTTCAAGTACGATAAAAATGTAGCCAGCTCTTCTGTAGAGCCTCTCCAAATCCAGAACAGATCGTCAATGTAACGGCGATAAGCGACCAGGTTCCGCACCCAGCTATGGTTCCCATATATAAAGGACTCCTCCCAATAGGACATAAATAAATTTGCATAGCTGGGCGCGAACCTAGTCCCCATCGCCGTCCCAAGGATCTGTAAATAAAAAGAGTCCAAAAAATGAAAATAATTATTTGTTAAGATGAGGTGGATACTTTCCAAAATAAATGCTTGATGATCTAACGATAAGTTTGAAGAGGACAAGAAACTCCTCTTCAAACTTATCTTTAGACCTTCTTTTTACACACAGCATAACAGAACCACCAGTGGACACATCTTCTGGAACATCTTCCAGTGTGGGGATTATTATATATTGAGCTGTTCATAGTGCACTGTGAATATCAGACACCAGACAAGCCCTTTTCCGGCTAACATATGTTCTTGGTGACAGGATGATTGCTACCACTCAGATGGCAGCTAATGACGCCAGGAAGGCATTTCCCTGCTTTGATGAACCAGCAATGAAAGCTACTTTCAACATCACCATCGTGCACAAGAGAGACTATGTGGCTCTATCAAACATGAGTCCTGTCCGTAAGTGACTGCATTTATCACTTTTAGAATAATTATGTATGTATATGCATTAAAGGGGCACTATCATGGCCACATCTGTTTTTTTTTTGTTTTTTTTACCCCCCTCCCGACTCCACTACATCTAATTTACCCCTAGTCACCCCATATGCCCCTAGGCCCCCCATATTACCTTTTTAAAAATCTTTTATTTTTTTTACCCAGACTTAGGTGTAGATGAAGGCCCGGTGGGACACATCACCTACCCAAACTACATAGTGCTGTAAAATTCCCAAGCATGCCCAGTTAAACACTAAGGCTATTGTCGAAAATTCGGACGGGAATATCGTCTATTCATTGATTCGTCAGAAAGTCAAACAAATTAATAGAAATGTCAGACAAACAAACAAACACTGAATATTGGTGTTTGTTTGTTTGTTTATTCGTTCAGTTTATTACAAGGAGTGAGCTACCGTCGTGCAGCTTCCTCCTTGTAATATGTAAAGATAGAAGCGGCAAGGAGCTGTGCTCCCCGCCACTTAAAAATTGGCCCTCATGGTGGGGCATCTATTAACTAGTGGGGGGGACATAGTGGCGGGTGGGGGCCCAAAATGAAAATGGGGGAACAACCTAGTGTCCTCCCTCCCCGGCCACCACCCATGAGCAACAGGTGGGGGTCCGAATTGACCATGGGTTTTATTGTCTCCCCCTCACTATTTTAGGGTGAGGGGGGGTAGGTAGGGCTTAATTTTATTTTATTTCGGTGGGGGGTGACTAGGGTCTTGGGAGGAAATGGGTCCCCTCCATTTTCATTTAGGGCCCCCACCAGCCGCTCATGGATGGTGGCTGGGGGTAGGACAATAGGTCATTTATTGGGAAAGGGTGCTTTATTTATTTTTTACAACAGTGAGCAGCCACAGGCTCATTGTTTACTAGACATGCCCCTACTCGCGATATAGTGAGTAGGAGCAGTTTAATTACTAATACGAAGTAATCTTTACTTAGTAAAGTTGGCTGAAAGACCAATCTTGGTCTCTTAGCCTTTTGGTAGATAGCTCCCTGATACTGTGGGAATTAGGGAGCTATCTACTAAGTGGCTGCAAGATGCAGCCGCAGATCGGATCGGAATTTCATTCATTAGAATTAAATATCGAACCAACCTAAAAGTACCAATTCTCCTCATAACATTAATGAACAAACTGTTCTAGAATAGTGACAGCAGGAATCGCAAGATCATGGAGGAAATGGTGAATATTGTGGGAAAATTTCTCTGATCACAGGAAATGGAGCACACTTTGCTCCTCCGCTGGTCATAGCTGGTCAGGTGTAGGAAATATACATAAGACAAAGTTTTAAAGAAAACTAGAGCAGACCGGAAGAAATGAAGAACAGATCCTGAGAGAGGAGGAGAAGAGGAAGCGATTAGGGATTATTATTATTATTTAAATATATACTATTGTCACTAGAACCACTACAACTTACCACAGTGGTTCTAGTGTCTACTGCCTGTCCCTGCAGGTTTTTTTCCTTTAAGCACTGCCTTTTCAGAGAAGATGAAGTGTTCACAGTGGCCACTAGAGATGCTTCCTAGTCTCCAGCATTGATGTTCAGCGTCTCCACCCTTATACAATTATACATTTCTATGAGGAGATGCTGATTGGCACAGCATGGTGTTTTGCCGATCTCCTCTTACATTTCTGCAGTCACCCTTAGCAATGGGGCACAACTTTTAAAACCAAAGCATGAGTTATGATCCAAAAGGGCGAAGAGCAAAGCACACATTATCAATTTGTGATTGCATCTACATAATGACTCATCAGCAGCTGGTAACATTTCAATAAATATCAATATGCAATTGTTATTTCTCTAAATGCTACTTGTGGACTTGACATTCAAAGCACTTTCTTTAATAATATTTTCTCACACCCCCTAGGTCACAATAATATAATTGTAGACAGAGATATATGGACTGAAACAGTTTTTGCAAAAACCGTCAAAATGTCTACATACCTCGTGGCATTTGTAGTGTCTCAGTTTAGTTCTGTTGGTGATCCGGTGAATAGTACCACTAGAGCGGTAAGTTCTACTTGTCTGTGTTCTCCCAAGAACCATGTTGCATTGCTTATATAACTCTGTTATTTGACAACATCCCATGTGATAAATACATGTCATGTTTTGCTGATTACTGGACGCTGGCTCCGCAGTGTTTAGTAGTGTGCTTGCAGAACCTTATACAATAAAGTGTCTACCAAGCGAGTGCATGAGTGGTACAGACAGTGGGCAGCTTCAGGTCTACTGGGGGCTGAGAGGTGGCAGAGAGTGGTACCAGGATAGAAGGTGAACCTTTCTAAAAGGGTTTCGACTGCTTACAATGGGGGTAGTGGTGCCAGAAGTGTCATGGCTAATACAACAGACTGTGGTGTTGCTTGGAGTGTTCCTTTAAGACATACTGTAAACTATTTAGATAAATATATTTATTTTCCTTTGACATTACAGAATACTTTGTGTAGATCAGAAGCAAAATCTAATCTCTTTTTCAACTCATAATGTACTAAAACTATGTCTAAGTCTATGGTTAGGAATAGCGCAGTTCAGTGTATAATATAAGGTTGTGATTTCCAGAATGACATACTAACATTGTATCCATTTCCAGGTTACAATCTGGGGGCGCAAAAAAGCTATTGAGAATGAGAACCAAGGAGAATATGCCTTAAGTATAACAAAGCCCATTCTAGATTATTTTGAGGAATATTATAACACTACCTACCCTCTTCAAAAGTCAGGTATGTAAAGAAATAAACTGTAACCTTTTTAGCAACAAAAATAATGTTAAGGATGTATTCCATGATACCACAAAAATTTTGTATCCACTATTACTATATAAATTATATGATTTTGGTATTACATGACGAAAAGTCATGATTTTATTAAAGACACGGAGGCAAGTATTGCATATCGTAAAAAACTAAGAAAAACAAGTTACCTGCGCTCTCTCCTTAAGCCCTATGTATTTTTAAACAAATGGAGGTTTTTTTAGTTACCTCCAATGGCCATGAGAGGATAAGCCCACCTGCCAATGTCAAGGCAGACCCCCCCCCAGGTGGGTCCTAACTCTAACCACTCTAACCTTGCTTCCTTGAGCTTCTGGCAAAGATCTCTAATGAAACAGAAAGGGGTATTTTTTATATACACCCCTATATATGATTAACCCTTAATAGGGAACACATGGGATGTGCGGCTGCATTGTAACAAGGCTGAGTGATATAAAAAATGGATACAAATGCAGAAAGATAAGTCCTGCGCTCACTCCCATCAATGGGCGGCAGCAATGACTACAGTACACATCAGCCCCAATGTATAGTAAAAACCAAAGAAAAACAAGTTACCTGCGCTCTCTCCTCAATCCTTATGAATTTCCTCTGAAGCCCCTTGACCGCCATGGTCGTCCATGCGTGGGGAAGAAGTGGGATCGAGTTCTCGCCTACTGGTAGTTGGGGCATTGGTTAAATGAGCTTCATCACGAGCCACGGGAGTTGAAATAGCTGCGCCCGGCCAGACGACCACTGAATCTGCTGGCACTGGTAGAGACCTGCCCCTAGAATACCCTTCTCATATAGGACTGGGCCTTATTCAGGGCAGTAAACGCCCCAATGAAATGCCCTAAATCCTTGATAAAGGAATCACCAAATAACAAGCCTTGGGAATCCTTACCAGCCTCAGTAAGGGCGAGATTGGCCAACTTAGTTTCAATGTTAAACAGAATGGCCTTACGCCGCACCATAGAGAGGGAGGTGTTCACACACCCGCAATGCAGATGGCCCTCTGGACCCAACAGTGGAGTTCCTCTAGGTCAACCTGCTGGATTTTGGCATTGGCGTCTTCTGCCAGATCAAATAATTTGGCCAAGGGAGCAAAGAGGTCCAAGTGCTTATCTTGGCAGGATCTGAGCGTCAAATCCAGAGCCTTACACGGATTCCACCCTAATTTGGCCAAAACCTGAGTCATTTTTGAGTCAACCTCTGGGGTGTCACACACCTTTTTAGGTACCAAAGGCCTAGGGCATTCAGCCCTGAGTTTATTCTAGGTCGTCTTGCTGAGTTGATGTACTAGGATGATGGATGTCAAGATGGATGTCAAAACCCATCTCACCAGACTCTTTCTCATAGTCACTATAGGACTCAACACCATCCTCATTGCTAGACCCAATTTCTGAGTCAGAGTCCCTCTCAGTTTGTGCTCTAGCACATTTCCATCGCCACACCCATTCTGCCTGGCGCGGAAAGGCTCTTTTGCGTGGATGAGACACGCTTTCAGGGGTGACCAGAGATACGCCAGTCATAGTGATTCTTGAGGCAGAGAAGGATACATGTCTAGATTTGTGGCTAGCCTTTTTGGGTGCGTCCCCTAGAAGATCCACCTCAGGACGTGTCAGGTGCATCAAGGGATCCGAGGTCACTGCATCCAAAGGGCATGCAAATAGTGCCTGAGATATAGTCTGGGACAAGGCCGAGGACATAGATCCATAGTGACCATTATGGGGTCAGTCACTGAGAACTGCAGCGCCAAGGACTGCGCATCCTCACTGCGTGAAGCAGGGTCCTCTGACAAATGTGGGCTGCTAGCAGTAGAAGGGGCATCCCTCAAGCATAGTGGGGTATCCATACAGGCACCTTAGGTTTAGGCATCATAGAATGAGACCCACATATCCAAAAACTGATATATAGTTAAGTAAGTTGCTGAGTGCTGGAAATAAAGCAGAGAAGTTGTGAGGGTTACTCATCAAAACTAAATACCTGAGTGACAGGAGGGAGCTCACCAGGGCCCAGACCAGCACCAGAGACATGAAGCAGGGGCCAGGGAGGGGGAGGATAATGAAAACCGGAAAGAAACACAGTCCCCAAACTAGCGAGATATGCAGGAGGAAAAAACCTTGAACTTGCACGAAAACTTTCACGCACCGAACACGTCCAGTAAGCCAAAACCCGATAACGCGCCACAAGTACGCGAACAAAACCGCGTTCGCGAACCCAATGCGGCCAAAAAAAAATATATATATATATATATATATATATATATATATAGAATACAAGCTGGCTTTCGTGTGGGAATGCCAAATGCGGGTCCCGAAAAGAGTCAAATGGGGTTGAATGGCGGCATGTCTACAGCAGTGATGGGGAATGCAACTAAACCTTGCACCCCAGATATTTGTGAATTCAATTCTGTATAGTGCTCAGTTAGCCATTAATTCTGTCTCAGCACAATGTTTGTTCACAAACATATGTGATGTGAAGATTAGCCCTGACCGGATGACAGGATAAGGGGAATAAAATGACTGTAAAATTGCTATAGAGTCACTTTTTATTTCATGTATGCATATTAAGATTGTCACTGATTTCCTGATAACTGTGCCGTTTGTCCTTCAGACCAGGTGGCTATACCTGATTTTAGTGCTGGAGCAATGGAGAACTGGGGCCTGATCACATACAGAGAGACAGCTCTGCTAGTTGCCCCTGCCGTATCATCTATTGGCAACAAAGAAAGAGTGGCCACAGTAGTAGCCCATGAGCTTGCTCATCAGGTATGTTTCATGATGTAATGCGAAACATTATAAAACTAATGCAGAAACATGGAGATTCAGATACTGTAAGCCTATAGCGCTTTATTTATTTTTTTGGGGGGTAAATGGGTCTCCCAGATGCGTCTCTCTCTGACAGCTGATTGGGTCTTTCCGCAAAACATACATATAAATAATAATTAAAAAAGGTGGGCGGCTGCATTGTAACAAGGCTGAGTGTTACAAAAAATGGATACAAATGCAGAAAGATAAGTCCTGCGCTCACTCCCATCACTGGGTGGCAGCAATGACTACAGTACACATGAGCCCCAATATATAGTAAAAACCAAAGAAAAACAAGTTACCTGCGCTCTCTCCTCAATCCCTATGTATTTTTAAACAAATGGAGGTTTTTTAGTTACCTCCAATGGCCATGAGAGGATAAGCCCAACTGTCAACATCAAGGCAGACCCCCCCAGGTGGGTCCTAACTCTAACCATTCACCAGAAAAACACAGGATAGGTTCATCGAGTTGTCGCTTCTTTTTTTCCACCCCATGGCTGCAGAGTGGAGAGTCATTTCAAAAAGAACGATGCCCTGCTTCCTGGGTCTTATAAATGAAATAAATACAGCTCTACGATGCCCTAAAATATCCCCAATCTACTGGGTCTCAAAGAGATTGATCCTGTTAGGGATTAATCCTTATTAATACAATTGCTCAATATGTTCCCAGAACATGTCTAGATTCTTGGACCCTATTACCTGTTACTCTTTAATACTGATTGGACCCTGGGCAGGCATTTGCTTGGGCTTTCTGGACCTAACCCTCCCACTTCCTAGCATGCAATCACGCCCTCCATCCCCAAACACACACAAACAAACACACACTGAGATAAAATAAGCACACAGATGCAAACACTGACATACATAGAGATGCACACATACACAGGTACAGACATACACAAACATACAAAGAAAGATACACAGACACACTAACATACATGCAGATACACACAATAACATACAGATAATTACATGGACCACATGCAGATATACAGACAAACACTAACACACATACATATACAGATGCACGGATACACACACACAATAAAACACATACAGATACACAGACACACTCAATGACAAACATGCAGATAAAAAGACACACTAACACACACACATACAGATAAACAGACAAACACACTGACATACATGCAGATACACACAATAACATACATAATCATACACGGATCCACATGCAGATACACAGACACACTAACACACATACAGATACACAGACACACACACACACACACACACACACATAATACAAATTCAGATATACAGAATGGCACTCACACAGATACAAACACTGATACACATACAGACACACAGATATGCAGGGGCATACACTGACACAAATGCAGATACACAGACACACATACAGATACACACAGATACAAACATTGACACAAATGCAGATACACAGACATACAGACACACATGCAGACACATACAAACATATACACATACAGATACACAGATACACCTACAGATACATAGATACACCTACAGATACACATACAGACACAGATACACATACAGAAACACAGACACACAGATAGGAATAGGGACACATGGGCATAGGGGCACACAGACACACATGCACATAAACATACAGATACACATACAAACATATACACATGCAGACACACAGATACACTTACAGACACACAGATAGGCATATGTACACACAGATACACATACATACACAGAAACACATACAGACACACAGATACAGACACACAGATAGGCATACAGACACACATACAGATACACAGATAGGCATACAGATACACAGACACACAGACACACATACAAACAGATAAACATACAGACACACATAAATGCAAAATGTTAATTATTTTAGTCACCCGTCTTTTTCCTACCTTTTGGGTGCAGGAGGGTGACTTTCCTGGGGTCCAATGGCTGTCCGATGTTGCCTTCGCTACTCCTCCCCCGACGTGGGCTCACGTTGTGTACCTAATGCGCATGTGCAGCAATTGCCATGATCGCGTATTGACAACCCCATAGGATGCCGCTGGATGTCCTCATGCATAGTGTGAGGACGTCCAGCATCAGTTAGGCAACCAAAAGTAGCACTTATGCTGCGCTGGGTAAAGGTTTTTTTTTAAGTTTAGTTCTGCTACATTTGAGTGCACACTCCTACATATTCTCATTTGTGATTTAATATTAGATTGAACTGAAACATAATTCACACATCTGTTCTTGATTTGTTTTTTTAGTGGTTTGGAAACCTTGTGACTATACGATGGTGGAATGATATGTGGCTGAAAGAAGGTTTTGCCTCCTATGTGCAATATTTGGGAGTAGACAAAGCAGAGCCCTCTTGGAATATAGTATGTATATTATTTGTACACACATATGAATACATACACTTATATGACCTGCTGTAATGAATATTTCTCTTTAAGTAGACAATGTTTTTAAAGAGGCATACCAGACCTTCAAGGGGTCTGACCTAAAGGGACACCAAAAACAAATTTTACTTAAAGGACCACTCTAGGCACCCAGACCACTTCAGCTTAATTAAGTCGTCTGGGTGCCTGGTCCAGCTAAGGTTAACCCATTTTTTCATAAACATAGCAGTTTCAGAGAAACTGCTATGTTTATGAATGGGTTAAGCCTTCCCCTATTTCCTCTAGCGGCTGTCTCATTGACAGCCACTAGAGGCGCTTGCGTGATTCTCACTGTGAAAATCACTGTGAGAGCACGCAAGCGTCCATAGGAAAGCATTGTAAATGCTTTCCTATGTGACCGGCTGAATGCGCGCGCAGCTCTTGTAAATTATTTTAGTCAATCTTCTTTTTCCTACCTTTTGGGTGCAGGAGGGTGACTTTCCTGGGGTCCAATGGCTGTCCGATGTTGCCTTCGCGACTCCTCCCCCGACGTGGGCTCACGTTGTGTACCTAATGCGCATGTGCAGCAATTGCCATGATCGCGCAGCTCTCCACTCCCTGTAGTTCCAACTGTCGCTGAGGAGGGAGATTGACTGTCTCCACTTCCAGCAAATCCATCTGCCGCTGGGGAGGGTGATAGACTGTCTCTGCTCACGGTAACTCGTTCCGCTACTGGAGGGGAGGGTGACTAACCTTCTCCTCTCCCTGCAACTTCCACCACTGCTGGGGAGGAAGGACGATACTCTCGCACAACACACAGCTGCTGGGAGGGGGACGACCGTCACCACTCCTGGTTGCTCCAGCTGCCGCTGGGGAGGGGGACCAACCGTCTCTGCTTCCAGTTGCACATACTGCCACTGGGGAGGGAGACAGGCTGTCTCCACTCCTATTAACTGCGACTGTCCCTGGGAAGGGAGATGGACCGTCTCCTCTCCCTGTAACTCACACCGCTGCTGGGGAGGGAGGACGATACTCTTGTCTCCCGGCATAACACACTGCCTCTGGGGAGAGAGATTGATTATCTCGTCTCCCTGTAACGCACACTACTGCTGGGGAGGGAGACTGGCCATCTCCTCTCCCTGTAACTCACACTGCCGCTGGGGAGGGAGACTGACTGTCTCCTCTCCCTGTAATGCACATTGTCACTGGGGAGAGAGGACGATACTCTCCTCTCCCTGTAACTCACAACACTGCTGGGGATGGAGACCAATTTTCTCCTCTCCCTGCAACTCACACCACCGATAGGGAAAGAGACTGACTGTCTTCTCTCCCTGTAATGTGCACTGCCACTGGGGAGGTAAGACGATACTCTCCTCTCCCTGTAATTCACACTGCTACTGGGGAGAGAGGCCGATCGTCTCCTCTACCTGGAACATACCGTGCCGCTAGGGAGGAGAGATCCACAACAATGCCATTAATCACTCCTACTCCCCTTTCTATTGCAGTTTATCAGTTTTCACAGCCCAAGTGTACCATATGCTCTCCTCCGAGAGGTTGGGCCCATAGATAGCTAGCAACCCCCTCATCTACTTAGCAAACTCTGAGTCAGCATTGCTGCACACCATGCTAGTCCAGCCCAATTCTGTGGTCACTCCCTCCAGAAGATGTGAGTCCCAGTGGTGTTCTGTTTCCCCAATGCTAGGAAGCCATCCCAGCGGTACCACCAAACGTCATGAAGATCCTGTACTCCGACCAAGTACCTTAACCCCAGTCGCTTAGCTGAAGTCTCTCTGAAGCTTTTCCACCCGATCAGGCTGCAGCTCTCCTTTGAGAGGTTGGTATCGTCCTCTCTGCTTATTCTGCTGCAGCCCTTCTTCCAGGCAGGTATCGTCCCCTTTACCTATTCCGCTGCAGCTCTGGTTATAATGCTTGCTATTGCCTATATAAAGACACTTGCGACTCTCAGGCCTTGTTCTCTTGATTCATCCCAGGGCTAGAGGGATCGTGCCACAAGCCAACAGGTACGACAACTCTGTGACTGGGATCTCTAAATTTCCACACAGGACATACAGTTCCAAAAGGAACTAACATACAAAACTTTATTTTTATGCTCCTTACATTTAACTTATAGTGAGAACTGTTGGGATATACAACATCATTTACTGCATAATAGGTATATACTTAGCACTTGAGCTGTAGATGGCATTGTGTAGTTTAGAGTACTGTTTATATATGCATATGAACTTGTTGCACATTGATGTAAAACATCATCTGCTCAGTGACACATAAGAGCAAGGAGTTATTAACATTCAGTGTTGTCCATCAGAAAAGATGACTGTAGACGCACTCACCAAACTGTTGCCAAAGGAGCATCATTGTTTACTACCAAAGAAGCTGAATGTCACATAATTATGCACATGCCGTTGAGGAGGGGTGTTGGCAGTGGTGTATTTTGGATTTGTGCTGCCCTAGGCACAAATCTAAATTTGCCCCCTCAATTCGTGTCAAGGCCATTTTTTTGACTGACAGACACATGCCCTCATTGATACATGCACTGATATACACTCACTCACAGATACAGTCATTGGCACGCACATACAGTCATTGGCACACACTGTTTAACCAACACACACTTTCACAGACAGACACACACTGACACACCCACTCACTGACAGGCACACACTCTCAGATACACATAAAATTACATACACACACTCACAGGCACACCCATTCTCACTCACAGACACACACTGACAGCTACACTCACTCACTCACACACAGTAAGGCGGACAGCCCCAGAACACAAGGCAAACAAGGCATTTGTCTGGGATCTTGAGGTGGCATTTTTTGGCGCCCCCCCGGAAGTGCCTCCCTAGGCAAATGCCTCGTTTGCCTTGTGGTAAATACATCCCTGGGTGTTGGTAAATACAACATCATGTACTGCATAATATGTATATACTTAGCACTTGAGCTGTAGACGGTGCTCTGCAGTTCAGAGTACAGTTTATAAATGCATATGGACTTGTTGGTACACTCACAGGAAGGAAGTTCTTTTTTGTTATTTTTTTACTTGCTCTTGGTCTCTTTTCCTTTTACCTTTCATCATGCTGGCTGCTGTTTCAAGTAACTGATATTTTCTAAATATTTGCTGCTTATCCACACAAGTAAAGCCAAATGTGCTTCTTCAAAATCTACCACAATCTACATAAAATATCTCCACTGCCTGCAGAATTAGCAATATGCAAATCTACCTGAATATGCAAATTAACAAGCCTTGCTACTCAGGTAGTGCATATAGCTGTTGCTACCAACAGAGGGCGCCATACAGGCTCCATAGCCAAATCCACTTCGTTGGTATTAAGCATGGACAGGAGAGCACACAAAACAATTAACAATATACAAACACATTATCAACATCGTGCACCTATAATGGGCACAAGGTGATTTAGACATAGGAACAAATCAGTAAAGTGTTCTTCTGCTCCATGTGATGGTGACTATCATCACACACTTCAGGGCAAGCAAGGGGCCTCAGGAACAGGCCCAAAGTCTGTAGGCTTGAGGCTAGCCTTCACACTCCTCCAGGAGTTTGTGGCAAGGGAGTGTTTGCCACAGTATCCCTTTAACTAAAAACCCTCTGGCAATAGGCATATTAGCATACAAATGTGACAAACCTAAGTTGAGGGAACCAGAATGAAGTATGAAGTATAGTCTAAAGCAGGGGTTCCCAATTATTTTTTCCAGTGGAACCCTTGGACATAGTGTATCAACATCGTGGAATCCCACCCCCCCTCCAGCTCTCCCCAGGTAAAAAAAATTTAATAAAAATTTGCGCATTTTCTATGCATGTGCTGGTGTGTGTATCTGTTTGTATATGCCAGTGTGTGTATCTGTGTGTCAATGTGTATCTGTGTGTGTATGTATCTGACACACAAATACACACACACTGTCACATAGTTGCACACAGATACACACACTGACACACCGATACACACACCTCGATGCACAGATACAGACACTTAGATACACATACACACACTCAGATGCACACAGTGACACATACACACATCTTGACTCACAAATACACACACACTCAGATACACACAGTGACATATACACAAACTTGCACCCACAGATACACACTGGCACATACACACACTCAGATACACACATTGACATATACACACTGACACACACTCAGATACACACACACACTGACATACATACACACACATAGACACATACAAACACACTAATATACACTGGCACACACACCAATACACACATACTGACATACACACACACACACACACACTCAGATACACACAGTGACACATACACCAACCTTGACACACAGATACACACACTGACACACACTCAGACACACATACTCTTTGACAGACACACATACAAACACATATACAATACAGCAAAATTGGTGCCTTGTTATCCAGTCCCCTCCAATAGATGGAAAAAGGAGTGTGGGACGTGATACGAGGCCGTATGGTCAAAGGGTGGTACCAGCTCCACCAAGGGCTTGTACCCTAATTAATAAATAAACTGAAAAATAATGAAAATGATCTCCAACTAGGGAGATGTCAGCATCTCTAGATCTCCCTAGTTGGAGATCATTTTCATTATTTTCAAACATATATACACTCTCACTTACAAGCACACATACATTGTCACTGACAAACACACATACACACACACACACACACACACTCACTGACAAACACACATAAAAACTCCTTAACAAACACACACACAATTTAAATTTTATTTTTTTCATTTCACTCCACCCAGCAAACTAACTTTGGGAGTGCGGGCATGGAGTCTCTATTTCCCTGGGGTCCAATTAGGGGCGGATCCTGTGCTTGGCACCCCTTTTACCGCCAAAAAAAAAAAAACCTGTTAAAAATGTTAAAGGTTTTCTTTCTTTTTTTTTTCAATTTGTAAACTTTGCAAAACCGCTGTCAGCCCCTCCTACAAAACCCTTGTCCTGCCCTGCCCCTCCTACGAAACCTCTGTCCTGCCCCTTCTACAAATCCTGTACTGCCCTGTCTAGAAAACCCCCGCAACCCCCTTCCACAAATCCCCTGCTTATCCCCCCTTATAAAGACTCCTGTCCCACTACAAAACCCCACCCCCTTCTACAAAATCTCTGCAGCCCCACACACTCATTTACAGGCAGACAGTCACACACTCAGTTACAGACAGACAGTCACACACAGTTACAGGCAGACAGTCACACACAGTTACAGGCAGACAGTCGCACGCACACAGACACACATGCAGTCACAGACAGTCATATATACATTGACACACACACATGACAGCAGCAGACAGTCACATGCACACAGTCACAGACAGTCAGACAGTCACACACGGTTACAGGCAACATCAAACAGTCACAGGCAGACAGTCACACATACACTTTTCCTCCTAACTACCATGGGGTACTGTGCGGCCACAGCTCACACAGCCCCCTCCAGCCAGGGCTGGTGCAAGGATTTTGTGCCGCCCTAGGCAAAAGTAAAGTTTGCCGCCCCCCCATGTGACATCACTATGCCCCACCCATATGATCTGCCATGTTAACTAACGCCAGTGCTGCAGGGCTGCCGTGTTTACATTAAAAAGCCTGCAGGGACAGGCTATAGACACCAGAACCACTACATTAAGATGAAGTGGTTCTGGGGACTATAGTGTTTCTTTAATGTGAGGTAAATTAGAGCTTAGTGCCACGAATAATATACTAGATTGCCTACTTACAACCAGATGAGGATGATGATGGGCTCTAGCTGCAGTCTGGCTCCACTGGTCTGGTGTAGAACAGGCTCTCTGGAGGCGGTTTGTAACTGTGGTCAGAAAAATCAATGTTCTGGGAGAACGGGAAGCAGCTCCATTTTTTGGGGGCCCTTTACACAGCTCAAGGTCTGGGTCCCAGGGTCCACCTTCATGTTCCACCAATGAGTTTCCACCAATGAGGGGGTGGAGTGTGTAGGGAATGCATTGTGTGAATCTGTGTTTGTATGTGTAAGGGCTGCAAGGTGTGTTTCTGTGTAAGTACGGGATGCAGTGTGTGTGTATGTAAGGGATGCATTGAGTGTGTGTAATGAATGCATTGTGTGTTTGTGTGTGTGTGAGGGATGCATTGCTTGTGTATGTGTGTCTGTGTGTGTAATGCATTGTTTGTTTTTCTGTGTGTTTTTCTGTGTGTAAGTGGTGCATTGTGTGTGATGAATGTCAATCTCTCCCCCCTTCAATTTCCTTCTCTCCCCCCTCCAATTTTTCTTTTCCCCCTCCCAATTTCTTTCTTTCTCCCCTCCCAGTTCTTCTTTATCCCCCAATCTTTCTTTATCCTCCCTCCCAGATTTCCTTCTCTCCCCCCTCTAGTTCCTTCTCTCCCCTCCTCCCAATTTCTTTCTTTCCTCCCAATTTCTTTCTTTATCCTCCCAATCTTTCTTTGTCCCCTCCAATTTCTTTCTTTTATCCCCCATCTTTCTTTATCCCCTCAATCTTTCTTTATCCCTCCCAATTTCTTTCTTTATCCCCCAATCTTTATCCCTCCTCCAATTTCTTTCTTTATCCCCCCAATCTTTCTTTGTCCACCTCCACTTTCTTTCTTTATCCCCAATTTCTTTCTTTATCCCCCTCCCAATTTCTTCCTTTATCTCCCCAAATCTTTCTTTATCCCCCCAATCTTTCTTTATCTCCCCCTCCCAATTTCTTTCTTTATCTCCCCTCCCAATTTCTTTATATCCCCCTCCCAATTTCCTTCTCCCCCCCTTCCAATTTCTTTATCTCCCCCTACCACTGTTGTAGCGTGGCCGAGCCCTCTATGGTCCTTGGGTACAGGGAGCTTTTGTTTCCTGTACCCGGCCGGACTAAAAGGAAGTGCACACTGAGTGTGTACTTCCTGTTAGTCCGGCCGGGTACAGGAGACAGATGCTCCCTGTACCTGCGGACCATACAGAGCTCGGCCACGCTACAGTGAAGGAGTGACAGGAGGGAGTGCTGACCGCTGCCCTCCTGTCAGCCCCTCTCCTCATGCTGCACCCAGTGGTGCGCCCTCATGGATGCACCGCCCGGGCAAAGCTGCAGCCGCCTGAGGCTCTCTGCAGAGCTCTCGGGGGGCTGCAGCATGAGGGTCATGGCACCCCCCACCCTGGTGGCACCCGGGGCGGACCGCCCCCTCCGCCCCCCTTAGTACGCCACTGGGTCCAATGGACCTGCTGGGCTGAGCAGCTGGTCTGCAGTCCCTGGGGTCCAGTGGGGCTGCTGGTCTTAGTGGCTGGCGTGCAGTCCTCTGGGGTCCATTGGGGCTGCTGGGCTGAGCGGCTGGCATGCGGGCGGCGAGGGAGCTGTGATCATCCTGCTCAGCTCCCTCGCGCGCCTCTTAGTGATGCCGGAGCCAGAGTGACGTCATATTCTGGCTCTGGCATCACTGCTGTGCATTCAGTGATAATGGTTCCCGCGATAATTGAGGAGGGCGGCGAGGGAGCACTCTCCCCTGCTCAGCTCTCTCGCCGCCCGCCTCAATTATCGTGGCGGCCATTTTGTTTCCTGAAATTTGGCTGAACCCCATTTGTGTCCACAGAACACCAATTGGGAAACACTGGTCTAAAGCAAGGGTAGGCAACCTTTTGTACTACAGATGTTATGGACTTCATCATCCATAATGCTCTTATAGCCATAATGCTGAGAAAGCATCAAGGAAAATATTGTCCACAACATCTCGAGTGCCGAAGGTTGCTTGCCACTGGTCTAAAGGCAAAGGAATATGGAAGGTTAATATAATAATAATAATAATAATAACATAATAACTCCTGGTGTATGCATTTAGTGCCTATAGTTAATTGACACACACACACATATGTAATTGGCTTCAGGTTTACATATTGCAGACACATAGACCCCTTAAACATGCAACATCTTTCATAAATGTTACACACAAGACTACTGTACTACTTTACTGTGGCGAGTTTGGCAATTTGGCAATTATATCTACTTCAATTTCACAATAATATTCCCAATACCTATTAGTTAAATTACTACTATAGGGCAACCTTCAATATTATTTAAGTCTTTTATTTTATTTCCCTTAGAGCTTTACTACATTTTATCTAAACAGCCATATAGATGACATGAAAGGATCATCATTCACCAAAGCTATTCGTGTATCAGTAACTGTAACTATAGGTCTAATATGTTGCTCAACTTCTTACAGAAAGACTTGATAGTGCTAAATGATGTATATAGAGCAATGGCGCTTGATGCCCTGGCGTCTTCTCATCCACTGACATCGAAAGAGGAAGAGGTGAACACTCCAGATGAAATAAGTCAACTCTATGACGCTATCAGTTACAGCAAGGTGAGGTCATTGATAAATATCTCCACAGCAGTTATGTCAAATAGAGGTTACTGACATTTAGTAAGCTCTAATCACAACCTATGCATAATATAACATTTTAGTTTCTTTAAAAAAAATTAAATTAAAGTCAAAATGCATTTGCCCTATCTCAGTACAAGTATTTTATTATACACAATTCAAATGATAACATGTATATAAATTCTACTAATGGAACATTAACTAAATTAGCATTAGTGTAACCTATACTTAGAGCCATAATGTTGACATTTGCCCAGAGGCTGCTGGTTAAAAGTCTGCAAGGATGATACAAGTCTCTGTAGAAAGGAAGGAGGCAGCAAAAATATCAAATAAGAGGGAAGGAGACATTACAAAGATCTGTGGAAAGGGTAGACAGCCTGAGCCCATGGTTCTCTGAAGGATAGGTTGAATCAATGAGTGCAGGACCCATGGACAAAAGACCTCTTGCAAATAACTATATGGTAGAGATATCATTAAGAATTACGTGCATATCTTATTTATCTTCTCATTCTCATCTAGGGTACTTCAGTGATTCGGATGTTGTCAAGTTTTCTCTCCGAGGAAGTGTTTGTTAGAGGTTTGGCTGTACGTACTTGCCAAATAAAGTGCAATAAATCATATATTTATATTATAAATTTAAACATGAGGCATATACTCTCTGCTTCAATTCCAAATTACCGGTATTTGTAATTTGAAAACAATAAATAATAATCTTGTTGTTGTTTTTATTTATTTTTTTCAGACATACCTGAAAACGTTTGAATATGATAACACGGAGTACAGTGATTTGTGGACTCATTTGCAAGCAGTAAGCACCATTGTTGAAATTTGGAATGCATTCTTTGCATTCTAAGCAATCACTTCAAAGTTACAAATATGCAGTTATCTATCTTGTATTTGCAAAATCTGATTACCTCACCACCTCCTATAACGTCATGGAGGAGGCCTGACCTCATCCGCAAGGAGGCCTGACCTCATCCAGGAACAGGGCTCTTCATTGAGGTGAATTGGCCGAGATGACTTAAGTGGTCCTTTAAGCATGATTACACTCATACACAGCAGCCGTATTATGCAGCCAAAAATGATTGTTGTAGAGAAGTCAGTGTCCTTCAGCATCACCTCCTTCCATTGTCTTCTAGAACAGATATGAAGCTTCTTTCAAAGTTTGTGGCAGTGTAGAAAAAAAGGCTCTTCATTTACAGTGCTTCTGTAGAAAAGTGGAAGTGTAGAATTTAACATTGCCAAGGGGACATGTTTCTAGGAAGGTTTAAAACAGGCGCAAATGTAAATGTATGAGAGGCTTTAATGCAAATGAAAGTTACCCGATATAGTCATCTAGATAGGAGAGAAATAATTCAAGTGTAGCAAGTGACACTCATTTTAATGTGTTCTATTGATAATGCATAGAACAAAATATTAATACCTAATATTTACATTTAAACTTATACCAAACGTGAGCCTACCTGTCTTGCAGTCAGGCACTCTGGAGAGAGGAGAGGGGTGGATGTCCAAGCTTGCATGCAGTGAATGTTGTGTACCATGTGCACAAGTTTGACAGTGGTTGAGCATAAAAAGCACACGTTTTCTTTTGACATTCCTTTGACATCAGTGTTGCTGTGCTGACAATACTGCATATAGCTGCAACGATTTTTTTGAAAATATAAATCATATTAACTTATATTATATACGATTAAGAAATGACTATTGACACTACAACTGGACTTGTAACTCAGAAACACTTCCTCCTGGATTCTGACTCCACAATAACGCGCCCTTCAGAGTTTAGGTAAGTAGAACACTAAACAGGGAGATGTGTAAAATGTTGCACTGATGCAAAGCCATAAAGGTAGGACAATTACCAATGATGATTGCCATACATTTGGAACCTGAATCCCTCTTTAAACATAGAGCTCTGTATTGTGTTTAAATATTGGGTAAAAGTTATCAGGATCCATTTCTGCAAATGTTTATTCATATAGTGAAGATGGTAGAAGTAGGAATGTATATTGTTAAGACAAGAGATATATTTAAGAATTGGTAATATTATTTTATAAGTGCCAAGCACCAACACACTCTTCAATGTTGAGGAACGGATGGTTGGCAAAATCATATACAAATACAGATACAGGACTACATTCTACTATCAGAGATAAAAACATTTCTGGTAACGGAACAACAATTATTCTATACTCGTCAATAGGAAAACTATAGTTCACTTGCCAGAGTTCATTTATATCGCTGTAATAGGATTTAGCCCACACGAGGTGTTCACAATTCTTTATAAGGACTTATAGTTTAACTCAATCATCTTCCATAAAGTCTGTAAACTCTGAAATGGCTGTCTCTCTCTTTAGCTATTATCAGCTGTTTCCAAGCTAGAAAATGCTATATGGTAAAAAAAATTGACACCTGTTGCTGAATAAAATTTGCACCTGATATATCTAGGTGTAAAGAGGAAAAGACAGCTAACAATTGCAGAATCTCAGTTCATCGTGAATTAAAAAAATAAATGTATTCCTTTATGAAATACAATTAAATACTATTGGCTTTCTATAAGGATAGAGTATATAGCTTTCAATAAATAACTATGAATTTTGGCAAGTCAAATGAGTGAAAATGCTGAAAGTGAGCAAAGAGTTTATGGTGTCATGGCGGAGATGCTATGGAAATACATTGGAAAACACAGGGGTGCATCATGTATTCCAGTCATATTTTTAGCCACAAATATCTACCAGTTGTTGGTATTTACAGTGCTTAGTGGTTGCGTTTTAACAACAAAGACAACATGTGCCCAAGGTAGTAAAAGAAAAGTAGGAGACAATTTAATTTTAATTTTATTTTGATTACATAAGGATTGAGAAGAGCAAATATTACCCAAGGTATTCTGGGTGCTATTAAAGCAACACTCCGGTCACCATAAAAACTTCATCTAAATTAAGTTGTTATGGTGCCAGGAGGCACCTGGGTGCTCTCTTACCTTAAACAGTGCTGATCTCCAGGTCCTTCAGGCAGCATACAGCATCTGAATCTGAGTTAGAGAAAGCAGGGGCACCGCTGTTTGGCTAGAGTGGTCAATTGATGCTCTAAGCCAATCAGTAGCTCCCCATTCATTTAACGGTACTTACCGTTCGAGAATGGTTTAACCCCTTGAGGTAAGAGAGCTACGGGGGCTTTCTGGCACCATAACAACTTAATTTAGATCAGGTAGTTATGGTGTCCTTTAAGAGAGAGTCGTGTTTGGTGATGTTAGAAGATTGTGGCATGGTAATTATGGTGAACATTGCTCTATAAATAAGGTGATAGGTAGTATAGGTTTATGATTGGGTGAAGAATTTAGAACTGAAGATTTTCACAAGGTAGTGGCTGTTTTGGTTACATTAGATGAATGCTGATAGAAGACTGGAAAGAAAAAAATATTCATTATGAAAACGATATAGTGATTTTGAGACAATTTGCTTGATGCTGTATGGATGATCCAACTGTCTAATGCCCAGGGCAAAAGCCATTGTGAACTGCTCCATCCAGCCCAACTGTTATCCAAGAGCACATGTCCTCGTTTTACCTCGACACCATATTACTGTTGGTCATCCATGTGCATGACAGCAGAAAGGAAGAAAGCTTCTTGCTTGGGATTTTTTTTTTCATGTGCAGTTAGAGCAGCCTGGATATTACTGACAAGTTGGCTTTAAAAGACCCACACATCAGCTAATAAAAATACATATAAATATTCCACTTTCTGCACTTCTGAATAGATACAAATAATCCTAAACCCACTCTAAATTACAAGCTACACACATATTGCTATTATTATTATTATTATTGTTTTTTTTTGGAAATACAAATGTATACATGTGATAATATATGTTAAATAAATCCATGATC
>OW240914.1:86022860-86034601 GCA_933207985.1 Pelobates cultripes | reverse complement strand
AATAGGGGTGGGTGTTTTTGAGATGGAAGTGGCAGGATTTGATGATCAACTGGACATGAAGGGTAAAGGAGAGGTCAGAGTCAAAGAGAACACCTTGGCAGTGAGCATTCAAGGTAGAACTGATGGTAGAGCCATTGACTTGGAGGGAGACTGATTTGGGAGTAGCAAGACTTGAGAAAGGAAAGATGAGAATTTCTGTTTTGAACAGGTAAAGTTTAAGAAAAGGAGCAGCCATCCAGTTAGAAATAGTAGAAAGGCAGTCAGAGACATGAGTCAAGAAGGATATGAGAGGACAGATAGATTTGCGTTTTATCCATATAGAAATGATATTGGAGGTCAAAATAGTTGAGTTTACCAAGGGAGGCAGTATAGATCAGGAACAGTAGGGAACCATGGGCAGAACCTTAGAGAACACCAACAGAGAGGGCTTGCGGAAACGAGGCAGAGCCAGAGAAAGAGACAATGAAAGAGCGCTGGGAGAGGTAGAACCAAAGAGAGCAGAGTCTTGTAGACCGAGATTATGGAGGATGAGAAGAAGTGTATATGGCCAAGCTATTTCATGAAAAAATCAAAGCTCAGCGCTGATGACTTATAAGGTATAATTTGCAAAATAGGGCAATTTAAAAGGATTAACTTTTTACAGTCCTCATAAATAGTTGTTCTGTAAATTTCTAACTTAAAATCCATATAACAGGGTTATTTAACAGTGAGAATTATAAGTGAATTTTAGATTTAGGCCACAGTAGCTAAACTACAAGCATAGTTGGCTTAAATAATTTTTCCAGTTTGGCTAGTTTGACCTTAAATTTGCTATTAACTTTGAAGTCTCACTTTAGTGAATAACCCTCTTTGTCTTTCAGTATTCTGTGGTTTTTTTTTACAACTACTAGCAATCTTTTAAAACTGTGTCTGCAAACATTCTGTCTGATCACAGATGTTATAGCAGGAAACTATGAGTTATAACATGCAATTACCCCCATGGGTCCGTACACATCCGACCGATCAAACATCTGTTTAAAGAAATACAGATTACTTAATGCTGCCTGCCAAGGCATGTATTCAACGTCTTTCCAGAGGTATCTAGTGGTGTCTAATGCTCTTGTTGTATTCACGTACTTGGCTCTAAAATACAATAGAAATTAATTATTATTATTATAAAATAAATTCCTCACCCCTACACAAAACATATTTTTCAATCCATAGCAACTGTAAAAAAGTTGTTTGCTGGCCATTGGCAATTATGTTAATGCACAATTCTACTGGCCACCCAACAACATGCATGCATGATACTACACTAACTATAGATATGGTCTAGAATCTGTGTTCCAATCCAAATAAAGTTTAAAGGCTGTAAGTGGAGCCTGTCGTTAACTAATAATATTAACATTCCAAAAAGTACATGTTTACAAAATAAAAACAATATGATACTCATGTTTTAAGTTCATAAGGCTGCTATTCATGTACAGGTGAACTGTTTAGATTAGGTAGGCACTTCAGCCAATCAGGATCCCTTTCTTCTGGTGTGTGGGGCAGGACCCATGAACGTCTGCTAGGAAGTGTCTATAGGATATGGAGTTCAGCCCCAGCAGAAGTTCCATTCACACATAGGAGTGGAACTGCTTAATAAGCCAGCTGTGGTAACACCATGTCTAAACTAAACAATCTCATGCAATTATTTCTAATGGCAAAATCTAAATTTGACTCAACTCCAAATATACATTCAACCACTGTATACAAACTTAATTTAAGATAGTAATATTTGCATTTAACTCTTGATTTCTTATGTAATATAATTGAGTTGTATCTTATATCTATGCCTATGGTTACTGTCTGAGTGTGAAGGGGTTTATCAACGCAATGCAGTGGGTTTTCTTGAGAAATAGAGGTACTGCTTGTTAAAAGTTAAAAAAGAAGATGTCCTATGCTAGGTGGTAGTTCAGACTCCTGTGAGGTGCCACATGTGATATATCTTAAAAAAAAGTTACATAAAAGTATTTAAGATGTTTGGTTTATTATATATTATATCTGTTCTCCCTCATAACAATTATTGTTGTGTTAGCAGTTCCCAATGCACATTGATCTACATAGGACTGGAAGTGCCTCCTCCTGCTCACTGTGAAAAAAAAGTGCATGGTGCTGTTTTGTGGGGTTTTTTTTTGGTTGGTGGTATCCATATTGGTACTCAGTTTAGTATTACCCTTTGATAATTATCTTACCTTGCTAAATTGAAGGCATCATCGATGATCTGGGCACGGTTGATAACAGGAATATTCTTCAAGACAAAATAGGAAAATTTTATAAACATGTATTTTCTATATGGAAACTGTATACAGGCGCTAAAATTATATGTATAAAAAATATCTAATATAAATCACTTTTTCTGAAAGAAGCTGCTGTAACACCTAGATGTAATCTTTCTTATTTACACCAACTCACATATAACACAACTACCAAAAAAGGTGTAGCGCTACATACATATGCTCAGTTCTGCTGAGCCAGACCAGAAAATACTCGTCCCAATGACAATTGCACAGTGAATATATTTTTCGGAATACACCTTTTAAATAAATTAAAACTTCCAATAGTGTGATACTGTATATTATTGCATATTATTATATGGATATCAGACAATACACTCACATTCTCCTGAGCTTAACACCAAGCTCAGGGATAAGCGCTTGTAGGTCCGTAGAGGTGACCTTCCCTTCTTCTAGTTGGGTGGTTTTGTGCAGTATCCTCTAGGACTTAAATAAAACAAATATATGGTGCAGTATTTTAGATTACCAATAATCCTATGTAATCTAGTAAGTAATATACTCACAAAATTGGAGCCCCTACTTTCGGCTCTGTCACAGCACGTTGTGTAGTAAAGGACTACACTCCTATATGCAGGAACCGACAGCCCACAGTAATAGTGATGAAGACTTTATTTTTTATGTAATACTAATATTAATTTAAAAGCAATGTCCCATATTGGGATAATACTATAAATCAATGTAAATAAATATAAAATAAGAAATACTTAATAGCATATATAATGGGCATAAGAGTATCACTCAAAAGTTCCCAGAACGCGTTTCACCGTAATTCCGATACTTCCTCAGCTGGGTCCGGAAGTCCTAGAGGATACTGCACAAAACCACCCAACTAGAAGAAGGGGAAGGTTGCCTCTACGGACCTACAAGCGCTTATCCCTGAGCTTGGTGTTAAGCTCAGGAGAATGTGAGTGTATTGTCTGATATATATATTATAATATGCAATAATATACAGTATCACACTATTGGAAGTTTTAAATTAATTTATAGGTGTATTCTGAAAAATATATTCACTGTGCAATTGTCATTGGGACGAGTATTTTCTGGTCTGGCTCAGCAGAACTGAGCATATGTATGTAGCGCCACGCTTTTTTGGTATATGTATTTTCTATATGTTGTTTCAAAACATAACAGTACTGTGAATTAGTAAGGTAGAGGAATATACCAAGGTATACTGTTGTAAGAGAACTGTTAACCCTATTCTCAAGGCAGATTAGTCAACAAACTCATATAATTTCCTCTCATCTGGATAAAGTCTATATAAGCATATTTGCACCCTTTATAAGTAATAGAGAAATTACTGACTAATCTATTTGATAGTTGTATAAAGGACATGATTTGGTGTGTAAGGTGTTTCAGAATGCCTCATAAAGGATGTCCAGAAGAAATCCACTCTTCAGCTTTCCAGTTATCTCCAATACCATTTGTACATATCTGTTGGAGAGATCCTCAGCCTCCTAAATGGATGTAGAAGTCCCCAAAAGAAAAATGTAAACATATTTTTTTAGGTTTTCATTTTCCAACCAGTTGTCACCTTTTGTAAAACTGTGGAACACTGACTAGACCTCGAAATAGGAAGAATGCTTAAACTCAAGGTTTAGCACCTTGGAGTCTATGTGGCAGACGTCTTACTCCAATATAACAACCTGCACTCTGCAAATCAGATTGTTCCATTTGAAATGATATAGATGTAGTGATAGTAAAGGGACACTATAAGCACCAAAACAACTTTAGCTTAATGGAGTGGTTTTGATGTAAAGATCATGTCCTGCAATTTAACTGCTTAATTCTCTGCCATTAAGGAGCTAAGTTACCGGTACTTTATGTAGCCCTAAACACATATCTCCTACATGTGACCTATACAGTCTCCCTATACTTTTCCTGTAAAGAGAGATCTAATGTTTAAATGTCCTTTGTCGCCATTCTGTTTAATTTAGATTGTGTTATCTACTACTCTCGTAATAGCCTACTAGAGCCTGCACGAGCCTCGTGTGTGTGTGTGTGTGTGTGTGTGTGTGTTTAAAGTTCAATTAACAGTGCAGGAGATAAAAACGTCTAAATTAAAAACACGGTATAGAGGATTTTACCTCTATACACCCTACATCCCAGAGCTGGTATAGCTCTTTTAAATGTGAGTGTTTTACTTACCTTCATTGAATTTTATCCCTGGATTTTGAAATATTGCACTATTACTCATTGTATCTCCCCTTTGTCTCTCCACATATTTGGATAATTTAAATCCCCACCATATCCTGATATTTTAGTGAGACTTTTTATTTCCGACTATTCATTCCAGTGGACTATACCTTTATTATTGGAACATTGTTTCTCCTTTATTTGCATTTTAGTATTTTATTGGCGCAGCCTTGCCTGTCTTTTTACTAGATATGAGGATGGTCCTGCTCTCTAAAAGGAGGCAGGGAATGGCACCAGGTGGATCCCAGGTAACAGATCAAACTATTCAAGAACAATTTGACTCCATAAGGGCGTGTGGGACAGAAAGCTACTAGGGCACTCATGCACCATAACCACTACAGCAAGCTTAGAGATTGGGAGCATTTATATAAGACACTGTAGGAGTGAGGATATCCCCACTTACTTTTTTTTTTTTTTTTATTTGCCTCATACTCATAAGATATCTACACACACTTTGGGGGCAAATCGTTTTAGTGTAAGTCATCACCTTTGAGAGAAGGCATTGTAGAGATTATGAAAAAGAATTTCATGTTAAGGCAGCTTGATTCCACCCATGAGATACCTTTTGCCATTCAGCCAGACTGGTACTCTTCATTATAAGATTGGTTTCAGAACAAGGATAAACTATTTTGAGACTGTTCCTTAGCCATCCTGGTGGTGCTTTGTAAACCACGGCTATATATCTCTCCTGTTCTATGCTTTGTAACTATAATTATTCGAATAAACCTGTAACTGGGCAGTAAAATAGTAAAAGAAAGGATTATTATTTAGTGAATACAGCAGTGTACTTGGGCAACATAGATTTGCAAACAAGTTAATTGGTTATTATGTTGCAGTGTCACATAGATCCCTGTACAATGTATCAGATGTTAATATAGATCTGTAGGCCTCAACTTAATATCATTGGATAAACCATTGAAATGATTTTCAAATGTTTTTTTTTTCAGCATATTAAACTTTCAAAACATTAATAAATCAAAACTGTCAAAAACATCCAGAGTATCCATGCACCATAACCACTACAGCTAGCAACTGTGTCTACTTGTTGGCGTAATCATCAAGTGGCAATATATAACTTGCTAATTTAAAAGAATCTCCAAGAACCCAGAAAATAATCTATACGATTTCTTTGTAGTTACTGTAGTCCCAGTAGTGTTTACTCTGGGCGATTTTATTTAATTGCATTGTGAAATTACTTTGTGTTCTTTCTCTTATATTAGAAACATATCATTCATAATGTATAGATACTTAAGCATTAAACGAACTTCACGAACCGTATGATCTGCCTCCAGTTGTGCAATGAGCTTGTTCCAGTTTCCATCATCATAATTAACTCGGTAGTATCCTGTTACATTGATGTTTGCTAGAAGCCATTCATTTGTATGAATCTGAAATTCATTCACTGTAGCTAGGCAGGAAAAAAAATAGAAAGTAAACGTAAATATAGTGCTGCGTAATAACAGGTCCTTCTCTGCCATTGCAATGTTATCACAAGTGTAGAGCCAAACTTCCAGGAAGAAAAAGGCCCAAAAAAGCAAATGTAACACAAAAAACAAAAGAGTTTATTTTTATTTCTTCATTAAGGATTCCAGGCTGGGACTCAGCAAAAGGAAAAGCACCAAGTGGTGTACGTATGGATTTTGTGCCTTAGTGGCACTTCATAGCTTCTGATGGACTGCATCTGTTCAGAACCTTTGATGAACTGTCTCAGATCAGAGTCTCTGATGAACTACCTCTGATTAGAACCTCTGATGAAGTGCCTTTTGTTTGACCTTTAGTATTTGTAATGAAAATTATATGCTTTAATTGATCTTTACATACAAATAAATATACCAGAGTAAAAGATGTGAGAAATATGCTTGAGGAATGCACATACCTTTATCATGCATTTTGTCAATGAGCTGAGAACATTAGCTGACACTTTTAGCCAAAGCCGGAACGGGATCAAAATTTGGCATGGGCAATTTTTAGTCACAGGGGCCCAGTGGCAAGGGGGTGAGGCCAGAGGAGGGGGGCTGTTGTTTCATCACCAATGACCAACGCTATACCCTCAAAGTGACTATATTGGTTCAATGCTCCTCCGGGGAAGCCAATGCGCAGAGCCCTGGTGAAGTGCTCTTGCACAAGAAAAAGGCCCTGTATTTGTTCTGAGCAGCGCAAGTGGGTTTAATGACACGCTTGCACTGCATTGTTGTGTCTTGTCTCGTGTCTCAATAAGTAGGATGCCAGTTATCAAATAGGCCAGGAAAGAGTATTGTGCATGTGTTTGGAAACTTCTTGTGGGATTGTGTATATATAGAGTGAGCTGATGGTAATGTTGTGTTTTGTGTAAATAGGTCAGTTTTAGTAGTGTTGTGTTAGTGATGTAATGTGTGTGGCTTGGGGCTGTAGAGAGTATGTGCATATAGGTGCTGTAATGTGAGTGCATAGAGGATGTAGTGTGTGTCTATAGGTGATGTAGTGTGTTTAGGGAGCGTAGTGTGTGCTTTTACGTACAGGGGGATCTAGTGTGTGCATAGGAAATTCAGAATGTTTATAGGGGAGATGCATAGTGTGTGTATAAGAGATGTTGTGAGTGGAGAGGTGCAGTGTATATTATGGGTGCAATGTGTGTGTGGGGGGTGCAGTGTGTGTATTAAGGGTGTTGTGTGTGTGTTAGGGGTGCTCTGTGCGTGTATGGGAGGAGGGTGAAGTGTGTTTATGAAGTGTGAGGAGTGCTGTGTGGGGGGTATGTGAGGGGTGCTCTGTCCATGTGATAAGTATAATGTGTGTGAGGAGTGCTGTGTTTGAGAAGTACAGTGTTTGTATGTGTGTGCTGGTGCTTGTGTATGAGGGGTGCTGTGTGTGTATGAGGGTTGCTGTGTGTGTGTGTGTGTGTGGGATGCAGTGTGTGTGTGTATGAGGTTTGCTGTGTGTGACTGTTGGCTATAAGGTCTATTTATTGGTGGGGGCAGGAGTAAACATGCATATTTTTTATGTTCATTAATTAATTCTTACCTTATAAAAAGTTATTTTACCTTTTCCATGGGAGAGGGACATTGCCCTGGTGGTCCGGTGGAGATGAGCAGCTCTAGCCTGCCTGCAGCTCCTCTGGCTTCAGGCAGAGTTCAATCCTCTGGCGAGATCCTCGGAGCGTTGCCGTGGTAACCCATGGCAACTCTCCGAATTGCCCAGCTCGCGGGAGGAACCTTCTGCTTCCCGGTTCCTCCCAACAGTCTAAGTATTGTTATCACCAAACAGGAATTGTGGGGATTGACAATGAATTTGCAAATTTTATTCCCAAATAATCAAGTTGGAAAAAGGTCTCAGTTAGAGACTGTTTCCAGTTCAGCTACTTTTTTTCCTAAAATTGGTCAAATTTCCACAATTCCTATTGTAATCAATAAACTAAAAGCAAAAGTGAAAGAGTGAAAGACATTACTAGCTCACACAGCCCAATATGTGTCTATTTAAATATACATCAGTTTAAAGGAAGTTTATTTAAGATTTTTCTAAAATAATGATTCCATTTACCAGGCCTGATATTTGCAATATTCTATTCACACTTATTTGTTTTGTTATCTATTCAGATAAATGTGACACCACCTTTTATAAGAAACCATTCACTTTCATTATACAGGACCTGTAAGACTTGTTACCTGTAGAAGTTTGAAGCCAGTAGTTCCCCAGAGAAGCGTTTTTAGAATATGACATTGGCACAATCCACGTGTAACTGGAAAAGATTTAATGGACAATAAGCAGCGTACACATATTTACCTCACATATATTATTGGATCATGGATTTATTTAACATATATTATCACATGTATATATTTGTATTTCCAAAAAAACCCAATAATAATAATAATAATAATAGCAATATGTGTGTAGCTTGTAATTTAGAGTGGGTTTAGGATTATTTGTATCTATTCAGAAGTGCAGAAAGTGGAATATTTATATGTATTTTTATTAGCTGATGTGTGGGTCTTTTAAAGCCAACTTGTCAGTAATATCCAGGCTGCTCTAACTGCACATGAAAAAAAAAAATCCCAAGCAAGAAGCTTTCTTCCTTTCTGCTGTCATGCACATGGATGACCAACAGTAATATGGTGTCGAGGTAAAACGAGGACATGTGCTCTTGGATAACAGTTGGGCTGGATGGAGCAGTTCACAATGGCTTTTGCCCTGGGCATTAGACAGTTGGATCATCCATACAGCATCAAGCAAATTGTCTCAAAAGCACTATATCGTTTTCATAATGAATATTTTTTTCTTTCCAGTCTTCTATCAGCATTCATCTAATGTAACCAAAACAGCCACTACCTTGTGAAAATCTTCAGTTCTAAATTCTTCACCCAATCATAAACCTATACTACCCATCACCTTATTTATAGAGCAATGTTCACCATAATTACCATGCCACAATCTTCTAACATCACCAAACACGACCCTCTCTTAAAGGACACCATAACTACCTGATCTAAATTAAGTTGTTATGGTGCCAGAAAGCCCCCGTAGATCTCTTACCTCAAGGGGTTAAACCATTCTCGAACGGTAAGTACCGTTAAATGAATGGGGAGCTACTGATTGGCTTAGAGCATCAATTGACCACTCTAGCCAAACAGCGGTGCCCCTGCTTTCTCTAACTCAGATTCAGATGCTGTATGCTGCCTGAAGGACCTGGAGATCAGCACTGTTTAAGGTAAGAGAGCACCCAGGTGCCTCCTGGCACCATAACAACTTAATTTAGATGAAGTTTTTATGGTGACCGGAGTGTTGCTTTAATAGCACCCAGAATACCTTGGGTAATATTTGCTCTTCTCAATCCTTATGTAATCAAAATAAAATTAAAATTAAATTGTCTCCTACTTTTCTTTTACTACCTTGGGCACATGTTGTCTTTGATGTTAAAACGCAACCACTAAGCACTGTAAATACCAACAACTGGTAGATATTTGTGGCTAAAAATATGACTGGAATACATGATGCACCCCTGTGTTTTCCAATGTATTTCCATAGCATCTCTGCCATGACACCATAAACTCTTTGCTCACTTTCAGCATTTTCACTCATTTGACTTGCCAAAATTCATAGTTATTTATTGAAAGCTATATACTCTATCCTTATAGAAAGCCAATAGTATTTAATTGTATTTCATAAAGGAATACATTTATTTTTTTAATTCAGGATGAACTGAGATTCTGCAATTGTTAGCTGTCTTTTCCTCTTTACACCTAGATATATCAGGTGCAAATTTTATTCAGCAACAGGTGTCAATTTTTTTTACCATATAGCATTTTCTAGCTTGGAAACAGCTGATAATAGCTAAAGAGAGAGACAGCCATTTCAGAGTTTACAGACTTTATGGAAGATGATTGAGTTAAACTATAAGTCCTTATAAAGAATTGTGAACACCTCGTGTGGGCTAAATCCTATTACAGCGATATAAATGAACTCTGGCAAGTGAACTATAGTTTTCCTATTGACGAGTATAGAATAATTGTTGTTCCGTTACCAGAAATGTTTTTATCTCTGATAGTAGAATGTAGTCCTGTATCTGTATTTGTATATGATCTTGCCAACCATCCGTTCCTCAACATTGAAGAGTGTGTTGGTGCTTGGCACTTATAAAATAATATTACCAATTCTTAAATATATCTCTTGTCTTAACAATATACATTCCTACTTCTACCATCTTCACTATATGAATAAACATTTGCAGAAATGGATCCTGATAACTTTTACCCAATATTTAAACACAATACAGAGCTCTATGTTTAAAGAGGGATTCAGGTTCCAAATGTATGGCAATCATCATTGGTAATGGTCCTACCTTTATGGCTTTGCATCAGTGCAACATTTTACACATCTCCCTGTTTAGTGTTCTACTTACCTAAACTCTGAAGGGCGCGTTATTGTGGAGTCAGAATCCAGGAGGAAGTGTTTCTGAGTTACAAGTCCAGTTGTAGTGTCAATAGTCACCACTGGAAATCCCATCTGGAGAACCCATGTGTCCATGATATTGGCGACTGGTTGAGGCAAGTCTAAGGACTGTGATGTTGCATCCACTGCCTGAGATAAAGATTAATAAAGTTAACTAATATATTAAAAGATTGTTAAATGGATACAAGGTTGAAGTTGTACATTGACAGTTAACTAGATTCCCAATGACTGTATATATATATATATCAACATTTCTTAATCGTATATAATATAAGTTAATATGATTTATATTTTCAAAAAAATCGTTGCAGCTATATGCAGTATTGTCAGCACAGCAACACTGATGTCAAAGGAATGTCAAAAGAAAACGTGTGCTTTTTATGCTCAACCACTGTCAAACTTGTGCACATGGTATACAACATTCACTGCATGCAAGCTTGGACATCCACCCCTCTCCTCTCTCCAGAGTGCCTGACTGCAAGACAGGTAGGCTCACGTTTGGTATAAGTTTAAATGTAAATATTAGGTATTAATATTTTGTTCTATGCATTATCAATAGAACACATTAAAATGAGTGTCACTTGCTACACTTGAATTACTTCTCTCCTATCTAGACAGGGCTCGAGTCCTGCAGGAACGCATGGGAACGGCGTTCCTGCACTTTTTCCAAAGCAGGAACGCCGTTCCCGTTACCTGTCCTGCAGGACCGGCCCTGCTACCTGCACAGATGGGCCAGCACACGCTGTGTTCCCTCTCCAGCTATAACTCTTGCGAGACCCGCGGCTGTTACCATGGCAACGCTCCGCACAGGCGAGTCTCGCGAGAGTTAGAGCTGGAGAGGGAACACAGCTTGTGCGATGGCCCCTCTGTGCAGCGGCTGGCTCCCTCCACCGGACCACCAGGCGATCTCCCCCCTCCCTGACAAGGTAAGAAGCAGGGAGGGGGGAATAAAATAAAAATTATACATAAAGTAAAAAAATGCTTCCCACCCCCCCCCACACATCATCCAGCACACACACACCCATCATCCAGCACACACACACACACACCCATCATCCAGCACACACACTCACACACCCATCATCCAGCACACACACACACACCCATCATCCAGCACACACACACACCCATCATCCAGCACACACACACACCCATCATCCAGCACTCACACACACCCATCATCCAACACACACACATCATCCAGCACACACACACCCATCATCCAGCACGCATACACACCCACATCATCCAGCACGCACACACCCATCATCCAGCACGCACACACACACCCATCATCCAGCACGCACA
>OW240914.1:86004899-86017925 GCA_933207985.1 Pelobates cultripes | reverse complement strand
GGGGTAGGTTTAGCATTAGGGTAGGGTTAGAGGTAGGGTTAGTGTTAAAGGTAGGGTTAGGAGTAGGGGTAGGATTAGGGGTAGAGTTAGGGGTAAGAGTAGGGTTAGGGGTAGGGTTAGGATAAGGGGTAGGGTTAGGCGTAGGATTAGGGGTAGGGTAGGGTTTTGGGTAAGGGTAGGGTTAGGGGTAGGTTAGGATTAGGGTTAGGGAATTGCTGAAGATCCAAATTCCCATAGTGCCAAAGTCCCAAAGTCCCAAAGTCCCAAATCGTTGAAGTCCCGAATTTTGGGAGTGCTGAAATGAACCAAAGTGCTGAATTGCCAAAGTCCTGAATTTCCAAAGTGCCGAATTTCCGAAGCGCCAAAGAGAGCCAAATATTTTATTCCATATACCATAGTGCATGAGAGAATATCTCAGACAATCTTTCTCAGGATTTACCATTGGACATGGCAGTTCCAGAAAATATTATTAAATATTAATATTACAAAATAGAGAGGTGCTTGCCTACTGGTATCATTTTAACTAAAACGTAACATTTAATATATTGATTACTGTTAGTAAATCAAAAGGTAAACTAGAAAATATTGATTGATTATAACACTATCAATAATATAGAATAAAAGATTTAAAGATATATGATAGGTGTTTGTAAAAGGAAAAATATGTATAAGATTAGTTGATAATCAATGGTATATTGCTGTAATTGCAGGCTGAGCCCAGATATAAAAAACTTGTAGTGTTTCTTAAGAGATGCCAGTAAAGCTAAAACTGGCAATCCAAGGAGACACAAGATATCAAATAGAGTAGATATAACAATGTGGTCAATCTGTAGGATACAATTGTTGCAATTTTCCTGGAAGGCAACTATTAGTATCACTATGCTAAAGTTATTGACTCTAAAAGAAGGAACTCAGCCAAGGTCAGTGATGGCGAACCTTTTTGAGCCCAAGTGCCCAAACAGCAATACATGCCAATTTTTTTCAACTCAAAGTGCCAACACGTCAATTAATCCTGAATACTGAGGTTTAAGTTTAGAAAAAACAACTTGTACAGTTGTCCGAACTAATTCTCCTCTTCTTCCCCCCCAGCATCTTCCCTCCTCTAGCCACAGCATATGCCCCTCTTCCCCAGCATCTCCTCCTCTCCCCTTCTCCCCCCAGCACTTCCTTCTCCTTTCCTCTCCCCAGATTCACCTCCTCTCCCCTTCTCCCCCCAGAATCTCCTCCTCTTCTCCTCCCGATTCTCCTCTTACTCTTCTATTCTCCCCCAGCATCTACTCTTCCTCTCCCCCGGCATCTCCTCCTCCTCCTCTCCCCCAGCATCTCCTTCTCTCCCCCAGCATCTCCTCCTCCTTCTCTCCCCCAGATTTTCCTCTTCTCACCCCTAGGCATCTTCCCCTCACTACCCCAGCATATCCCCTTACCCCAGTATATCCCCTCTCCCTACCAGCACATAAATAATGTTTTGTTTTTTTGGTGCAGGTGGGAGTTTGAAGTCCTCCCAGTCTCCCTACCTCCTTCCCGCTGCTGTAAGGGGGTGTGGGAGTGAGGGAGAACTAACTTATGTGCTGTTCCAGCACTGCTCCTTTTGCTGATACTGCTGGCAAAACAGGAAATTATGTCAATCAGGCGGCGGCGCCTGATCAACGTTATTTCATGTCTCCCGGCGGCATCAATGGAGAGAGCAGTGCTGTAACAGCACATAAGTCAGTGCTCCCACACAGCCCTCCATCCCACCCACCCACCCACCCACCCACCAGTGCCACCTTAACAACATTATGGGCCCCCGGGCAAAGCAGTGCACTGGGGCCCTGCCTACACACAACTCAAAGGAATAAAAATTAAAATTATAGATAAAATTAGGCTTATATTTATTAGTATCTCCAACAAAAGCAAAACATACATACATACAACACATACACACAGACTGCTGAATACATACACACCGACACACACACAGTCCGCTGAATACATGCACACAGTCCGCTGCATACAAGCACTCACAAACATACACACAGACTGCTCGATACATAAAGACTGCTGAATACACACACTGCTGAATACACATACAGACAGACTGCTGAATACACACACTGCTGAATACACATACAGAATGCTGAGTACAGACAGACTGCGGAGTACACACAAACTGCTGAATACATACACACAAACACACACACATGCTGCATTGAGGGGTGCAGTGTATGTGTTTGTGTGTATGGGTGCGGAGTGTGTGTGGAGTGCTGTGTATGAGGGGTGCTGTGTATGTGTGAGGGGTGCTGTGTGTGTGCGAGAGGGTTGCTCTGTATGTGTGTGTGTGTGTGTGTGTGAGGGGGTGCTGTGCTGTGTGTGTGTGTGTGGGGAGTGTGTGTGTGGGGGGTGCTGGGTGCTCTGTGTGTGAAGGGAGTTAACCTTTTGTGTGTTGAAGGGGTGCTGTGTGTGAAGAGGTGCTGTGTGGCTGGGGATGTTGGTGTGTGAGGGGTGTTGTGTGTGTGTTTGGTCTGGGTGTGCTCTGTTGAGGGTTCTGTGTGTGGGGGTGCTGTGTGTGTGGGGGTGCTGTGTGTCAATGGGGTGATGTCTCGTGTGTCTCTGTGTGTGGGGTGCTGTGTGTGTGTCTGAGGGAGGTTGCTCTGTGTGTGTGTGTGTGTGTGAGGGGTGCTGTGTGCTCTCTGTGTGTGTGTGTGGAGGGGTGCTGTGTGCTCTGTGTGAGGAGGTGCTGTGTGTGGGGGTGCTGTGTGTGTGGCAGAGGGTGATGTGTGTGTGTGGGGGATGCTGTGTGTGTGTATGATGTGTGTGGGGTCTACCTGGGTGCTCTGTGTGTGAGAGGGTTCTGTGTGTGTGTGTGTGTCTTGATTGGGGTGCTGTGTGTGTGGGGTGCTGTGTGCTGTGTGTGTGGGGTCTTTTCCTAGGGAGGTGTGTGTGGGGGTGCTGGGTGTATGTGAGGAGGGTGCTGTGTGTGGGGGTGCTGTGTGTGTGTGTGTGTGGGGGTGCTGTGTGTGGGGGGTGCTGTATGTATGAGTGAGGGGGTGTTGTGTGTATGTGTGGGGGGGAGAGAGGTGCTAGGTGCTCTGTATGAGAGGGTTGCTGTGTGTGAAAGGGATGCTGTGTAGGTAGGGGCTGCTGTGTGTGTTGGTGTGGGAGGGCTGCAAATATATTACAATCTGTATCCCCCCCTCTCTTCTGCTTACCGTATGTGAAGGAGGGGGACACACATAAATCCCTGGTGGTCCAGTGGTGGTAAGAGGGACAGGTCCTGCAGCTCTACTGTCCTCCCACCCGTGCGATGCTGTGTGGAGCGTTGCCATGGTAACGCGCGGCAATGCTCCACACTGATTGCTCGCGGGAGGACGGGAGAGCTGCTTCACAGATCACTACCCCTGTCCTCCCGACATGGAAGCAGAGTAGCGGCTTGTCGTTCTGGGCAGGCAGGTGCCTACTCTGCATTGATAGCGATCTATGGCCATGTGACCACTAAACTGTGACTTTCTAATCTGTGTTAAAAAGCTATCTGATAATCTAAGATAAGCACCATTTAGGAAAGGATAAGTCATGAAAGTGCCCTGTCTATACAACTCCAAAAGAACATTATGTCCAAGTTATAATTGTAAACAAAAAATCTTCAGGTAGTAATTATCAGAGCTTAGTGCAGAGCAGCGCCCCGACACGCGTTTCGCCGGTAAGGCGGCTCTTCAAGGGGGAAGAGCCACCTTATCGGCGAAACGTGCGCCTGGGCTCTGCTTTGCACTAACCTCTGATAATTACAGTAGGCAAGCACCTATCTATTTTGTGACTTTCTACTTAGTGTTACCCCCTCAGAATCTCAGAACTTTCTTGTTCCTACCCCTTCCCCATAAAATTATTAATATTATATCATATTGTATACCCCCAGTGTGGCGAAACCAACCTCGCCACTGTGAACTGGAGAAGCCTGGTTGCTCGCCTGCTCCCTTTGGACTATGGCCCTGCAGGTTAAACCGTTTATTTCCCCTGCAGAAAGGCTTATTTGTGTGATCTGAGTGCCATTCATCTAATAATGTGCACTCAGATCCCAGCTATCTGGGAATATGTGAAATGTCTGTGTGTTATGTGTAAATGTGACTTTATGTATTTTAAAGTGTTTTGTGTCTTTTGCAACCATGTGCTTAATGGAGTCTTGTGTCTATCCTGGGAGATAATTGAATTACTCTCCAGGATAGAAGACTCTGAAACTGGTTTGGGCCAGAAAGCCATGCTTCATTTAGTCACAAAGGACTTTCCCTTAACTTTTGAACCCCTGGTCTGATTCGTGCCATTTTTTAATAAGTTGTTCCCCTGAATGGATTGATTGTGAATATGTAATTTTATGTGAATGTGATGTATGGTTTTAGAGTTATGAAAGTTGGGTAGAAAGTATGTTTTAACTGTATGTGTAATTGAGTTTCCTCTCAGGATAAGGGGAGGGAATATGTGGGATGTAACTGTGATGTGATTGGTTGTTTTATACCTCCCTGTGGGCGGTCCTGTATTTGCAAGACTGTAATAAAAACCAGGCTGGGTGTGCCAGCACCTCAGACCACTGCTTGACCCTCAACACAGAGCCTTGTCTCGTTCTTGGGGGGATTCACTGTATGCTGTTAGAGACTGATTGCCAGGAGTGTAAGCTGATTGTCTGCTTTTCCTGTTCGTCTGCTAGCAGCTATTTGGGAGGTTCCAGTTCGGGAGTTGAAGTGCTATTTTGTATGCAGTTCGGGAGTTTGGTGTTCTGCGGTAGCTGTGCCTGTATCTCTGGAAAGGGGGCCAATCGCCTAAACGGTTTTTACCCCTTTTGTGCAAAAATGGTCCGTTACAATGACGAATAGGGGCGGATCGAACCGCGCATATGTTTGCCCGCCGTGGCGAATGCGAACATGCTATGTTCGCCAGGAACCATTCGCCAGCGAACCGTTCGGTACATCACTAAATTGATAGTTTCAAACAGCAATCTGGGCCAACTGCCAAGAAAATCGCAACAGTAGCGGTCGGAATAGATGTTAAGATGTTTCGTGTTGGTACCAGAATGATACTTTAAAAATCTATATCGAAAATGACTTGTAGAAATTAGTATTGGTTAAAAATAAGACTTTATTCACATCAAAAAATAATAATAGGTAATTCTAGTAAAACATAAAATATTGGGTAGAAAATATTCCACAAAGATGTTCCAACATGAGAAAAGGTAAAAGGTAAAATAAATAAATAATTAAACCTGTCCAACATGCTGCTGTTGCGATTTTCTTGTCAGTTGGCCCAGATTGCTGTTTGAAACTATCAATTAGGCTGTTAGTTTGCGATACTGAGAGTCAAATAGAAACATCAAATAGTGCGGTTACAGCGCAGTTGTAAACATTCTAATTGTTTTGCTGCTAAATAGTAAATTTTGTGCGTGCTCTTCATATCTGAGAGTCAAATAGAAGCGTCAAATAGTGCGGTTACAGCGCAGTTGTAAACATTCTAATTGTTTTGCTGCTAAACTGCTAAATAGTAAATTTTGGGCGTGCTCTTCATATCTGAGAGTCAAATAGAAGCGTCAAATAGTGCGGTTACAGCACAGTTGTAAAAAGTATAATTGTTTTGCTGCTAATCTGCTAAATAGTACATTTTGGGCGTGCTCTTCATATCTGAGAGTCAAATAGAAGCGTCAAATAGTGAGCTTACAGCGCAGTTGTAAAAAATTATAATTGTTTTGCTGCTAATCTGCTAAATAGTAAATTTGGGCGTGCTCTTCATATCTGAGAGTCAAATAGAAGCGTCAAATAGTGCGGTTACAGCGCAGGTGTAAAAATTATAATTGTTTTGCTGCTAAATAGTAAATTTTGAGGCGTGCTCTTCATATCAGAGAGTCAAATAGTGCTGTGACATAGCATTTTTAAACATTCAAATTTTGTGGCTGCTAAATAGTACATTTGCGGCCTGCGGTACACCATATATTTGAGAGTCAAATAGAACCGTCAAATACTGTGCTTTCAGCGCACTTTGAAAAATTCTAATTGTTTTGGGTGATAAAAAGTAAATTTGGAGTGAGCACTTCATATCTAACAGTCAAATAGAACCGTCAAATACTGTGGTTACAGTGCAGTTTGACCAATTCAAATTTTTTTGGGTGCTAAATAGTACATTTGCGGCCTGCACTTCATATCTAACATTCAAATAGAACCGTCAAATACCAAAAAAGCAATATTATAATTCAGGGGCAATACCCTCACAAGTCAAACTGAGAGGTCAGTTTATAGGGAAAACTGTTGCCTGGACACAATTCTAAAACAATTTCCATATGTCCTTTGCAGACTTTACATGCTGGAAAAACACAGGTGCCAACTGCTGTGGCTTTCTGCAGTGTGCAGACCGGCAAGGAGGGCAGAGTTGAGGAGTGGGTGGAAGATGATGTGGAGGATGATGAGGTCATAGACCCCACATGGAATCAAGGTCATGCGAGTGACGTGTGCAGTTTGGAGGAAGAGGCGGTGGTCGCAGAGAGGCACCAGCACAGCATAAGAGGGAGCAGGGTGCAAAAGCGGAGCGGCTGTCCCCTAGCGCTCGTCGGCATGTATTATCTTTAGAATTCCCACAGTTATCCAAGTAACAGATGGAGCGATAAAAGGAACCATAACAGATTTAACGAGCCATTCGCAGTTTCACGGTCAGGAGGGCAGTCCGGTGACCGGGACCCAGTATGCCTGATGTTGAAGTTAGGGGTCACAGTGTGGAATGGATTAGCAGGGTCTGGTACAGGGTAACCGCGCGCCCCCTGGTGTTGAGCACCAGCGTTTGTGCGGCCACATACCAGGACCCTGATGCAGCTTCAGTAAAAAGAGTACTGGCTACCAAAAGCCATCCCCAGACTGATCCGCAACTTGGAACAGTATGTGACATTCACTGTAGCGGCTGTGCGCGCTTTCGGCGTTCTCACCCTGCTGCTGCTCGTCTGTCTGCGCTACAGCGTATCTTTGGCCTTCCCGCTCACCGCCTCATATGCGACGTGCACACAAGGTGTAACTCATGCTGGACAGACTGTGCGAGCAGCAGCAGGCGATAGTGGAGTTTCAGCTGCAGCACGCACGGGTCAGTCGCTCTGCACCAGGCTTGCCCTCCAATTGATCAGAGTTAAAGAATTTCAAGTGGACTAAAGAGTCCTGTAGTCGGGAGTGGGTCATTTGCGCACCTGCTGCCTCCCTTGCATGTGGTAGCCGTTTCTCAGGCTCCCTCTCAGGAATCGAACCCTGATTCCCCGTTACCCGTGGTCACCATGGTAGGCACAGTAAATGGCATTGAAAGTTGATATGGATGACATATGAATGCGTCGTCACCTTGTCGTTGGGGAGCCCATTGAAAAAGTGCTCTAGCATGACGAGCTGGGTGATCTCCTCCGGGAACTTGGCTTGATGGGAGTTGAGCCAGTTCTGGGTGGCCCTTGTGATGCTGCATGCCCACTCTGCATGGGAGTCCTTCTCCCCTTTCCGGGTCTCCCTAAACTTTCGGCAGTATTGCTTATATTTTTTATATGTCCCAATATTTTGGGGGCTACCCCAATTAAAAAAAACATATATGTATATATATATATATATATATATATATATATATAAAAAACAGTGTTAGTCACCGCCTCCTCAACCTATGGGTCACTTAGTATAAACTATGTACACAATAGCAGAGGCTTATGAAGGCCTTTTCTCCATGCATCAGGAATTGAGCATTTTTACATGCATCAGGACTGCAAGAAATGCACTGCAGGCAGCAAATGTTTCTTTTTTTATATGTCCCAAATCCCAATATTTTGGGGGCTACCCCAATTAAAAAACAAACAAATAAAAAACAGTGTTGGCTACCTCCTCCTCCTCCACTGCCGCGTTCACCCACACCGCCACGGTCACCGCCTCCTCAACCTATGGGTCACTTAGTATAAACTATGTACACAATAGCAGAGGTTTGTGAAGGCCCTTTCTCCATGCATCAGGAGTTGAGCTCAGTTTGAACAATGAAAGAGAATACCATGCACTCCAACCCTCTCTCAATTGGATAATTCTGGTGATCCTCCTGACAGCCATGCTTTAGATTTTGATTTATGTTCTTCCAAAGCTAAAATCAAAGATTCCATCTAGTGCTATTTTATGGCTCAGCTGTATTTTTAATTTTTATGTTATTTTACGTGATTTCCCTATCCACATTTGTTTGCAGGGCACTTGCCCTACTCTTACCCCCATTTTACTTCCTTTTGCAGCCCTCTAGCCCTTTACAGGACTTTTTTAGAGGCATTTTAGTGCCCAACAGTTTGGGTCCGCATTGACTTCAGGTGTCCGCTCAACTCTAATCTTAACATGTATAGTTTGGAGGAAAGATGAGACGGGGGGATATGATAGAAACATTTAAATACATAAAGGGAATTAACACAGTAAAGGAGGAGACTATATTTAAAAGAAGAAAAACGACCACAACAAGAGGACATAGTCTTAAATAAGAGGGACAAAGGTTTAAAAATAATATCAGGAAGTATCACTTTTCAGAGAGTGGTGGATGCATGGAATAGCCTTCCAGATGAATTGGTAAAGGTTAACACAGTGAATGAGTTTAAGCATGCGTGGGATAGGCATAAGGCTATCCTAACTATAAGATAAGGCCAGGGACTAATGAAAGTATTTAGAAAATTGGGCAGACTAGATGGGCCGAATGGTTCTTATCTGCCGTCACATTCTATGTTTCTATGATGCAGCAGGAATCAGTCAGAGTCTATAAGACATGCATACATCTATGTAAGTGTTCCGTCACACCATGCATTATACAAATGGAAGCTGATATCACAGCATGCCACTCCTACTGCCACTATGTGCCCAACCCATATATTGCATGCACTGAATGAGCAGGTACTATCCACACAGATATCGGTAACTATGTGCACAAAAATGGCCACTCATTCATACTCCCCCACTCCAGGCTAAAAGTTGCCAGTGCTCTCCCTGAAATAAATTTTATAATTATTTAATACTTATTTATTTATCTATGAATTTCCTTATTTAGGCTTGGAGGGTCCACGTTCTCTTTTCGTAACATACTTCATCAGGTGACTCTCCGTTTCTCCACTGACTTCGATCTGCAACAGGTAAGAAAAATAAACGTTTATTGGAGGAAAAAAAGTCTAATTTCACTGGAAATGTATTTAAACAACAATAATCAAGATAAACCAGCAGACATTAAGAAAAGCTTTATCCTCCTTCCGACACGATGACATATTAATTCATGGATATGACCTTTCTAAAGCTAAGTCTGGATATTCTGTACACTTATCTGTTACACACGTGTTCTATTTAGTTCTCACTGTCTGTTAACCCCTTCCCGCCGTTACGGCGTTCTATGCCGTCGCGGCTTTAATGGGCTTTAAAGCCGTTGCGGCGGCATAGAACGCTGTAACGGCTTTGAGCCCCAGAGGACCGGCGGTACTTACCTCCGCCACGATCCTCTTCTGGAGGGCTGCGAATGAGGCCCCCGGGGGCCATGTGATCGCTCTCAAAGAGCGATCACATGGCCCCCCATAGCTGACTATGGATTTGCCAGCAGGGGGGCTGTCTGAAATATCAGACAGTCCCCCTGCTGGTGGGAAATGAAAAAAAATTAAAAATAAACATGTGTAAAAATAAATTAAATATACGTAATGTATTTTAATATTAATATAAGTATATATTAATATTAAAATACACTTAGAATGACGTTACATATATAATATGTATATATATTATATATATATATATATATATAATAGATATATACACATATATTATATATATATATATATATATATACGTATAATTACAATAATAAATAAATTAAATAATAAAATAAATAAAATATTGAAACAAAATTTCATATAAATTATATATTCATATGTAATTTCATTCTAACTGTATTTTGTTATTAATATATATATATTATTAACAAAATACACTTAGAATGACATTCTATATATATCTATGTATAAAATACAAATAACCGCAAACAAGTCACAAACACTGGCCAAATATTAGTTTTTTGCTTTTTTCACAAAAAAAAACCAAATATGAACGCTAACTTTGGCCAGTGTTTGTGACTAAGTGGCTACTAAAAAGGACTAAACATACCCCACGTTCAATACCTTGGGTTGTCTACTTTTTCAAATGGTCTGCCATTATGGGGGTAATTCTCATTCCTGGGCTACCACACCATCTCAAAGGTAACATTACTAATCTGGCAAATTTCAATGTGAAAATGGAACGTTCTATATTTGACCCTGTAACTTTCCAAAACACCATAAAACCTGGTAATGGGGGGTACTGTTGTACTCGTGAGACATCACTGATTACAAATATGTGCATTTTTTTGCAGTAAAACCTAACAGTATTATGACATTGAAAGCTAAAATGTGAGGCGGAACTACAATTTTTTTAAAAAAATTTAAATTTCTCACAGTTTTTTTAATTTTGTTCATAATAAATTATGTTTCATAGCTAAATATTTGTTATTAAATGAAAGCCCTGTTTCTCCTGAACAAAATGATATATAATAAGGGTGGGTGTATTTAAAATGAAAGAGGTGAATTACAGTTGGACAGACATGTAGCGCAAATGCCAGGTTTTGTTTACATTTTGTTTTGTTCACAACGTGTACATTTGGCTCCATCCTTAAGGGGTTAAAGAAATATCTTCTTCCCATTCATTACTAGACAAATTGAGTACTAGAGAATTAAACTATCCATTGCATTATGACATGGTCATTGTATATGGAATGTTAATGTGTTTAAAATAGTACAGTAAAATTTAATTTGTACATACTACAAATACTACGCTGAATTAAATAGATGATCATGTTCATCCTGTTTCGTGCTTCTTGTTTTTATTTTTTTGTGTTTTTAGCTGGAGCAGTTCAAATTTGATAACCAAGAAAGTGGGTTTGGAACAGCTGCTCAATCGTTGGAACAAGCCATAGAGAAGACTAAAGCAAACATTAGATGGGTGAATGAAAATAAAGAGATGGTACTGAACTGGTTTAAGGATGCAATAAAATCAGAAAACATCTGAAATCCACCTCCCAAGCATGGTGAAGCACGTGTTTACACACATCGTTTGCCTTCTATCACAACTCTTCAAGCATTGCAGCATGAGAGATGAATAATATCTCTAAGTAACATTGATCTAAAAAAATTACTGTCACTTAAATTTTTAGTGACAAGAACAGTGTATATTAATATATCAGTGAATAATTTTTGTCTTGTATCACTCACTGTTTAAAATGTGCACTTTAAACACAAATAAAAAAAACATTTATTAACTTTCTTTACACATTTAAAAACAAAACATGTTCATGAAATGTTTTCCTAAAATAATAATATACATGATATAAGCACTCCTCTTTACATTCATGCGATTTGCCATTCTTCTTGAGTTGCAGCCTGTGTTGTTTTCCAGGCTGATATATCCAGATGTGCATCTCTTGGTAAGTGGCTACAGAGGTCGCCCAGTTTGGCACATGCTTCTTTGGGCAAGTCATAGACACATTGAACACATGATTTGGTTTTGATGGGTGGTCTTTAAAGTGGCACTGTCATGCCGAACTTTCCTTACCCCAATCCCCTCATCTTCTCTGCCTCTCTCAGGATCTGCTCTTCATTTCTTTCTGTCTGCTCTAGTTTTCTTTAAAACATTATTATTATTATTGCAATTTATATAGCGCCGACAGATTCCGTACCAGTTTACAATATTATGAGAGGGGGGAATTTAACTATAAATAGGACAATTACAAGAAAACTTACAGGAACAATAGGTTGAAGAGGACCCTGCTCAAACGAGCTTACAGTCTACAGTAGGTGGGGTATAAAACACATTAGGACTAGTGATGTCGCGAACCCGAAATTTTCGGTTCGCGAACGGCGAACGCGAACTTCCGCAAATGTTCGCGAACCGGCGAACCGCCCGAAACGCCATTGACTTCAATGGGGAGGCGAATTTTAAAACACACAGGGACTCTTTCTGGCCACAATAGGGATGGAAAAGTTGTTTCAAGGGGACTAACACCTGGACTGTGGCATGCCGGAGGGGGATCCATGGCAAAACTCCCATGGAAAATTACACAGTTGATACAGAGTCTGGTTTTAATCCATAAAGGGCAGAAATCACCTAACATTCCTAAATCACAATCAATATGGATTGACACCTGACATATGACATGTTGACACCTTGACATATGGATTGACACCTGTCCTCAGAGCCCCTGATGCACACGGACACAGAGCAGAATAGAGACTGGTCCCCCTACATGGGGTCACTTGGCAGATATGGATTGACACCTGTCCTAAGGATCCCTGATACACACTGACACAGAGCAGAATAGGGACTGTTCCCCCTACATCGGGTCACTTGGCAGATATGGATTGACACCTTGTTACAAACTGCTATTTGTAACGGGCCCTTTAAATGGCAAATTGCCCTGTTTCCCTGGGTTGTGGAGAAGCCTCTTTGCCAGCCTCCTCCCGCATGACTATGGCCCCTGGGAGATTGTGAAAATGTATGCACTTTTATTTGGTGTGTATGGCCCTTTAAGACTGTCAGTGGGCATATTGGGGCTTATGGACTCTTTATGTGACTGGTGCTGGCCCTTTAAACACCTTTTTTGGGACATCAGGAAGATTGGGACACTGCCCCTTTAAGGCCGTGTCCCAGACTTGTTGGGGACACGGCCCCTTTAAGACGGTGTCCCCTGTGTCCCCAGACCTGGTGCAAACCCTTTGTGCCTGCCTTGCTATTTCCCACTTGGTTCAGTAAATGGGAAATTATTTCAGCTGCAGAGACTAAGTCCCATTCGGCGATGGGACTTAGTCTTTTTTTCAGCCGTTTTTTTCAGCCTTATTTCAGCTGCAGAGACTAAGTCCCATTCGGCGATGGGACTTAGTCTTTTTTTCAGCCGTCTTTTTCAGCCTTATTTCAGCTGCAGAGACTAAGTCCCATTCGGCGATGGGACTTAGTCTTTTTTTCAGCCGTTTTTTTCAGCCTT
>OW240914.1:85877831-86004799 GCA_933207985.1 Pelobates cultripes | reverse complement strand
AAAAAAAAAATCCAAAAAAAGCATACCCTTATCCCTAACCTAGCTATGCTTTTCCCTATCTTATGAACACCAGCTACACTTTCCCTCCTCTTACTAAGCATACAGCTTGAGAATGAATCTAAAATGGATGCTGTCCAGTAGGTGGGAGGGTCTGCTAGGGAGGCTGTGCTGCTAATTGGCTGGAATGTGTCTGCTGACTGTGAGGTACAGGGTCCAAGTTTACTCAATGATGACGAATAGGGGGCGGGTCGAACCGCGCATATGTTCGCACGCCGTGGCGAACGCGAACATGCTATGTTCGCCAGGAACCGTTCGCCGGCGAACCGTTCGGTACATCACTAATTAGGACAGGAAATAGCAATCAAGCAAGGTGGAAGTGAAGCAGAGCTGGAGGAGAGAGTAAAATTCGGACCTTTAGGAGAGAGAGAGACAGGTATGTAGAGGTAGAGGTTACTGGGAGGCCATAAGCTTTCCTAAAGAGATGGGTTTTAAGGCACTTCTTAAACTATTGAAGACTAGGGGAGAGTCTAATGGCGGTAGGCAGGCTATTCCATAGGAAGGGAGCCGCCCGCGAGAAGTCCTGCAAGCGTGAGTTGGCCGTATGGGTGCGAGCAGCGGACAGGAGAAGGTCACGGGCAGAGCGGAGAGACCGAGAAGGGGCACATACTTATGGATCTGTGAGGAGATTTAAGAGGGGCTATAATTGTTCCGTGCTTTATAGGTATGGGGTAGCACTTTGAATTGACTCATATAGGATACAGGAAGCCAATATAAGGACTGACAGAGGGGTGAGGTGTGAGAGGACCGACTAGAGAGAAAAATCAGTCTGGCGGCAGCATTCATTACAGACTGTAGTGGGGTAATACGGCTTTTGGGAAGACCAATTAGGAGAGGGTTACAATTAACCATGCGGGAAATTACTAGAGCATGGACAAGCTGCTTGGTAGAATCTTGCGTAAGAAAGGGGTGGATGTGGGCTATGTTTTTAAGATGGAATCTACAGGATTTGGCAACATACTGGATGTGAGGCTCAAAGTTTAGGCTAGAATCAAGTATGACGCCAAGACAGAGCGCTTGCAAGGATGGACTTATGTGAATACCAGTAATTTGAAGGGAGAGCGAAAGAGGAGGATCGGTATTAGGAGGAGAAATGAAAGGTAGCTCAGTTTTAGAGAGATTGGGTTTCAGAAAGCAGGAGGACATCGAGTCAGAGATGGAAGAAGGGCAAGCAGTGACATGTTGCAGGACGGAGGGGGAGAGGTCCGGGGACGAGAGAGATATCTGGGTGTCATCTGCATACAGGTGATAGTGGAATCCAAAAGAGGTAATAAGTTTGCCAAGATAGATAGTATAAAGAGAGAATAGAAGGGGACCAAGGACAGAGCCTTGGGGGACTCCAACCGAGACAGGACGAGGGGAGGAGGTATCATTTGAAAAGGAGACACTGAATGAGTGTTGGGTGAGATAGAAGGAAAACCACGAGAGGACAGAGTCACAGAGACCGAGTGATTAAAGAGTTTGAAGAAGGAGAGCATGATCAACCGTGTCAAAGGCAGCAGAGAGGTCAAGAAGAATTAGTATAGAGTAGTGGCCTTTGAATTTAGCTGAGATTAGGTTGTTAGTAACTGTGATAAGAGCAGTCTCAGTAGAGTGGAGAGAGCGGATACCAGATTGAAGAGGGTCAAGGAGAGAGTTGGAATTGAGGAAGTGAGACATATGGGTAAAGACAAGTCTTTCCAGAAGCTTTGAGGAGAAAAGGAGCAGGGATATGGGTCGATAGTTAGAGGGGAGGACGGGTCAAGAGATGTTTTTTACAGGATAGGCACTACAGTGGCATGTTTAAGGTCAGCAGGGACATTGCCAGAAGAGAGAGAGCAGTTGAAGATGTGTGTTAAGGAAGGCGCAAGACATGGGGAGAGAGATCTGATAAGGTGAGATGGAATAGGATTGAGCGGGCAAGTGGTGGGACGAGAGGAAAGGAGAAGTGCAGCCACCTCTTGTTCAGTAGCCGGGGAGAAAGTCTGAAGGGTAGGAAAGGCATGATCTACATGTGATTGAGAAAGAGAAAGGCAGGGTGGGAAGAAGCTGTTCAATCTTGTCGATACAGTAACATGCAAAGCTATCGGCTGTAAGTTTAGTTTGTGGGGTGGCCACAGCAGGGCAAAGAAGAGAATTAAAGGTGTCAAAGAGACGCCTGGGATTGTGGGAGCATGAACTAATGAGAAAGGAAAAGTATGGCTGTTTGACGAGGGCAAGGGCTGTGATGTATGAACACAATATGAATCTATAATGGAGAAAATTTGACTGGGTGCAAGACTTCCTCCAGGAGCATTCAACACAACAAGAGCATCTTTGCAGGTTGCGTGTTGATTTAGTATGTTGGGGGTGCGATCTCCTCGAGGTGCATGTTTGGAGCGGGGCTGCAGCGTTCAAGCCAGAGGAGAGAGTAGTGTTATTTGTGGAGATGGCCAGTGAGGGACAAGAGATGGAAGTGATGGATAGGAGTTGTGAATCAATATCAGCTGACAGCTTCTTGAAGTCAATAGAATTAAGGTTCCTCCTTAGTTGAGCTGGGTTAGGCTAAGGTTGTTGCGTGAGGGGGTACTAGAGAGAGCAAACGTGGTGATCAGAGAGAGGAAATAGATATTATTTTTTTGAATATTTAATCTTTATTTTATATATTTTATTTTATTATTTTTTTATTTTATTTTATTTTTTTTAAACCTTATTAAATACTTATATCATACAAATACAAATATCATACAAATATACATTTATAATACAAAAACAACATAGCAGCAAAATAGGGGAGGGAAGAGAAAAATACATCGAAAAGATTTCCGTAGTAGAGTGGTAATATCATTTAGATAAGTCTCATAATTATTTACAATGTTCATGGAATTATTCTACTTCTAATTGATCGGCATTATTTTCTACATCAATCATCTCAATATACTTTGACCAAACAGAAATCTTATTGCTTAATCTTTGTTTACTTAGCATCAGCTCCATTCTAATCTGAAACTCGAGTTGAATTTTAACTTTCTTCCAGGGGACTTCTAAATCCTTTTTCCACCATCTCGCAATTACTATTTTAGCCGCTAAAAAAAGATGTATAAGAATTGCTTTTAATTCATATGTCATATGAGGCCAATTCAGATGCAGTAGAACTACCTCTGGAGAAATTATCAACTCGAGTTTTAAATTATTAGATATAAAATGCTATATTTTCAACCAGAGATTTTTTAGTTTGTGACAATCCCACCAAATATGTCTAAAATTGCCTCTAATACTATTACATCTCCAACAGATAGGATTAATTAGAGAGTAAATTTTATTCAATTTAGCTGGTACTAAGTACCACCTATTTAAAACTTTAAAGTGAGTTTCTAATAAATTTAATGAATGTATATTTTTCTTAACATCCATCATTGAAGAACCCCATTGATTCAAATTAATATCGATATTCAAATCTTGTTTCCAAACCTGTATGGCAGTAGGATTTGTATCTTTAACCATTGATTTAATTAATATTAGAGCTTTGGAAAGTGGTTTATTAATTTTTTTTGACGTGAATAATAAATCTATCAAATTGCTCAGGTTAGATTTTGGTATTATAAGGTGTGTATTCATATAACTTTTAAGTCTTAAGAAATTAAACACCTCTCTAGGAGGAAGATTATATATCCCTGTTATTTGAGCAAAGGTTTTGATTGATCCTTCTATCAATAATTGGTCCAAAGTCGTTATCCCTACTTTTTTCCAATTATTTAAGTTTAAGTCTTCCACTTGTTTTTCTACAATATCTAACTCTAAATAACTTGGAACTTTTTTTTCTATATTCATTGCTTTTTTAATTTTTAACCAATTTTCCAGTAATTGAGTTAAAATAATACTGGCATACTCTTTTTTTCTTTGACATTTTATTATATTCCAAATTAAACAGTCTAAGCTAGAAACTTCTCCTGCCTTCAATTCCATTTTATACCATCCCTCATCTTTATTTTCTTTCATTTGCATTCTATAAACATGTAGGATAGTAGCTGCTTTAAAATTATTCATTATAAATGGATAGTCAAGTCCACTTTTATGTATTTTCTGCACTAATATTGACTGTTTCAATCTTGGCTTCTTGCCTTTCCAAATGTATTGAGTAAAACTTCTTTGTATTAATTGAAGCCAATGGATTGGGATATGGAGAGGTAGCATTTGAAACATATAATTCCACTTTGGTATGACGTATGAATTGATAACATTTATTCGTCCCCAAAAGGTAATCTCTAAGTTTCTACGATCTTTTAACCATTTATTAAGGTCTAATAATAATGTTAGGAAATTTACTTCCATAATCTTATTTATCTCTCTAGTTATTTTAATTCCTAAGTAATCCATACTTTCTTTAACCCAAATAAAATCATATTTATTTTTAATCTCTTGTTGTATCTTTTTATTTAGGTTAACATCTAATATCAAAGATTTATTTGTATTTAACTTATAATTTGATATAAGGCTGTATCGCTCTATTTCTTGCATTATGTGCTCTAAAGAATTTTTAGGGTTTGTGAGAGTAATTAAAATGTCATCAGCATATAAACTAATTTTTTGGTCCTCATCCATTATTTTATAACCGTGGATCTCTTTATTGTTCCTAATATTCTCAGCCAATGGCTCGATAGTCAGCAAGTAGAGCAATGGTGAAAGGGGACAACCCTGCCGGGTACCATTTCTAAGTTGGAACCATGGGGCGACAATATTAGGTCCAATAGTTCGTGCAACTGGATTTACGTATAATGCCATTATAGCTTTCTTAATCCAACCTTCCAATCCATAATGTAGTAAAACGGCTTCTAAGTATTTCCAGCTGACTCTGTCGAATGCTTTTTCAGCATCAATCGACAGAGTCAGAACTGGAACATCATTTCTGTTTGCGTCATCCAAGATATTAATAATTTTCCTTATACTTGTATAGGAATTTCTACCTGGAACATATCCTATTTGATCTTTATGAATAATTAGTGGAAGAAGTTTTTTTATTCTGGCAGCCAAAACCGAAGCATATAACTTAGTGTCTACATCTATTAAAGATATCGGACGATAATTTTTGATGTCAGTGGGGTTTTTATCGTTTTTCAAAATAGGCAAGATATTAGCTTTAAGCATCTCTGCTGGTAAAAATCCTCTGTTTGCCGCTATGTTGAAAGCAGAGGTCAAATGTGGACATATTAAATCTTTAAATGTTTTATAAAATAGGTTGCTAAACCCATCCGGGCCTGGTGTTTTAGATCTTTCTAAATCATTTATTGCTTTCATAATCTCCTCCATAGTTATAGGTTTATTCAAAAGATCATTTTCAGTGGATGTTAATTGAAGCTTCTTTATATTGTTTAAATAATTTTTAATATCCTCATCTGTATTAATCTGAGGAATATTATATAGATTGGCATAATATTCATTAAAACACTTTCCAATCTCTCTAGGGGTTAATGCTATTTTTCCATTCTGTATTATTTTATCTACCTTATTTTGTCCTTTTTGTTTTCTAAGTTTTTGGGATAGCATCTTTTCAGCTCGATTGCCTTTAGAGTAATATTTAAGTTTTAATCTATCCATATTTTTAGCTATCGTATCCATTAATTTTTGCTTTATTTTTTCTTTAAGTTCTGATATTTTTTCATAAATTTCAGGAGATGGAGATTGTTTATTAATATGAGTCAAATTTCTTAATTCTGTATGTAAATATGCCAAAGTATTGTTTTTGTCAAGCTGACTTTGTAGCTTGATAATATGACCTCTTATAACAGCCTTAAAGGCACACCACAAAATAGATGAATCAATATTTTCTGAGGTATTTTCTTTAAAATAATTTTCTATATTATTTCTTATATAAGTTTTTTTTGATTCACAACAAAGCAAATTATCTCTTAACCGCCAAGTATAGGCTTCTCTTTTAAATGTACTAAAAATCATTTCACAAAAAACTCCATTGTGGTCTGTCCAAACTATCTCATCAATCTTTGTTTTTTTGGTCATATCAATAATACTTGGATCGACCCAAATCATGTCCAGTCTTGAATAGGAAAAATGCACTTTAGAGAAATGCGTATAGTCTCTCTCATTAGGATTAAAAATTCTCCAAATATCAAATAAATTATATTCGTCTTTAATTTTTTTTAAAGCTTTTGCTTGTTTTATCACCATCTGATTTAAAGTATTTCCTTTCATTAATTTTTTATCTATCTGAGGGTCCAATACAGCATTAAAATCCCCTGCCAGTATTAACTTTCCCACTTTGACTTCATCTACTTTTTCCAAAATTGTTTTTAAGTAAGCAACTGGTAAATGATTAGGAAGATATATATTACATAATGTAAAAAGTACAGAGTCAATTTTGCATATTATTATTAAATATCTACCTTTAGTATCTTGTATTTGATGGATTACTTCAACTTTAATCTTTTCTCCAAATACCACAGCTACTCCACATTTTTTTTTTCCTTATTGGAAGCTTGAATTATAAGTGGAAATCTTTTACCCCCCCAATTTTGTTTATCCACTTGTCTCCAGTGAGTTTCTTGTAAAAATATTAAATTCAATTGTTTTTCACTGAGGTATTTATACAATAAATTTCTTTTCGCTATAGTATTCAATCCCTGAACATTAAGTGTAAGCATTTTTATCATATTATCTTCAAAAACTTCTCTGCATCCCTTTCCACTCGATACCCATTACCCTTCCCTATTGCTGCATAAACATATCTATACAAACACACAAAACAAAATATTAAAATCATAGGAGGAAATCCTCCTTTTTTAACACAAAGACTGTAAATTTTCATTTAGAAATTCAGTCTTTACTGTGTCTTTGAATTAGACACTAAGTGGGGGTATCCAGAAAGAGGTAGTAATATTTACAAGTTTGCAATCTTTCCCCAAGAGGGTGAGAAAGAGAGAAAAAACAAAAAACAAAAAAAAAACCTCTTTTATACTTAGCTCCATTAACTTTCAATTTTTTACTTTAAGTGAATCTATGTCTTCTTAACTTACTAATACATGTGAATAATTTACTTTTAACCACCTCATTAAATTGGAATCTGATTAATACTTAGACATATTTACTTTTAACTCCATTTTTCCACATAATTAGTTAATACCCTTAAGGTGAGAACAACCAACGATTACATCAATAAATTTGTTACACATCTGACAAAAAAAAAAAAAAAAAAATCTTCTTCCATTATTTTGTACTTAACTCCATTGCTCTGTGATTCTTTACTTTAACCCCTTCAGGACGGGTGACGGACGAGGTCCGTCACAGAGGGGAGACCCTTAACGACGGGTGACGGACCTCGTCCGTCACGCGGTAAAATTAACCCCGGATCGCCGCTATCGCGGCGATCGCGGGGTTAATGGTGCTCCCGGTATGCCTCTGTATTGGAGGCATACCGGGAGCACCCGGTCAGCTGCCCAGCACATGTGCTCGCTCTGACCGCAAGTCTGAGCGAGCACATGTGCTCTCTATACTCACCTACCGGCTCCCTGCACTTCCGGGTTCTGTGTGAAGTGCAGGGAGCCGGATCAGTGCTGATCCTGCCCCCTGCTGTTTAAAAAAATAAAGTTTATTTAAAGTCCCCCTTACCCATTTTAATAAAAAATTAACCCCTTCCCTGCCAATTGATCACTGACTACAGTGATCAATTGGCAGGGATTACATTTTACTATGATCTGATTTTTTTTTTAACCCCTGAGGGTTAATTCTTTTTTTTTTTTTAACCCTCAGGGGTTAAATTAATTAAATTAATTAATTAAATTATTTTTTAATTATATATTTAGCTAGCTGGGGTAGGTGGAAGTTAGTGGGGAATTGGGGGATTTGGCGTTAGGCTAACTAGGGGTTAACGTTAAAAAAAGTTTTAAAAGAAACTTTAAAAAGTTAAAAATTAAGCTTAAAAAAATGTTTTAATAACATTTAAGTAAAAAAAACAAAAAAACACACTTTACCTAGTCCAAATAAAAATTAACCCCTTCCCTGCCAGTCGATCACTGCCTACAGCGATCAAATAGAGATCACAGTATTATACTGTGATCTAATTTTTTTTAACCCCTGAGGATTAACTTTTATTTATTTTTTTTAACCCTCAGGGGTTCAATTTATTTAATTAATTAATTTAAATATTTTATAACTATATATTTTGCTAGCTGGGGTGGGTGGGAGTTATGGGAAAATGGGGAATTTACTGTTACTGCTGTGTACTGCTAGTTAGGGGTTAACGGTAAAAAAAAAAGCTTAGAAAAATGTTAAATCTGTAAAAAAGTTTTAAGAAAGTTTAGGAAAGTTTAAAAAAAATTTATAAGCAAAACAAAAGTTTAAAAACTAGTTTTTAAAAGTAAAAAAGTTATAAAAAGTAAAAAAATACATTTTAAAAACGCTCATTACCACTACACCTGGAACAAACTAGAGAAAAAATTATCCCACGCCAAGGTTCAAAATATGCCTTTTGAATTACCCCAGGGTGTATTCTTTAATAAATAGTATGTGTTTGTGGGGAAGTTTCAATAACCAACCGTCTAAACTACTCCAAATTGGAACATGGACACAGCGTAAAACTTCAAAGTTAGAAAAAAACTGAATGGCTGCATCTCAAATGCGCCCCTTCAACATCCACATATACCTGGCAAAGGTACATACGGGGGTATTGCTGTACTCAGCCGACATAGCTGAGCAACATATGAAGTATTATACAGTCATAGCACACATAAGGTTTGCAAAATATGCTGCGCAAACTCACTTTGTATGTCAAAAAGGCAGAAAAAATGCTTATTACCACTACACTTGGTACAAGCTAGAGGAAAAATGATCCCACGCTAAGGTTCAAAATATGCCTTTTGAAATACCCTGGGATGTCTTCTTTAAGAAATGGTATGGCTTTATGGGGAATTTGGATTATATAGCCTGGTAAAATACTCTAAAATGGGACATAGGCACAGCATAAAAATTCAAAGTTTGAAAAAAACTGGAATGGCTGTGTCCCAAATGTGCCCCTCCGATGTCCACACATACCTGGCAAAGGTACATACGGGGGTATTGCTGTACTCAGCCGACATAGCTGAGCAACATATGAAGTATTATACAGTCGTAGCACACATAAGGTTTGCAAAATATACTGTGCAAACTCACTTTGTATGTCAAAAAGGCAGAAAAAACGCTTATTACCACTACATCTGGTACAAGCTAGCGGAAAAATGATCCCACGCTAAGGTTCAAACTATACCTTTTGAAACACCCTGGGGTGTCTACTTTAAGAAATGGTAGGCCTTGTGGGGTAGTTTGAATTTAAAACCTGCGAAGATGCTTGGAAATTGCACATAGGCCCAGCGTCAAAATTCAAAGTTTGGTAAAAACGGATATGGCTTGGTCTCCTATATGGCACTGTAGCTTCACAAAATAGTGCCAAAGACATTCATTGGGGTGTATTTTTACTCAAAAGACTTAGCTGAGCATAATTTGGGAGGTTTGAACTTAGTGGCACATATGAAATATACAAAACGCCCAGCAAAAATGCAATCCGTATGTAAAAAATGCACAAAATAATTTTTTTACCACATACTTTGGCATATATTGGTGAAAAAATCGGGGTATGTTAAGGCACAATATGCACCTTATGAGATACCCTGGAGTGTCTACTTTTACAAATGGTAGGCCTTTGTGGGGGTTTTTTGAACAGTCAAACTGTTATAATACCCCAAATGGAAGCTAAGGCTCATTAAATCCATCTCTCAAAATTCTACTGTGAATACTGTAAAGGACAGGTCTCCTATATGGCACTGTAGCTTCACGAAATAGTGCCAAAGACATTCATATGGGGTGTCATTTTACTCAGAAGACTTAGCTGAGCATAATTTGGGGGGTTTGAACTTAGTGGCACATATGAAATATACAAAACGCCCAGCAAAAATGCAATCCGTATGTAAAAAATGCACAAAATTATTTTTTACCACATACTTTGGCATATATTGGTGAAAAAATGGGGGCATGTTAAGGCACAATATGCACCTTATAAGATACCCTGGAGTGTCTACTTTTACAAATGGTAGGCCTTTGTGGGGGTTTTTTGAACAGTCAAACTGTTATAATACCCCAAAATGGAAGCTAAGGCTCATTAAATCCATCTCTCAAAATTCTACTGTGAATACTGAAAAGGACAGGTATCCTGTATGGCACTGTAACTTCACGAAATAGTGCAAAAGACATACAATGGGGTGTCATTTTACTCAGCAGATGTAACTGAACACAAAATAAAACTTTGTACAGGAATAGCACACACCAACTTTACAAAATATACACGAGAATTTCTCTGTTATAAGTTTGTGTGCCAAAAACCAAAAAGAACACAATTTTACTCCAATATTTAGCAGAGGTTGGCGGTGAAATGGCTACGTAGAAAGTGTCAAAACAACCTTAGGTAAATAGCCCGTGATGTCTACTTTATATAAATATATACTTTTGTGTGGCAATTTTGTTTTCTTTTATGGCTATTAAGCTTACAAGACAAACATACCAAATTCTAAAATCGCTCCACATTAAAAGTTTATTTTACTCCTTGTGCTTTGTGACCTGTAACTACCAAAAAAAACTTAAAATCCCAGACACATTATATATTCTGTAAATCAGAACAAATAAATAAATTTATTTTTAATTACTTTCCTTAACCTGCACTAATTATGCACACATTATTATTATTGCAAAAACTGTAAAAAAAACAATATTTTTTCATTTTTTTTGCATTTTTCTGTATTTTTTTTATAATAAGTAAGCATTTATATATATATATGTTATATCAAATTAAAGCCCTTTCTGTCCTTTAAAAAACAGTATATAATATGTGTCGGTGCAATAAATGAGAGAGATGCAAATTGCAGTTGAACGCAAACAGCAAGAAAATGCAAAAATTGCTTGTGTCATTAAGCGTAAATCAAGCTTCTGAAGCTGTGTCCTTAAGGGGTTAAGTAAATCTATTTCTTCTTAACTTACTAGTACATGTGAATAATTTTCTTTTAACCACCTCGTTAAGTTCAAATCTAATTAATATTAATACTTAGACATGTTTACTTTTAAATCCTTATGTTCCGCATGCTTATGTGCATATATCTAGTTAATTAGTACCCTTAAAGTGAAAATGATCACCAATGACATCAACAAATTAGCAGATTATACAATGCACAATTGATTAATTCTATATAAGTGAAGACATCAAAAAAAAAAAAGTTATTTCTTCTTTTCTTCCTTTCTCCTTCCTCTCTCCTCTCATCTCTTCTCTCTTCCTTCCATCTTCCTCTCCTCTCTTCCTTTCTATCCTTTTTCTCCATCGCAACAGACCCCTCAAACTTTTTTATTAATACTTGTTAGCCAACTGTTTGCTTCGTTTGTATCCCAAAAATTTTTTTTTTCTTGTTTCCAAGTAAATCTTAAAGATGTTGGATAAGCCCATTGAAATCTGATCTCTGCTTTTCTTAAAAAATCTGTCACGATAGAGAAAGATTTCCTCCAAGTCCTGGTGTGATAAGATAGGTCTTGCAAGAAAATTATATCCTTGTAAATAGAATTTGTTCGGGGTTTAATACGGCTGGCTTTCATTAAATTATTTCTCATTGATAGTGAGGAAAAACTCACTATTACATCTCTTGGGAGATGTGAGGCTGTTGTGTCTGGTTTATATATTCGGTGAAAATTTTCTATTTTATATTCATCTGTAGATATTTCTGGTAAGACTTCTTTCTGGTAAGACTTCTTCAAATAAATTATTTAAATATTCTCTCAGTTTTTCATTGGAGATTTCTTCAGAAACCCCTCTTATTCTGATGTTTCTTTTTCTTGATCTATCTTCCAAAGCTGCTATTTTATTTTCGAGATTGTCAACTTTATTTACTAGAAACTGCACTTCCGTATTAATTGCTTTAATTTGAGTTCCAAACACTTCACATTTTTTTTCCACTTCCACCACTGATACTGCAACATTTTTAATTTCTTGTTTTTATCTCATTGAAACTTGCAAGCATGTCTTGTTTCAATATATTTAATTGTAATTCCAACATTTGCTTAAATTGATCTTGTATACTGATTGAAGCAATTGCTTGAGTTTCTGATGGAAATTGGTTAAGTGGAACTTCTTGATTAATATTGGAAGTATTACTTGGGTGTATCTGTTCCTGCAGATCTTTAATGGGGGTAGTAAAAAAACCTGACAACCTCTTTTCTGTTTGTTGAACTGACTTAATTTCTTTCTTTTTTTCTGTTGTTTTCCTAGTTGACATTTTGTTTTGTTTCTTAAATGCTTCTCAATAGCAGATTATAGCTAGATATCTCATATAAAGTTTTAACTTTAGACTTGAAGAATTAGATCAATTGATCAAATAATCAAATAATTAATTCAATTAAATCAGTCAAATATGCCAGTCTCCTCCAAAAAAAAAAAAATTTCTTTCCAGTTTTCTTTTTCCAAGCCAGTAATTATATACAGGTGTGATGCCTTACAGTAATGTTGTAGTATATACAGAAGTACTCACAGTTTTTATATAAAGCTATTTGGAAAATTGCTGAGGGATGTATTTTTTCTTTTTTTCTCCTTTTCCCTTTATTTCTCTCTTATTCTTTCTTTCTTTGTTATTCTTTCTTTCTTTTCTTCGTTTTTTCTTTAATAATTTATAAGGGAACTGTTTTTATTTCTTCCTTGACCTTTTTAATAGTCCATGAGGAAACCGCCACTATCTGTCCAAATGAAGGCAACAGACCCCCAGCAAAAACACCGACCGGCACACACCGCACCACTTCAAACCAGATCCACCGACCCACTGAATCGTCACTGAGTCCTCCCTCCGCTCCATCCACTTCAATCCCCACCGAGCCAGACCATATTCACAGAACGGCACGGAGCGGCATTACTAGCTCTCGCCTCCGCGTCCTCTCTCCTCAACCTCCTTCTGGACACGCCCACCTGTAGCACGTGCGGCGCCTCACGTCATCACGTCCCCTTCCGAGAGGAAATAGATATTAGATACTGTACATGCATCAGAGAAAATGAGGTCGAGGGTATTGCCAGCTGCATGGGTGGGAGAATTAGCCCTCTGTGATAGCCCAAGGGAGGAAGTAATTGAAAGTAGTTTAAAAGCTGCTGAGGTCAAAGGTGGGTTAATGGGAATATTGAAGTCCCCGAGAATTAGGGATGGAATATTACTATGTATTTTTACTATGCTTGACCCGCTCTGACCCACTTCCTGTGGGTCAGAGAAATTTTTCCACAATACTCACCCATTCCTCCGTTATCTCGATGCCTGCTTTCACTATTCCCGACGTCCTGTCATTTAGACAGAACGCCGACGAAACTATCGAATTTCGTTCTAAGAGAATGAGAACAGTTTGTTTATTCATGTTAGGACGACATTTGGTACTTTTAGGTCGGTTTGAAATTTCATTCAAATGAATGAAATTCTGATCCATGCTGCTGCTGCATCTTATAGCTGCTTAGTAGATAGATCCCTAATTTCCACGGTATTAGGGAGCTATCTACTAAAAGGTATCTATCTACTACTAACTTTACTAATACTAAGTACAAATTACTTACCATGAGCGGCGGGTGGAGGCCCTAAAAGACAATTGAAGGAACCTATTGTCCCCCCCCAGCACCCACCCATGAGCGGCGGATGGGGGCCCTAAATTAAAATGGGGGGACCCATTGTCCTCACCCCGCCCCCCACCCATGAGCGGCGGGTGGGGACCCTAAATGAAATGTGAGGGGACCTATTGTCCTCCCCCCCTGGCCCCCACCCATGAACGGTAGGTGGAGTCCCTAAATGACAAGGTCCCACCCATGAGCGTCAGGTGGGGGCCCTAAAAGACAACCTTTTTTATTTATTTACAGGTATTTAGTTTTATTGTCTCCCCCCTCACTATCTTTAGGGTGAAGAGGGTAGGTAGGGCTTTATTTAAAATGGGTGACTAGGGGCTTAGGGAGCATTAATCATTTGGGGGGGTACTTTTACATTTAGCCCCCACCCGTCGCCCATGGGTGGGAGCCAGGGGGAGGACAATAGATCCTCCTCCATTGTCATTTAGGGCCCCCACCCGTCGCCCACAAGTGGGGGCTGGGTGGGGACAATAGGTTCCCACCATTGTTTTTTTAGGGCCTCCACCCACTGCTCATGGGTGGGGGCTGGGGGGGACAATAGGTTCCCCCAGTGTCTTTTAGGGCCCCACCCGCCGCTCATGCGTGGGGATCTGGGGGGAGGACAATAGGTTCCCCCCATTGTCTTTTAGGACCCCCACCCGCTGCTCATGGGAGGGGGCCAGGAGGAGGACAATAAGTCCAGCAAAATTTTCATAGGTGGTGGCCGGGGTGGGGTGGGGTTGGGGGAATAAGTTCCCCCCCATTTTCTTTTAGGGCCCTCACCAGCCACTCATGAGTGGGGGCCAAGGGGGACCCTATGTCCCCCCTGCTAGTAAATAGATGCCCCACTAGGGTGCCATTTGTTGGAAGGGGAGGGGGCTTTTTATTTTATTTTTTTTACAAAAGCGAGCAGCCACAGATTTCAATCTACCTTATGCTAATATGGGGGTCAAATTTCACCCAGAGAGTGAGGGAGGACATAGGGGGCTTAGGAAGTGGTGGGGAGAACTGCTCCCTGCCATTTCTATTTTTACATATTATAAGGAGGGAGCTGCGAGCCGGTAGCCAATATTCGGTGTTTCTTTATTCGTCTGAAATTTCTATTCATTCCTTCGTCTTTCTGATGAATGAATATACAGAATTCCAGTCCAAATTTTGGACAATAGCGAATGCCCAAGTGTTTAACCGGGCATGCACAGGAATTTCACAGAGCTATCTAGTGTGGGCAGATGACGTGTCCCACAGGGACTTCATTTGCCCACACAAAGATGGTGGCGCCCAGGACCTAGGTCCGGGCATAAAATAAAGATGAAAAGATAGGTAATATTAGGGCATTAGGGGCATTTGGGGGTGACTAGGGGGACAATTAGATGTAGTGGAGTCGGTAGGGGGGGGGTTAAAAAAAACTGGAGTCGGTCATGACAGTGCCGCTTTAACCTGCCTGGCTATTAGAGTGTGAATTAAATTTTATGGTCACTCAGTAGATTTAAAGGGACACTCCAGTGCCCAGACACACAAAAAAATGTTTCAATCATTGTTTAGTATATATACACCAACTCAGACTTTCTCTGGCTGTCCAATCACAGACTTTCCAATGCAGCTCAATGAGAAGTCTTTCCAAGGCAGGTTCTTTGGGTAATTGATCCCACTTGACTTAAGCTCCACTGAGCTAAAAAAACTGAAAGTAAGAGTACCTGTTGTCTGCTTAAAAGCTGGGAGGAGGCGTGTAACCAGCTTAATTTATAAAAGTGCCTATTTCTATTGAAATCTGCTGTTTTGCAAAATTAAAAATTGGACATGCTCTTCACACATAAAGCATTTTTACCAATCTAAAGTGGATTAGGGCGTCACTTAAAAAAGAGTAAAAATGTTGCATTATTATCATATTTAAGGAGGCAAATAGTATCAGGTCTTAGTCTACTCTACAGATTTTTTATTTTCTATAGTCTGAATATGTTACAATTGTTACATCTATCTTATTCATTTCTCTTAATGGTACACTATATCACTGTGACGAAGTGCCCTTTGCCACTTGGTCCTGGAGAGGCCTACTTGCCAGCCTCCTCCCCTGTGACTATGACTCTTTCACGTATCTGGCTTTAAAGCCCCTAGTCTACCTTCAGACAGACTATTTATGTAGGCTGCTTTATTTATCCTATGTTTTAGTCACCCTGTACCCATTATAGGTGCAGGGTGTGTGTAATGTAATTGTTTATAGTGTGTGTGTGTGTACTGTGAAATGTATTGCCTTCTCTCCTGTACTGCTGAGGTTTGCTACCAACTAGGTGGGTTTGGCTATGGAGCTGGTCTAGTGCCCTCTGTTGGTAGCAGCAGCAATATGCACTACCTGAATTGCAAGACTGGTTCATTTGCATATTCGGGTAGATTTGCATATTGCTAATTCTGCAGGCAGGTGAGATATTTACTGTTAAATATTGTCTCCCCCCACCCCTTTAAAAATGTGCCATTGTGTTGTGATAAGTCACTGTGTGTTTCTTGATATGGTTTGACTGTTTGTGATTTTATTGAGGTTTCACAACAATGTTATTGTGGTGACTGTATTGGCTGGTCCCAAGGGAATAAAGGTTTTGACAGTTCTTCTTGATCCCTCTAAACGTAGCCTTGTCTCGTTATTGGAGGGAGCTGTTATAATCACACTGGGGATTGCTATGCTCTGCATGCTCCCCTGAGCTTGAATCACTTAGCTCTTTTAAGAGCTGTTCCTGTTACGCTCTCCTGGAGGATAGGTCTTCACCATACAGTCCTGGAGGACAGAAGCTGATCCTGGGTGGAAGGAAGACGGCGAGACTCCAGTCAAGATACGGCGGTTGCGGAGTCTGTGGTGGTTGTGGTGTCTGCTGCAGTGCTTGGGAGTCCTCAGGAAGCGCTAGGAGCATCCATCAACGGAGGGTACTCAGTCGGAGTACAAGGAGCTCCGTTACAATCACCATCAAGTATAACACAAGAAACTATGAAAATAAAGGTGGAGATGTAGGGTTTCTGCTCTCACCTCACTGCTCCTTCAAACCTCTACCCACCCACCTTCCCTCTCTTTCTCATCATTTGAGATTCATTCAATCCGCCTTTTCAAACTCATCTCTACTAACATTGCTGTTATCTATCGTCCTCCTGGTTCCCCACTTCTCTTCCTTGACCACTTTGCTGCCTGGCTTCCTTACTTCCTCTCCACTAACATTCCATTTGTAATTCTCGGGGACTGCAACAATCCCATTAACCTACCCTTGACCCCCAGCAGCCTCAAAACTGCTTTCTATTACCTCCTCCCTGGGAGTTCTATAAACCTCCAGCAGCTGTCAGCTAATATTGATTCCCAACTATTATCCATTTCTGTTTACTCATGTCCCTCGCTGGCTATCTCCTCATATAACTACCCTCAACTCAGCCCTGGACGCTGCAGCCTCTCTCCAAATACGCACCTCGAGGAGGATACGCCCCCAACTGTGGCACACTAAATCATCTGCATAACTACAGAGATGTTCCTGTTCTGCTGAAAGCTGCTGGAGGAAGTCTCACACCGATTCAGACTTTCTACACTACAAATTTATCTTGCGTTCATACAGCGCAGCCCTTGCGAAACGGTCATACTTTTCTTCTCTTATTAGCTTATGCTCTCGCAATCCCAGGCGTCTCTTTGATACCTTTAATTCTCTTCTTTGCCCTGCTGCGGCCACCCCCCCAAACTAACCTTACAGCTTATTTGCATGCTACTTCACTGACAAGATTGAACAACTTAGGAAAAGATTCTCATCACCTTGCCTCTCACTTTCTCAACTCCACCTGGATCATGCCTCTCCAACCCTTTGACCTTCTCCCCGGCTACTGAACAAGAGGTATCCTTTCCTCTCGCCCCACCATTTGCCCCACCATTTGCCTGCTTGATCCTGTCCCGTCTCATCTTATCAGATCTCTTTCCTCTTGTCTTGTGCCCTCCTTAACATACATCTTCAACTGCTCTCTCTCTTCTGGCACTGTCCCTGCTGTGGTTAAACATGCTACTGTAGTACCCATCTTAAAAAAAACATATCTTGACCCATCCTCCCCTTCTAACTATCATCCTATATCCCTGCTCCCCTTTTCCTCAAAGCTTCTTGAAAGACTAGTTTTAACCTGTCTGGCCTGCTTTCTCAGCTCCAACTCTCTCCTTGACCCTCTTCAGTCCGGCTTCCGCCCCTCCACTCTACTGAGACTGCCCTTATTAAAGTCACTAATGACATTAATGTTATCACTTAATTGGGTACACATAGGAGCCATTTTCTACTCTTTATACATAGATTTTTGGACATTACTGCTTGCTGTATTGTATCATCCATATGTAAACATAGCTGGCTGGTACTATCAGACTAATACGCACCATCAATAAGCAAAAAAAAAAAAGTAAACTATGTGCTGTCTTTTTTATTTACGTTAACACCCTGACCATTTTATTAATCATATAACAGGATACAGCAAGTAAAACAACATTTATAATTTTATACACAATTTTGCATTTGCCTAACAAATTCATTGCAATATATTGACCCCTTGAGGACACAGCTTCAGAAGCTTGTCTTACCCTTAAGAAAACAAGCCAATTTTGCATTTTTTGCTCTTTGTGTTCAACTGCAATTTGCATCTCTCTCATTTATTGCACCAACACAAATTATATACCGTTTTTACAAAATTATTGATCATGTTGGCACTCAGTTACTGGGTGGAGTAGGTATTAGAGGTATTCCCCATGAAGACCTCAATAATATATACAAAAAACATAAATTAAATACCGCACTCATATGCATAACCACATGCATAAAAAAGAGAAAGAGTCTCTATTCAATATGCAAAAAAAGTGAAACTGATTTATTATACACTGGTTGTCTAAACCAATTCATCAACAACAAGTAAATCACTATTGTATTTATCACTTCAAATATGGTACACAGGTAAATCACTATTGAGTTCTGATAAACTCCTTAACAATTCATCTATAGTACATGAAACGAAACTCATATATATACATCCCAGGCATGTACAGTTATATACAGTAATTAGATACAACGTGTATACAGTGTGTGGGTTGATAAATGTTCAGATGGATCCACTCCTTAGTAACTCTCTTTAGGAAAAATGTATATACAAGATTGAAAAAACTGAAAAAAATTAAAAATCTAAAGATGCAAAAATTAGAAAACAAGAAAAAATTGAAAGAAATCGAACAAAATGGAAAAAAAATGGGAAACAATTTTAAAAAGGAAGCAAAAAGAAAAAAGAAACATTAATAGTACTTTGAAAGCTCTCTGTATATGTGATAAAGAGATGGTTGGATCTCACCAAATGAAGGTTTCGACCATGGGGTTATTCAGTAGCTGCAAATAGTCCAATGGTCCTCGAATGTGTAGAAAGTAACACCAATGTCCCTTGATCTGGAAACCAGGAAGTACACCAAGTAAATTCTCTTCTGTTGCTGGGCATGTGTTTCCGTTAAGCTGGTCTCACTAGCGTCTTGCGTAGTGTGTAAGTGATCGCCCGGCGATCAGATTTCATATACCGTTTTTAGATGACAAAAAAGTGCTTTAATTTGATGTCACATATACATATATAAATTCTCATTAATTATAAAAAAAAGTAAAAATATGGGGAAAAAACAACGAAAAGAAAAACATTTTTTTCTCAGTTTAGGCAATAATAACGTGTGCATAATATGTCCAGCTTAGGAAAAGTAATTCAAAATTCATTTATGTGTCTTGATTTATAGAGTACATAATATGTGTAAGATTTCAGCTTATTTTGAAAGTTACAGATCACAAAATACAAGGACTAAAATAAAATTTCAATGTGAAACTATTTTAGAAGTCGGTATGTTTGTCTTGTAAGTTTAGTAGCCATCACAAAAAGCAAAATTGCCAAACAAAAGTATATATTTATATAAAGTAGACATCACAGGCTATTTACCTAAGGTTACGTTGACACTTTTTACATAGCTATTTCATCGCTAATCTCTGCTATATATTGGAGTAAAATTTTGGGTTTTTTTTTGGCATATACACATATAACAAGGTTTTTTAATGTGTATTTCGCAAACCTGTTGTGTGCTATTCCTGTACAGAACCTCATATTGTGTTCAGCTATATCTGCTAAGTACAATGATACCCCCATTGTATGCCTTTGGCACTATTCTGTGAAGCTACAATGCCATAAAAGACACAAGGCTATTTCAGTTTATATAGTTAGAATTTTCATAGATTGATTTGACTGGCCTATGTCTCTTTTTGTGGCATTATAGCAGTTTAAATGTTATAATAAACTTATAAGTGCTTTTTACGTGTGAATTTTCATAGATGTTTTTTAAGGCTTCGTGTTCCATTCTGGAGCACTTCAGCAAGCAACATATTCAAACTACACCATAAAGGCATACCATTTCTTAAAGAAGACATCCCCGGGTATTTTAAAAGGCATATTTTGAACCTTCGCGTGGGATCATTTTTCCGCTAACTTGTACCAAGTGAAGTGGTAATTAAAAAAAAAAATTCTGCCTTTTTGACACACAAAGTGAGTTTGCACCGTATATTTTGCAAATCTTATGTGTGCAACGGCTGTATAATATTTCATATGTTGCTTAGCTATGTCGTCTGAGTACAATAACCCCTTATGTACCTTTGCCAGGTATATGTGGATGTCGAAGGGGCACATTTGAGACGCAGCCATTCAGTTTTTCTAACTTTGAAGTTTTACACTGTTTCCATGTTTCATTTCAGATTAGTTTAGCTGGTTGGATATTTAAACTTCCCCACAAACACATACTATTTATTAAAGAATATACCCCGGGGTAATTCAAAAGGCATATTTTGAATCTTAGCATGGGATCATTTTTTGCTAGTCTGTTCCAGGTGTAGTGAGCATTTTTTAATGTATTTGTTTTACTTTTTTAAAGTTTGTTTACTTTTAAAAACTTGTTTTTAAACTTTTTTGTTTACTTATTACATTTTATTAACTTTTTTTTTACACTTTTAAAATTTTTATAAACTTTTTTATCGTTAGCCCCTTACTAGCAGTAAGCAGCACTAACAGTAAATCCCCCAATTTCCCATAATGCCCACCCACCCCAGCTAGCAAAATATATCATTTAAAAATATTAAAATTAATTAATTAAATAGATGGAACCCCTGAGGGTTAAAAAAATAAATAATAAAAGTTAACCCCTAGGGGTTAAAAAAAATCAGATCAAAATACAGATCACAGTATTATACTGCGATCACCGTAAGCAGTGATCAACATTTTTTAAATGTTATTGAAACTTTTTTCTTTTACATTTTTTAATGTTAACCCCTAGCTAGCCTAACACCAAATACAACCCCCTAACTTCCCCACTAACTTCCACTAACCCCAGCTAGCTAAATATATAATTTTAAAATATTTAAATGAATTAATAAAATAACTTAAACCCCTGAGAGATAAAAAAATAAATAAAAGTTAAAATTCAGGGCTTAAAAAAAAATCAGATGACACTAAAATACACTGATCTGTATTTTGATCACTGTAGTCAGTGATCAAATGGCAGTGAAGGGGTTAATTTTATTAAAGCAGGGGTAAGGGGGTGGGATTTAACTTTTACTTAATTTTTATTTACAGGGAGAAGATCAGCAGCACTGATCCGTCTCTCTTCACTTCACACTGACCGCGGAAGCGCAGGGATGCGGACCAGGAGTCCCTGCAGCACATGTGCTCACTCTGACAGCCTGTCAGAGTGATCACAGCTGCACGGACAAAGCGATCAGGTACTCTCGGTCTGCCTCGAATACCAAGGCAGACCGGAGGAGCTTTAAGCCCACGACCGGGTCCGTCGTCCGTCGTTAAGTGCTTCCCCAGCATGACGGACCGGGTCCGTCATCTATCATTAATTAATTTCTTGTTTTAACAGCGAAAGTAAAAATAATATTGTGTCTATATAAAGCTGACTAATGCCCACTGTTATTCCTGAGACAGTTTTTAGAAAATGTAAAATATATATTTATATGTACACAATTACAGTTAGGTCCACAAATATTTGGAAACTAGCACAATTTTAATAATTTTGGCTCTGTGCAGACTTTCAGCTTTAATTCAAGGGGTTGAACAAAAATATGGTAAAGAAACTTTAGGAATTGGAACCATTTTCGTTCACAGTCCCCTTATTTCAGGGGCAAAGTAACACAATCATAAATATGATGTTAATTTGTAATACTTTGTTGAGAATCCTATGTAAGAATGACGGCTTGAAGTCTGGAATACATGGACATCACCAAAGGATGTGTTTTCTCCTTTGTGATGTTTTACCAGGCCTTTACTGAAGCTGTCTTCAGTTGTTGTTTGTACATGGGTCTTGGTACAGGGGGTGGGATGCTGATTGCACCCCCTGTCCCTCTACAGTACATTTCCCAAGTTTCCTACCTATACCACGCCCATTGGTGACGTCAACTTTTCGGTTACGCCCATTTTTATTCGTTATCATTTCTTATGTGTTTATACCCTCATTTTTTTATTATCTTAATTCCATGTACAATGTTTAATTCAGATTTTTAAATGTACAATTGTATATCATGGTCGCGATCACGTGATCATGATGTAATTTTACCGCCAAACACCCTATATAAGATTGGTATGTGCTTGATTACCACTTGAAAAAGCCCATTGTGGGTGAAACGCGTTGTGGACTTATTTTATCATTGCTGTTGTTCAAATAAAGGTTTGGTAACTTTTACTACCAATATTAGTACCATATACCTTTTTTCTTTTTTATTACCTGACATCCAGTTTTTAGCTTTCCAGTGAGGACCTCATCAAGTATCCCTGGTGGGGATTATACCACCAACGCTGATTATACTGAGCGGGTTATCAGGTAAATGTGAGTATCATTCATTTATTTTTACTCCTGGTTACATATATTTTATACAAAAAGCACTGTTTTTGCCCCCTTGTTTGTATTTTCACATATACCTGCCGACAAGACACGTACTGGTCAATACCTTCCACCATATCCCTGAAGTGGGGGATAAATAATAAATCCACTGCAAGCGCTTCACACTAGAGCTGGTTTTAGCTCTATCGCATGGGAGTAGGCCATTTTGGATTTCCTTTTACTCAAGCTTTTAATATATTTTATACATATTGCACTATTGGAACTCTTTTCTTCTTTTTTATGTCCCTGGACTTCGATTACCTGGTAGGCATATTTACCTAAAGATACAGGCAAACTTTTATAGACTTACCAACACTCTTATTGAGTAATACCTTGATCCCTAACCCCCTGGCGCACTCTATTGCTTTGTATTGTTGTTTGTTCTTTTGGGTTTTTAGGAGACTTACCCATTTAGGTGTGCTGCCTTCCCTACCTCCAACTTAGCAGTATTTTACCCCTTGTTTCTCTAGGGCCTGTACATGTGCTTTCTTGAGCAGGAGGACCTTGTGGGCGCTGCAGGATTTAAGTCCTTCACGGCATACTGTGTTACCAATTGTTTTCTTGCTGACTATGGTCCCATTAACAAGATTTGCCCATGTAGTTCTGGGCTGATTCGTCACCATTCTCATGATCATTGAAACTCCACGAAGTGAGATCTTGCATGGAGCACCAGGCCGAGGGAGACTGACAGTTATTTTGTGTTTGTTCCATTTGTGTATAATCGCACCAACTGTTGTCACCTTCTTGTAGCCCATTCCAGCCTTGAGTAGGTCTACAATCTTGTTCCTGACATCCTTGGACAGCTCTTTGGACTTGGTCATGGTGGAGAGTTTGGAATCGGATTGATTGCTTCTGTGGACAGGTGTCTTTTATACAGGTAACAAGCTGAGATTAGGAGCACTCCCTTTAAGAAATCTTGATGATTTATAGGGGATCAAATACTTATTTCACTCATTGACATGCAAATCAAATGATACATTTTTTGACATGTGTTTTTTCAGGATTTTTAATTTTTTTTGTTATTCTGTCTCTCACTGTTAAAATACAGCTACCATTAAAATTATAGACTGATCATTTCTTTGTCAGATAAACTTTCAAAATCAGCAGGGGATCAAATACTTTTTTCCCTCACTGTATATTAAAAATATACATATAAAAACCATATATATATAAAAAAAATATGTATATATAGATTTATATATATATATATATATATATATATATATATATATATTACATTATCAATTGAGAAAGTGACAAAGCTCAAAATCAGTGTTGAAACTGCTTGGCTGTAGTGCATTTAACTTAAATATCCATTCCTTCTCTGCCTTTCCCAATTTGTTAGCCAGATCTCTACCTCTCCACGATCTTGATACTTTTTGTATACCCATAAATTGCATATCTAACGAGTTACAATTATGGTATGCTTTAAAATGGAAGGGTACACTTAGTCCTTTATATGCTTTTTTTATATTTCTCACATGTTCTTCAACTATAATGTGAAGTGCTCTTTTAGTACGACCTACATAAATTTACTCACATGGGCAGATTAATATATTTATTTTCCCCAAGAGGAGGATTTTTGGAGCTCAGGAGTGAAGTAGAGGTAAAAAACACGAGACAACTACAAAATACCAGCGAAGAGAAGAAGAATGTTAAAAGGACGGGATCTAGGGGAGGAATTGAATCACAGAGGCGAAACAAAAAGAAATCGAATCTCCCACTAAAATTTTCAGAAAAAGAAAGGGGTATTTTTGATTTAACTAATAAGACACTAAACCCCACACAATTTAAACTTACAAAAAGTTTTAAAATTTGCCCCTCTAATAATCTAAATAAATTCAACACATGAAAAGTCAGAAAATGTGTAATATAATGACGCTACAAACGGTGCTGTCAAAAACCCAATAATGGGAATAAATCACCCAATTCCCCAAATATACAACAATACCACAAAGACACACTGGGTGGCGCACTCAGCATGCAGACAGAAAGAGCAAAATGCAAGATAAATATATAAATTAATATATACCAATATTGTTATATTCTTGGTGATAGGCTGTGAAAAGATGAACTTGACATAGAGCAATATATTTCAAGAATATATGAACATATCTTATGTGTATATACAGAATATATGCTCACATCGCACTCACATTTTTTTGAGCCTGTGAATATACTGGCTCAGGTAAAATCTTTTTTTGAAGTGGTGATGGTAGTTCAGTGTTCACTCCAGCAAAGAGCCTCTCTCCCAATATATATAAATAGAAAAGCACCAAATTAGGTATAAACATATGATTTATTGAACAAAAAATAGTAAAATCTTATATATAAGTTAGCAGTCTTTAGCTTAAAGATGCCTATAAACACAACGCGTTTTGACCTCTCAGTAGGTGTTCATCAGGTGTAGTAAGGTTTGTCCTGTCCCCTAGATGAATATATACCCCTCTAAATTAACCGAAAATAGGTGCACAAGGGGCAGGGGCCCTCCCCTTCTGCCCATAACGGATGTACCTTCCGCCACATCTAATATGGCTGAACTGCCGGTTCCGCCACCTCTAATATGGCCGGACTTCCTATCCTGACCTAGAATACACAGCATACTAAAGCATGTAAATCAGTCCCAATTCATGTAATTACGCCAATAAGAAAAATGGCGTCGCGATGACTTCCGGTGACGTATTTCTGTTTGGCGTTTCTCTGTATCTTGTTTTCACATGCAGTCCTGGTGAAAAAAATCTTAAAGAGTCCATGCCTTAGATGTTACCATGGCAACATATATAACTCCATTCATTGCATACATGGAAACAGACAAAATAAAAGATAGTGTTAAATCTGGTGTGACCATATGAGATAAGGCTACATAACTCAGAAAAACAATAAAAGATCATAGTAAAAACATGTATATATGAAGAGAGACCACATCTAATTCGTATCACACATAACCCTAAAAGATTTAAAAAATACATTAAGAATATCATCTTATTAATTAAAAAGTTAATATATATTAAATCGCATCTTTTATTTTAATTTTTCAATATGGTTGCCCCCCCTCCAATCTTTTTTTTACTTTTTGTATACCAATAAAGTGCAAGTATTTAGGATCTCCACTATGAATTTGAGCAAAGTGAGCAGACACAGAGTGATTGAGCCTCTTACTTTTAATATTACGAATATGCCCATAAATTCTAGTCTTTAAGCATCTCGTGGTCCTACCAACATATTGGAAGCCACAATCGCATGTTAATAAATATATCACGTTTTTAGTGTCACAGGAGATACATGTGTCTATCTTATAGACTTTATTGGTGGTCCTTGAGCTGAACTCTTTAGTCCTCTTATTTTTGACCATTGTTTCTTTACAACCTTTACATCGACCACAATTATAAAGTTCCTCTCCTAAAAGATCCCTATCATTTTCCTTTTTGTCTTTAGTTATACAACTTTTAGTTAAGATTTTTTTTTAATTCCTAGTTCTCCTGAAAATTATTTTAGGCTTTTCTCCAATATATTTGCCTATTGCCTCATTTTGAGTTAAAAAAAGACCAATGTTTGTTTATATTTTTTTTTCAAATATTATTCTGTGAGCTGTAATTACAAATAAAAGGAACTTGTTCCTGTATCACAGTATTTTTCTTCTTACATGTTAAAAAGTTGCTCCTTGGTTGTTTTTTTAACCTTCTCAAACTGTATTTCAATTTCTTGTTTATCATATCCCTTTGCGTTAAATTGTTCCTATAATACATGTGATTGTTTAATAAATTCACTTTTCATCTTTACAATTTCTAATAAATTGACACTTAGGAATATTCTTTAGCCAGGGTAAGAAATGACAGCTTTTCAAAGTCTAATAAATTAACACTTAGGAATATTCTTTAGCCAGGGTAAGAAATGACAGCTTTTCATGTCTATATAATTATTGATGTCTACCTTTTTTAAAAAGGTACATGTTTTTAAAAAGTTGTTTTCCACATACATTTTTATGTCTAAATTGATTTCAGAGAGACTTACTTCCTGGGTCAGCTTAATTCCCAAGGTATTGGTATTTAAAAACACTAAAAAAGTATCCAAAGAAGCATGGTCTCCTTTCCATATAAAGAAAATATTGTCTATATACCTTTTGTATAGGACCAAGTTCGCTGTCTAGTCATGCTCTGTGTAAGTAAAAGAATCTTCCCAAAAATACATAAATAAATTGGCATAGTTGGGAGCAAACTTGGTCCCCATAGCCATTCCCCTTGTCTGAAGGTAGAAATCTCCTTCAAACCAAAAAAAAATATTATCCAATATCAATCTGATACCCTCTAAAATAAAATTAGTGTGGCTATCGTTAAAAACCTTTGACTTATTTAGAAGAATTGTACTGCTTCACATCCTTTTTTATGTTCAGTGATGGTGTAAAGACTACACACATCACAGGTAACTCATTTATAGTCTTTACTCCATACAAAATGATCCAGAATACTCAACAGTTCCATAGATTCCTTAAGATAAGATGGATTTTTAACTACCAGGGGTTGGAGTTGTAGATAAATGTTGTATTGTGACAGGTGAAATAGCAAAGAACCTACACCTGCCCCAACAGGTCTACCAGGGGGTTGGATCGGATTTTTATGCAATTTTGGAAGAACATAAATCACTGGAATTTTTGACTCCTCACAATTTAAAAACGTGTATTCATTCTTATTAAGAACTCCATTTTTATATCCATCATTTAAAAAGTGTACCAATTTCTTTTTAATTTCTATTTCAGGATTTTTGTTTAACTTCCGATACGTGGTATTATCTGATAGTTGGCTATGGATTTTGCCAAAATAGTAAGCTTTATTCATGAATACTACCCCAACCCCCCCACCCCCCCTTTCCGCTGGTTTAATAACAATGGAATGATCTGATTTTAGGTCTTGTAAAGCCTTTCTCTTTCCTCTGGTTAAATTTTGTTGGGATTTAGTTATTGGTTTAATTTTCTTTAAACCAGTTACAACTGCGTTTTCAAAGGTTTTCATACTGTGGGATTTTAAATGAACAGGAAAAAAATTGATTTTGGTTTCAAATTGGTATGTGTAAATTCATCCCTTTCAGCTTCCTTTGATTGGAAGTCAGTCTCCAAAAAATATTTCTTTAAACATAATTTTCTCATGTACCTACTCAGATCAATAAAAGTTTCAAATTGATTAAGATTACAATTAGGAGCAAATTTAAAACCCTTTCTTAGAACACTTTCATGATTAAAATCTAAAACTTTGAAAGGTTAATCTTTATAGGTTCTCTAGATTCTCTTAAATCTCTCTTAACCTCCTTGGTCTGTTCATTTGAGGTGGAGAAACGAGGTCTCCTATTTCTAACTTATATCCATTGTTCCTCATTATTGACATTCTGATGTCTTGGTCTATCTAACTGTTTATTCATGCCTCTAGGGATATGAGGGGATTTATGTGAATTTTGGGGATTACTTTTACTGGTAATATTTTTAACCAAAGGTTTTTTTTTAGAATGTTTCTTAAGGGCCTTTCTAACGTTCCCAGTCTGGTAGTCCCCAGATGGGAGTGAAGCTTGTCCCATTGCTGGTGTTTTCGGAGTTTGGCCACTGGGGTGAGCTACCTACAGAGTAGACAATCCGGACAACTTGGCCATGTTGTCTGGATGAAAATTCACCCTGTCCCTTCCTTTCACCTGGTTCCGGTTTTGGAGGGTTTAAGTCTTGCTTTGTTATGGATTTAGAAAAATCTGCTTTCCCCACTGCCTGCTATTGTGCCTTGGTGGTAACACTCTCAGTGTTTTATCAGTTTCAGGCTGCCTTTGTGAGGTCACTGAATAAGCCTGTTCCACAGCAAGCACGGGTGAGGACCTTTCCAGTCCTGCCTAGATTTTGACAAAGCAAGGATGTTGCAGAGAAGAGCTCACACCAGGAAGGGATACAGTGTTACCATTGAAATGAATTGATTTGCCCATACTGGAGGCGAACAGAAGGTTTTAAAGATGTGGCCTGTATACACCCTGTTCCAAATTATTATGCAAATTATATTTTTCTCACCTACCTAAATAATTGATGTAAATAACAGTCAGCATAATTCTCATGTTTATCAACTATTAAGAGTACAATTCAAATTTTATTGAACAAACCTCCTAATGATAACAATATTTTTTTTAACCATAAAAAAGGTACAATGGTAACAGTACAGTACAGTAACAGTAAGTTTTAAAACACTTTATAGGTTGTAAAGAACTGAAAATTGTCATTTGTTGTGTTTGCAGCATATTTACTGAAATCAAAAGCTATTTCAATCAAACTTATAAAAACATTTTAACTTTTTAAACATTTTAACAGGTCACGTTACATTTTAACATAGGACCCCTTATTTGATAGCAGCTTCACAAGTCTTGCATCCATTGAACATGTGAGTTTTTGGACAGTTTCTGCTTGAATTTGTTTGCAAGATGTCAGAATAGCCTCCTAGCATGAAATGGTGCATTGTCATGCATGAAGATGATTTTATTACGGAAAGCATAGTTCTTCCTTCTGTACCAGGAAAGAAAGTGGTCAGTCAGAAACTCCACATACTTTGCAGAGGTTTCTTTACACCTTCGAGGACCCTAAAGGGCCCGACCAGCTCTCTTCACATGATTCTGGCCCAAAACATGACTCCACCACCGCCTTGCTGACATCACAGCCTTGTTGGAATAGGGTGGCCATCCACCAACCATCCACTACGCCACCCATCTGGACCATCCAGGGTTGCAAGGCATTCATCAGTGAACAGGACTGTTTGAAAATGAGTCTTCATGTATTTTTCTGCCAAATGCAGCCATTTCTGCTTGTGAGCATTGGTTAGTGGTGGCCAAATAGAAGATTTATGCAAGACTCTGGAGGACTCTACACCTTGATGTCCGTGGGACTCCAGAGGCACCAGCAGCTTCAAATATCTGTTTGCTGCTATGTAATGCTATTTTAGCAGCTGCTCTGTTGATCCGATGCATGGATCTGGCAGAAATCTTCCTCAATGTGCCTCTACCTGCACAAACCCATCTGTGTTCTGAATCAGTCACAAATCTCTTCATAGTGCGATGATCAAGTTTTCGTGAAATATCTAATATTTTCATACCTCATCCAAGGCATTGAACTATTTCACTCTTTTCGGCACCAGAGAGATCCTTTTTCTTCCCCATATTGCATGAAAATGGTGCTCTGCTTAATAATGTGGAACACCCTCCTTTAGTAGTTTTACCTTAAATTGGCCTCACCTGGCAATCTAATTATCACAGGTGTCCGAGATTGTTTTCAGTGATCAAAAGAGCCCTGAGACACAATGCCATCCATGAGTTAAAATGAAAAACAAAATATTTAATCTTTGTGACACTTAAATAGAATTTGCATAATAATTTGGAACAGGGTGTAGATGAGGAAGATTATAAAGAAAAACAAATGTGTTTTTGTGTTGCAAAGCTGTTTCTCTCACGTCAAAGCACTGTTTTGGCCTATGTTGTGAAATATATACAGATATATATTAATTTCACCACCAGGTTGGTTAACCCCCTTCACAAACTACAATTGTGTTATAGGTCATTGATATAATCAGGTAGTATGGGAAAAGCTTAAATTTCCCTTTCTTTCCTTGGGCTGAGGTGTCGAGGTGCAGGGCAAATTGTCCAGGTTAAGGCCAAGTGACTGCTTGGTTCAGATATTTTTTTTTTTTTTCAAGCCCTTAGTTCAGGGCAATTGAGTTCTCAGGCTTTAATGAAGATGGCCACCCAAGTGCTTCTGAGGGAAATCTAGACAACTTGTTTTCCAAGATGGCATTGTTCAGGAGCAGGCAAAGTGGAAATCCCTCCCCTTCCTTTCCTTTTGCCAGGGCTCCAGTTATGAAAGCGTTAACTCCCCTCCATCTATGGACAATGCCTTGTCTTGCTATGGAGCAGGGCTGGCCCAAGACATTGTGCTGCCTGGATCAAGTATGAAATGCTGGGGATGTAGAATATGTCTGTGTGTGCTTGGGTATGTAGCGTGTGTCTGTATGTATGCTGGGGATGTAGCTTGTGTCTGTGTGCGCACTGCAGCCAATACACTTACCTATACACTGTGTCTGTGTATATGCATGTGTGTCAGTGTTTGTATCTGTGTGTCTGTATCTGTGTGTCAGTGATTGTATCTGTTTGTCTATGTATCTGCACGTGTGGCAGTGTTTGTGTACATGTATATCTGCATGTGTATTAGTGTGTCTGTGCAACTGTATATGTATCAAAAACTGACATACATGCAGATACTGACACACATACAGATGTACAGACACACTGATACACCTGCAGATACACAGACATACAGACCTACACACTGACACATACAAATACACACACTGCCACACATGCAGATACACAGACATACAAATACACATTACACACATACAGTATACACAAACTACACACTACACACACACACACAAACACACACTACCCATACACAGAGACACACATATCCCCACTACAAACATTACACACATACAGATACACACACTACATATAGATACACATTCATTACACACATAAAAACAGATACACACACACAAACACACACACATTAAAAAAAAATTAAGCCACCCAGCAGGTTCTTACCTTCTGCTGGCTGTGGCTGATGGGAGTTGGGGGCCTGCTCTCCTTATCCGGCCCCATCCTCGCGGCTTCCTCCTCCTCCCGCATGGCTGTTGCACCGCCGCCAAGGGTAGAGAAATCCTGTTTTAGATTTTGACAGGGGCGGCAAAATGCCGCCCCTGTCAGAGTGTCGCCTGGAGCGGTGGCTCCAGCGCGGTCTATGGAAGGGACGGTCCTGCTATGGAGGAAGAAAATATATGATCTGCCTCACTACCTGCTGCTGTGTGTTGATGACATCCCAGTGTTCCATCTGTGTAAGGCTTTACTTGTGATGTCACTGAGCAAACTGAGCAAACTTATTACACAGCAAGCATAGCTGAGGTCCCTTCCAGTCCAACATATGCTTTTACATAGCAGAAGGAAAGAGTTTTGCTCCAGGGAGGGACACAGCATTTTTTTAAAAAGTATTTGCCCAAACTGGAAGCAAGGAGAAGGCAGACAGGTTGTTTTAAACTTACAGCCAGCATAGACAAGGTAGGAAAGAAGAAAAGGAAAAAAATGTTTTTCTTGTTTCAGATCACAATTTTGGCCTAAGATGCAATATATATATATATTATTATTATTTGTGTGGCCATTTCTCCCTGAATTCTTAGCTGAGCTACTACATGAGTCTCTCAGATTAAATGATCAGGGATAGGGAGATCTGTAAGTTTTGTTCTTATGGTAGATTTATGTTTGTCTTCATTTTTGCGTGGTCCTCACCAATATAGATGAGCCCAGTGGGATATTTCAGCAGGGACACAAAAGAAGAATCACATGTATCCCCATCATATTTCCTACCTGTCTTTGGATGAGAAACACTACTACCCTATATTACAACTCCATATGAGCTTCATGGAAATGTGCCCAATTTCAGCTTTGAGACACATTTTTGTCTTTTGGTCCTGAGTGGACCAACACCAGCCTTAACTAATGAGTCCCTGATATACCAACCCCTCTTAAAGAACATAATGAAAAGTCCTGAAATTCCAGAATCTTGGGGTATTATTTCTAGTATCCTTATAATATGAGAATACCCAAACTATAGTTATTTTACTTGGTGACAAAGGGAACCCTATCATACACAATTCTTCTTCTGTCTGACAGCAAAAGTGTTCAGGGCACACTCTTTCTTATGTAGCAGTATATCTCTCAGATACCCTATATCAATTTCTGGACAATCTCAACCAATATGATTTCACTCATATATGGATCTGATACATTCCTTACCATTCTAGTCATTTGATTACGTGGGAAGGATTACAAAGTGTTGTAAGGGTGGCTACTCTCAAAATTAACCTACTGGTAGGCTTATCATGTTGATCACCATTTAATATTTAAATCCAAAATGGGTCATAACAGCAGTTGATTTAATCAAATTACAACTTCAAGACTTGTGGAGTACTCATCCAAATGCCTAATACGTCATCTATGAAGGGCCACCACACAAGTGCGAATGCTTCAAAGAGTGGATAATGATACACAAATTGATCTTCAAAATAACCCATGCAAAGCTAAGCATACGGTAGGGACATAATAGAACCCGTCATAGTTCCTATAGTTTACCAGCAGAAGTCATCAACATACAAAAACTGATGGCTATACAGAAGTAACCTCGGTCACCGACACAGAATTCAAGTCAACACTGGCCAATATAGGTTCAACTGCACTAATGCCCTGCTCATGAGAAAGACGTATTCAAGCTTGGCATATGCAGTGTGAACTAAATGACTGGTCGTTCAACATGAAATTCTTGTTAATAGAAGATATAATCTTAGCACATCCGTACTATCTAAATTAAACAATTTCATTTTGTACACATAAGGTTGCATAACCATATCAAGAAAAACTAACACACCAAAGCATAGAATTGCAGCTAGCAACTATAGGCAACATATAGAATATCGGCAAAAGATGATCAGTTTTAATCAAATAATTTTTCAGATCCTCATCAATGATTTTGTTATCACATGATTCATTCACACATTTTTCAATTTCGTGGGTTACTTTTATAGTAGAGTCCTAAGTACAATTAGTATATGTATTTCTCTTGCTTAGCTGTCTGCGGACTTCACCTATATAATATTTTCTGTTCAGGACCACCATTTTCAGCCGTGTTAATAATAATCTACAATAAGAAAGAAATTTTAGACTTATCTGTCTCTGATCATTTTAACAGAAAGATTCATGCAGTATCTCAACTGAAATTTCAAATTATAGACCATTCCTGCCTCTATGTACAAGACAGGACAGAGTCAAATTGCTTAAACTTAGGGATGCATTTTGGATTCACGCCTTGGATGCTATGCATCCAAAAGAATTGAACTGTAAATCTGATCTTCTTGCATTCCTCTAATGATTTCGTGTCATTATTACTTATTTTGTATAATAGATTTATACGTTTATTTTGTTTTACAGTAATAAAGCTTTTCAACTTTGAATAAATGAAGGATTAGAGATGACTGGCTAAATCTGATTGGATTAGGATGCCCTTTTTTGGTGAAGACTTTTAGGATTACTTGGAAGACTGCAAATTAGCAAATGTTGTGCCCATTCACAAGAAAGGTAGTAGGGAATAGTCGGGCAACTATAGGCCAGTAAGCAATACTTCAGTAGTTGGGCAAGTAATGGCAACCATGTTAACGGATAGGATTGTTGAACATCTAAAATCACATGGATTTCAAGATCACAGACAACATGGGTTTACTTCAGGGAGATCGTGCCAAACTAATCTTATTGATATTTTTGATTGGGTAACTAAAATAATAGATCAGGGTGGTGCAGTAGACATTGCTTACCTAGATTTCAGTAAGGCTTTTGACACTGTTCCACATAGAAGGCTTATCAATAAACTGAAGTTTGGATTCCAATATTGTTGAATGGGTAGGGCAGTGGCTAAATGACAGGCAACAGAGGGTTGTAGTCAACGGAGTATATTCAAAGCAAGGTCTAGTTACCAGTGGGGTACGTCAGGGATCTGTACTTGGACCCATTCTCTTTAATATTTTTATTAGTGATATTGCAAAAGGTCTTGATGGTAAGGTATGTCTTTTTGCTGATGATACTAACATTTGCAACAGGGTTGATGTTCCGGGAGGGATAAGCCAAATGGCAAATGATTTAGAAAAATTAGAAAAATGGTGAGAATTGTGGCAACTGACATTTAATGTGGATAAGTGCAAGATAATGCATCTTGGACGTAAAAACCCAAGGGCAGAGTACAGAATATTTGATACCCTACTAACCTGAACAACTGAGGAAAGGGATTTAGGAGTAATTATTTCTGATGACTTAAAGGTAGGAAGACAATGTAATAGAGCAGCTGGAAATGCTAGCAGAATGCTTGGTTGTATAGGGAGAGGTATTAGCAGTAGAAAGAGGGAAGTCCTCATGCCATTGTACAGAACACTGGTGAAACCTCACTTGGAGTATTGTACACAGTACTGGAGACCGTATCTCCAGAAGGATATTGATACCTTAGAGAGAGTTCAGAGAAGGGCTACTAAACTGAGAGGGTAGTGGATGCATGGAATAGGCTTCCAGCTGAAGTGGTAGAGTTTAACACAGTGAGGGAGTTTAAGCATGCGTGGGATAGGCAAAAGACTATCCTAGACTTAAGATAAGGCCAGGGACTAATTAAAAGTATTTTGAAACATTGGGCAGACTAAATGGGCCAAATGGTTCTTATCTACCGTCACATTCTATGTTTCTATTGCATTATGCATTTGTTTTTAAATTGCTGACATTTGTCAATTGTGGATATTTGTGTATATGCTGGGATGTCTCTTTACCATCAAACAGAGATGTCATCTGTTTGCCCATATGCACAGGTTGTCGAAGCAACTCCCATTGATCGGTTTGATCAAGTTCTGAAATCACATGATCTGGATAGGTGTTTTGGTGCCTCTAGTATCCCTTTAATTCTGCCTGTCTTAATTTATTTCCTACACAGATTAATGATTAACCAAAATTATTACATAAATAAATAAAATCTTTAAGATTTAGGACCAAAAATCGTCCAAAAAAATCAAATAAATGTATATATATCCTCTGACGGAATGACCAAAAAAAAATATTGATATTGATGGGGAAGATGCTTTTCTACAGAAGCAGAAGTGGACAATGATCTGCAGGAATTCAGTTTGCAGAATATGTCTGTGTACAGGCCTATATGTTTTATTTTTTCTCCAGATCAGAGATATACTGATGTGCTGATGTAAATCTCAGAATCATTGCTACACTCTGTCTATAAAGAGCAAACTGGTTGGGATCTGAGAAGGAAATGATGAACTAGCAGCTAAGAAGCCGCTAGTCTGCAGAAATATGGAAAGAGAAAAAAATTATTTAGGTTTAAAAGTTCCCACCATCACCTGTAGCAAGTGTGTTAAAAAATGATAAGCTTAGAGTCATGTCTACAAATGCTCGCAATTTAGGGAATAAGATCCATGAACTTGTGGCAATAATGGCAACTGACAGTGTAGATTTAGTCGCTGTTACTGAGACATGCTATAATGAGAAAAATGACTGGGACATAGCAATACCAGGGTACTCTTTATATAGAAAAGATAGGGAAGGCAAGAAAGGGGAGGGGTGGCCCTGTATGTGAAGGATAGCATAAAACCTAGCCTAATAAAAGTTAGTGAGGCAAACAGAGTCCGTTTGGGTTACGTTAGAATTTGGTAATCACACAGTAACTCGTGTAGGTGTGATTTATAGGCCCCCAGGACAAATTGAAGAGTTAGATAATCTACTAGTTGAGGAAATAGCTAAAATGACAATGAAGGGGGAAGTTATCATCATGGGTGACTTTAATCTTCCTGATGTAAATTGGAAAACAAAATTAGCTACTTGTGCCAGGAGCACAAATATTCTAAACTCCCTACTGGGATTGTCTCTAAAACAAGTTGTTGAGGAGCCAACTCGTAAAGAGGCCATACTATATTTAGTGTTAACAAATGGAAATTTGGTATCAGATATTACTGTAGGCGAAAGTTTAGGATCCAGTGATCATCAGTCAGTGTGGTTTAATATAAGAACAGTGACTGAGTCACACCACACAAAAATAAAAGTTTTAGACTTTAGAAAAACAGACTTTTCTAAAATTAGTAGAAAAGTCATTATCAGACTGGAGCAATTTAAATGGAGTCCAAGAGAAATGGGATTATTTAAAAGTTGCACTATTGAAGGCAACAGAAAATTGCATTAGGCTTGTCAGTAAAAGCAAAAAATTCAAGAAACCACTGTGGTACTCCGCAGATGTGGCCAAATTAGTAAAAAAAAAAAAAATTAGCATTTAGGAATTATAAAAAAACCCAGAGTGAGGAAGACAAAATAATCTATAAGATTAGGCAGAAAGAGGCTAAGCAAGTTATAAGAGCTTCCAAATCACACACAGAAGAGAAAATAGCACAGTCAGTAAAAAAGGGGGATAAAACATTTTTTAGATACATAAATGAGAAAAGAAAAGTAAAACAAGGATTGGTTAGATTAAAAACAAAAGAAGGAAGGTATGTAGAAGAGGATAAAGGTCTAGCTGACTGCCTCAATGAATATTTTTGTTCTGTATTTACAGACGAAAATGAAGGAAAGGGACCTCAGTTGAGAAAAAGGATAAATGAGTCATTTATTACACGTGAGTTTACAGAGGAAGAGGTTCTATTTCAACTGTCAAAAGTAAAGACAAATAAGTCAATGGGACCTGATGGAATACACCCAAAGCTATTAAAAGAGCTTAGTGGTGTACTAGCAAAACCATTAACAGATTTATTTAACCAATCATTGTTAACAGGAGTAGTCCTAGAAGATTGGAAGTTAGCGAATGTTGTGCTCATTTACAAGAAAGGTAATAGGGAGGAGTTGGGCAACTATAGGCCAGTAAGCCTTACTTCAGTAGTGGGGAAAGTGATGGAAACCATGTTAAAGGATAGGATTGTTGAACATCTAAAAAAACATGGATTTCAAGATCAGAGACAACATGGGTTTACTTCAGGGAGATCATGCCAACCTAATCTTATTGATTTCTTTGATTGGATAACTAAAATTATAGATCAGGGTGGTGCAGTAGACATTGCTTACCTAGATTTCAGTAAGGCTTTTGACACGGTTGCACATAGAAGACTTATCAATAAACTGCAATCTTTAAGTTTGGATTCCAATATTGTTGAATGGGTAAGGCAGTGGCTGAGTTAATGGAATATATTCGAAGCTTGGACTTGTCACCAGTGGGGTACCTCAGGGATCTGTACTTGGACCCATTCTCTTTAATATTTTTATTAGTGATATTGCAGAAGGTCTTGATGGTAAGGTATGTCTTTTTGCTGATGATACTAAGATATGTAACAGGGTTGATGTTCCAGGAGGGATAAGCCAAATGACAAATGATTTAGGTAAACTAGAAAAATGGTCAGAATTGTGGCAACTGACATTTAATGTGGATAAGTGCAAGATAATGCATCTTGGACGTAAAAACCCAAGGGCAGAGTACAGAATATTTGATAGAGTCCTAACCTCAACATATGAGGAAAGGGATTTAGGGGTGATTATTTCTGATGACTTAAATGTAGGCAGACAATGTAATAGAGCAGCAGGAAATGCTAGCAGAATGCTTGGTTGTATAGGGAGAGGTATTAGCAGTAGAAAGAGGGAAGTGCTCATGCCATTGTACAGAACACTGGTGAGACCTCACTTGGAGTACTGTACACAGTACTGGAGACCGTATCTTCAGAAGGATATTGATACCTTAGAGAGGGTTCAGAGAAGGGCTACTAAACTGGTTCATGGATTGCGGGATAAAACTTACCAGGAAAGGTTAAAGGATCTTAACATGTACAGCTTGGAGGAAAGACGAGACAGGGGGGATATGATAGAAACATTTAAATATATAAAGGGAATCAACACAGTAAAGGAGGATACTATATTTAAAAGAAGAAAAACTACCACAACAAGAGGACATAGTCTTAAATTAGAGGGACAAAGGTTTAAAAATAATATCAGGAAGTATTACTTTACTGAGAGGGTAGTGGATGCATGGAATAGCCTTCCAGCTGAAGTGGTAGAGGTTAACACAGTAAAGGAGTTTAAGCATGCATGGGATAGGCATAAGGCTATCCTAACTATAAGATAAGGCTAGGGACTAATTAAAGTATTTAGAAAATTGGTTAGACTAGATTGGCCGAATGGTTCTTATCTGCCGTCACATTCTATGTTTCTATGTTATGCAACTGCAAAATAGTGATCCAAAAGTAACAAACGCACGATACATAAAATATAAGAGAGGTTATATGTAGCACAGAGATTCATTTCCTATAATATTAACACAGTAAGATACCTGAATAAATCTGTAAAAAAAAACACAAGGAAACAAAAACAAAGACATGAAGGGATTCATCTGTGTGCTTTAATTTACAGTTTGGAAAAGAAAACAAAATGTGCAATGGCTATTTTAGATTGTGGACAGTATATTCATTAATTAGTAATGTGTGTGGAAGTTGTACATGCAAAATATGTGCTCCTTTTACGGATTTATTCTTTTTAAACAGAGTGGATGTAAGGATGATATACTGGGACCGTAATTGCTAGAAGAGATAGGAATGTATATTGATTTGAAGGGGCACTCCAAGCACCATAACCACTGCAGCCAGCTGTATGGTTATGTCACCAGGAGAGCCTTGGTGCTGTCTCAGTGTAATTTATCAAACCATTTTGGTCCTGCTTAGCTCCAGCAGGAGAATCCTGGAAGCAGGAGTCTAAAACAGTTTGATAAATTAACCTAAAACTGTACCAGAGCACTGCTGACACCAGAACCACTGCAGCACACTGCAGTGGTCGTGATGCTTGAAGAGTTCCTCTACGGCAGATCTGCTCAATAGGTAGATCCCCAGATATAGTAGAACCACAATTACCATGATGCTTTGCATGCCTTTTGAATGCATTTCAAATGACAAAGCGTCATGGGAGTTTTAGTTCTACAACATCTGGGGATCTACCTACTGAGCAGCCCTGCTTTACGTTTGGAAAAGGAAGGATTTATTTTACAGTTTAATCTGTTTTTCATGGAAACTCACAAATCCTTTTGATAGTATTGTTTATTGCTGAAGAGAGGATTGGGAGTTTAAATTCATGTTCCTTTATAAGGTACTCATCAGTGAATCATCAGTTCAAAGGAATTCAAAGTGAATTTTAATTATTTTCAGATTTTAGCCTAGAATTTGAAATTTTACTTTGAATTCACTTTGAATTCTGAACAAATCAGACTTTGGTGAATAAGCCCATCAGAGATCTGGTAATAGGCAAAGGAAGTGGCTAAACTTGCTCTACACACATGCTAGGTAGTGGGTTTCGGATGGTCTATGATTTTATTGCGTCCTTGAACCAGTTCAGTACTGGTTCTTTATTTTCATTCACCCATTTGATATTTGCTTTAGTCTTCTCTATGGCTTGTTCCAATGCTTGAGCCGATGTCCCAAACCCAGCATCCTGATTATCAAGTTTGAACTGCTCCAGCTGAAAAAAGATATCACAAAATAGCATTGGTGTGATTATCTATACAAGGTTTATTAATCCTATAACCTATGTAGATTTTCACACTTTTAGCTAAACTGCACTTGTCAACATCTACTATTAAAAAAAATAAAATTGTGTCATATAATATACATGTATTCAATGATAGCCCCAAAAGCACTGTAACCCAACATATAGTGGTTATGGTGCTATGGGACTGCAGTCGCTGTTTACCGATTCAAAACTTTTATTGATATTACTAACATGAAAGTGGAACGTCCAGATTAGTAATTGCATTTTAAACAATATATGGATGGCATTTTTCACTTGATGTGCTCAGCCTATCACCATCTTTGAGATTTAGAATTGAGATTATACATTGATATTAATGCAGAAGTGGAATTTTGTCATTAGTAATATGTAAGCAGGGGGCTGGACTGCTCAAAATCAGTTTGACCCAGAATCATGACATGCAGTAGACATGGCTGTTAGACTGCCCCATTACTTTAAACTATTCAATATATGATATTTTTTAATGAGCAAATTTTATTTTCACTTTAGTAAGCATTCATATTTTGTACCTGCTGTAGTTCAAAGTCACTGGCAAATCGTCGAGTCACCCCTTCAATCAAGTTACCAAAAGAGAAAGATGATCCTCCAAACCTAAACAAACAAAGTAAAAATATACAACCTGAGATGAAGTTGAAAATATTGGTTCCATACCCCATACTTGGCCATCAAATTCACGTATGCTATATAGATGCCAATCATAAAATTACACAGGTGTGACTGTGGGATGGAAATTGGAACCTTGCATCCACCATCCATTGAGCATGCAAAGACTAGCAATGACTAAAACCTTCCTGTAGTTGATCTGTGAAATTAACCCCAATTTTGGCTACTGTCCCGGGGTATTCCATCGATTTATAATTTTTTGTAAACTTAACTTGCTGCATTTGTTTACATTTATTCTTCATATTACAAAAGTATGTAGCTACATAGCTGAAAAGAGACTTGCATCCATCAAGTTCAGCCTTCCTCACATATGTTTTTGCTGTTAATAGTTGGTATTTGCTCAACAACCCATCCTTCAATCATTAAATTACATTGGCAATCCTTATTTAAAATCATAATATAATATTTACTTTTAATTATGTTAAACATAGCTTTATTACTTAACATGCTTCTCATTGTAGAAAAGCATCTTCATTGCAGTTGGAAACAGATCAACTACTACAACCAATTCTAAGCTAAAAACTGTAAACTGTGGCCTAAGTAATTAGTATGTGTTTTTTCCAAGTAGTGGATCTGGTAAAATGGAACTGTGGGTCCAGACCAAGGGTTTAACAACCACTTGATCACAGGGTAGTAAAGCAGAGTGACCGTCCCAAAGAGGAACGACACACTAGAAGAAGTTAATAATAGATAATTACTATAATAATAATTACTATAAGTTGACATGCCACCAATAAAACATGCATGTATTCCTGCATTTTTCCCTTTGTGTATGCATCTCAATACAGCTTGCAAAAGCAGCAAATCTCTTGTCTACAGTCCTTGCAAGCCCTCCCTTTTTCTCTTGCAAAGACACTCGTGGCTTTCCTATGCTTCCAATGAGTTGTCACACAGCTCATTGAGAAGGGGAAGGCAGAAATGTGCTAGCACAGTGCACCTGTGACTTCAATTAGCTCTGTAGAGTTAACGGAAGCAGAATAAAACATCCATGGGTATTTGATTGACAGTCGTGGAGGTTTTTTTTTGTCCCCAATTATAATTTCAATTGAAAGCAGCCCTTTTATAAACGGTCACAAATGCTGAAGTGCATTATGTGTGTGCAGCGTTCCTTTAACAAGATATTATGAATTTTCATGGAAAATACTTACTGATCAAACATTTTCTTCCAATTGGCTCTCACAAAGTCCCAAGCAAGACTTTGTCCTAGAACGTTACTGCAAACGCTGTTTATGGTGGAGACAGCATCTTGTCTGCGAATCTTACTTGTGTCCAGTGAATATTCCAGGAGCCTGAAGAAAATTAGAGGGATCATTAAAATAAATGCGTGCATTTCAAAACTTCTGATACAATTAACACAGCCTCTTCAAGGCCACGATCTGTCTTTTATACTGGAGTAGTTCTTGAATCAGGGAATAATAGAAAATGCATATAAAAAAGGATTTTTTTAAATACACCTTCTCTAACATTAAAGGGACACTCCAGGCACCCAGACCACTTCTGCCCATTGGAGTGGTCTGGGTGCCAACTCCCATCACCCTTAACCCTGCAAGTGTAATTATTGCAGTTTTTATAAACTGCAATAATTACCTTGTAGGGTTAAGTCCCCCTCTAGTGACTGTCTATCAGAAAGCCACTAGAGGGACTTCCGGGTTCTAAAAACCCGGAAAATGTTTTAAACTACGCTGGACGTCCTCACGCTATACACAAGGACTTCCAGCATCGCTGGAATCCTATGGGGAGGTCAAATGCGCGTGCGTGGCCATTGCTGCACATGCACATTAGGTCTCCCCTGCTGGCTGCCGTCGGCAGTGGAGGAAAGTGGGCAGAGCCTGATCTAGCACCCAGGGCGCTCGATTCTGGTAAGTTAATTAAGGGGTTTTATCCGAAATCAGATCTGTTTTCCTCGCACTGGAGAGTCCCTTTATTTATTAGAAAACAAAAATTCACTGCATTCTCACCTGTTGAGCAACCAGGGCTCCTTACTGCAGGCCAGAGCAGCCCTCAATTTGTCGGCTTCTTGGGCATTACTGTATGTAGAGAATTTTTCCCATACAAATTCCCATTCAGTTTCTCCTCCCTGAGCTATTCCAGTGCAGTAAATAGTTGATCGCAGATTTGGATGAATGCTAAAATACACACACACACACACACAAAAAATACAGTGAGTATACAATGAAATAACACATACAAACATGGTCATCTGCATCTTGATCACACTTGAGTTCACAAATGTCTTTCCCGCACTTCTGCCTGCCTGCCCTGACTTCATATGCCACTCTGAAGCTACCACAACAGTTTCTCCAAACAGAACACACCTTTTTCCCCTCATACACGGGGTGACTGCATTGCCCTTCTCTCCTACTCTTCAGGTCTCATTTTTAAGATTAATTGCTAATTGGAGACCTTTTTTCTCTATCCCCATAGGTCTAACCACTGCACCACATCATTATTAACAGGGAGTCCCATTGATCCTCAAATTGCCTGTGCCTCTCTGTTCCCACCTTTCTCATGAGGTCATTTACATTTAAGACATACAGTGCCCATCCTATTGGGGGACCCCCGCACTGTATTATGAATTAATGTACCCTCGCTGGGCCTTACATCTTCAAGAAGATTTCCAACATGATTGCCAGTATTGGCTGTTACTGATTTAAATGGATTACTATTCTTTTCTAGTAATTTCTGCAATGAGGTCTCAGTTGTGCTGCTATAATAACAATGTTTCTGGAGCCAAATGAATTTCTGCACATAGTGTAGTATAGTTGTTTGGTCCAAAGCAGATTAATGTGCATCATACTCACAGAGACAGCTACTACTCTGCACATTTGCTGTGTGCCCAGCAAACTTACCTTCTGTTATTTTTCATCCATTCATTAAATAGTTCAGATGCGAATTCAGTGCAATTTGGAATGCCATATCTACACGCAGTGTTTATAGCATTTACTTCATTGTATCTGAAAATGGACACATGTACGTTAATGATTAATATAACAGAAACAAGAAAACAAACAAAAAATTTAATTCTGTAAAATATCTGGTTTCCTACCAACCTCGTAAGCATTTGAAAACAGACATGTAATACCCCCAAAAAGTTCCCTGCACACCTCTTGGGACAGGGAGGAGAGCAGACTGCACACAGAACTGTGCAAGGGGCAGGTCCACCAGTCAAAGGTGGTGGCCCATGCGTCGAGGTGGAGGATTCAATTATCAAAGAGATGGCTCCATTTGAAAAGGGGGCAGGCCTGTCAAAGGTGAGGCAGATTTCAAAATGCAGGACAGGCCCCTGGACATATTTTTGTTGTGACAGCACCCAAAAATGTGTGACTGTTTTTTGCAAATTAAGGACTCTTGGCACCTATGCCAAATAGCTTAAGGGAGCTTCTTGACATTTTAGATCAACCTTAATGTGCTTAGATTTTGTTATTAATTTAGCAATCAGGGCTAAATCAAATTGTAAACATCCCTCAAAAAAGCAGGTCAACCGGTTTCTGATATTTATATTTGGAGAACTCTAAATGTACGTGGTAAAGCACTTGACATACTACACATATATTACATACACATATATTACGTCTACATACTACACCTGCACATACATGTCTATGATTTACACCCTCCCACTGGTTGCTCTCAAGCTTATAAGCACAGTTGTCAGCAACACATATAGTCATGATGTCATGATACTCCAACTTACTGGTCTGTTAGTGAGACTGGTCGAGTTGTAAAGTCTAAAGTTATAGTTTGAAAGTAATCATACAGTGGTTGGACTTGTATCTTCATGTATTCCTGTAAGATTAAAAGCAGACATTTGTATTACTAAGATTTTGTTCCAACTGCAAATCACATATCAAATGGATAAAAATATTTGCACAAGTTTATATAATTTGATAGGAACTTCTGTTAACCTGTAGTTAAGTAGATTAATTTATGTTTTTCATCAATTGTCAGAGATATTGTGTAAGAAAGGAAATACATATATATTGTGGGATAAAACGAATAAATGCATAATGGCAAAAATGCAATTTAGCTAATATACCATGAGGTGCCTAAAATTAAGAAAAACACATTTTTTTTCTCAAAGTTTTGCATTGTCAGCTTAAAGCCAGATAGTGAGTAAATACATATGTGTCAGCAAAGATAAAACAAGTATTTGTGAATTAAAAAGTATTTCTTCAGCAAATACACATACATATTGCTATAAGGTATTTAATTAAGTTTAGTTAAATACAAAATAGTAATATGTCATGTATTCTTAGTTAGCAACATATACAAATATAGAAACACACATATATTTATGTGTGTAATTACCTATACATAGGTTTAACAACATAGGTATGACAACTTAAAATATGTAAATGCAATAACACTTAAGTAAGCATAGACAAATTGGTGTGAGGAACCAAAGTCCAAATTGAGAAAAGAAAAACGCTGACTAAAGAGTAGGGTTGTGCAATGCTCCAGCGGTTTTCCAAGATGAATGTACTCAGGGATTACATTTACTCGTTTGTCTTGGTCTATCTGGATGATATCCTTATTTATTCTCCTGACATTCAGACTCACCACGATCACGTTAGACAAGTTCTGCAGACCTTGTTAAAGAATCAACTTTATTGTAAATTAGAAAAATGCATCTTTGACCAATCTGAAGTACAATTTTTGGGATATAATATCTCTGCCTCAGGGTTTCAGATGGATCCTAAGAAGCTGGAATTGGCTCTACAATGGCCTTTACCCACTGTGTTGAAAGCCATTCAAAGGTTCATTGGTTTTGACGAATATTACAGAAGGTTTATAAAGAGATTTTGTTCAGTAATAGCCCCCATCACCAATATGACATTTATTTATTTATTTATAAAATATTTTACCAGGAAAGATACATTGAGATTTCTCTCGTTTTCAAGTATGTCCTGGGTCCACAAATCATTGCATTGTTACATTAGGTACAACAAAATACAAAAACAATATTAATACACAATAAATACAAAATTTAACATAGAACAGGCAGGAAATATATAATCAACCATTACACGTGCATTCTGTTTTGAGGTATGTAGAGAGGGATCTCTTAAATGACTTTAGGCTTAGGGAAGATTTTAAATTGTGCAGGAGATTGTTCCACAATTGCGGTGCTCTGTAGGAGAAGGAGGATCGGGCCGCTTTCTTTTTGTATTGAGGTAGACTAAGTAAAGTGTTGGTACTGGATCGTAGCTTATAGAAAGTGGGAACAGCTGGGGAAAGCATTTTGTTCAGGTAGGGTGGGAGTTTCCCAGAAAAGCTCTTAAAAACAAGGCAGGAAAGATGAAGGGTGCGTCTGGATTCCAGCGACAGCCAGTTTACTTCCTTTAGCATGTCACAATGATGGGTCCTGTAATTACATTGTAGCACAAATCGGCAGAACGAGTTGTACAATGTGTTGAGTTTATTAATGTGGGATTGTGATGCAGACGCATATACTACATCCCCATAATCAATGATTAGCATCAGCATTTGCTGTACAATCTTTTCCTTTACTGTAGGGCTTAGGCAGGATTTGTTTCTGTACAGGGCACCTAATTTTGGATAAAGTTTAGATGCAAGCTTTTCTATGTGCAGGCCAAAAGATAGATTGGGGTCTAATATCATACCCAAGTATTTAAAAGAGTGGACTGCGGTCAGTGTGCAATTTGAATTTGAACATGCATGGCGGTTAGCAGTACGATAGGGTCTAAGGAGGCTATAGAAGCCTTTGAAAATCTCAAACAGCGGTTTGCCTCTGCTGACATATAGATACATCCTGACACCAGTAAACCTTTCATTCTGGAAGTTGATGCATCAGAGACAGGGGTAGGGGCAGTTCTCTCCCAGAGAGAGAGCCAGGATACTCCATTGCAACCTTGTGGTTACGTCTCTAGAAAGTTTTCATTCTGGTGGGATTCCCTCAGAAGGGATGTTAAGGAGTATGTGCAGGCTTGTTCTGTTTGTGCGGTCTCCAAAGTACCTCATAAACTCCCTTGTGGCTTGTTACAACCTCTTCCCGTTACTGAGGTCCCATAGTCCCCCTTGTCTATGGATTAATTTGTAGAACTTCCTAGTTCAAATGGTTATACCACTATTCTCATGGTTGTTGACCATTTTCCTAAAATGGCTCACTTCATCCCTCTCAAGAAATTACCGTCATCTCAAGACCTGGTACTGATCTTTATACGTGAGATTGTCTGTCTGCATGGCATTCCTCACAATATTGTATCTGATAGAGGTTCTCAGTTTGTATCCGGGTTTTGGAGGGCTTTCAATAAGCAATTGGGGATTGAATTGTTTTTTTCATCCTCTTACCATCCCCAGACTAATGGTACAGCTGAGAGGGCTAACCAGTCTTTGGAGTTATACTTGGTTTGTTTCGTTAATAGCACTCAAGGCAATTGGTCCGAATTATTACCATGGGCCGAGTTTGCTAGGAACAATGCTGATCATGACTCCTCTGGGCATAGTCCATTTTTTGTTAATAACGGCAGGCATCCTACTGTCCTACTGGCTGTTTTTTCTGATACGGCTATTCCTGCTTTGGATGACCGTCTGGCTTCCATCCGTGATACCTGGGTTAAAGTTCAATCTGCTCTGGGTACTGCTGCTGACCCTTTCAAGCATTATGCTGATACACATTGAGGTGCCAACCCTGTTTAGAAAGTGGGTGAGAGGGTTTGGTTATCTTCCCATAACATCAGGCTCAAAGTCCCTAGCATGAAATTTGTTCATAGGTTCCTTGGACCTTTTCGTGTCCTTCGTAGGATCAATCCTGTTGCGTACTCTCTGGCCCTTCCGGCCTCCTTGAAAATTCCTAATACCTTTCATGTGTCCTTGCTCAAACCTCTTGTTTGCAATAAATATACTGTCTCAAGTGTCCCTCCTCCTCCCTTAGTTGTTTCTGGACAGGAAGAGTATGAGGTCTCCTCCATAATTGATTTTTTCTCGGGGGACTTTACAGTACTTGGTGGATTGGAAAGCTTATGGACCAGCCGATCGTTCGTGGGTTCCGGCATCTGATAAACCTGCTAGCCGCAAGATTCGCTATTTTCATGCCAAATTTCCTCTCAAGCCTAGTCCTGCCCGCCCGGTGGGCATTCTTCAGGTGGGGGGTAATGTCACGTATTCATCCGCTTATAAAAATGTGGTTAATGACATTTACTGTCCACACAGGAAAAGTTGTGCCGAGCAGCAACCAAATCCACAGAAGGGTTAATGCTGAGCAGCAATTATGCAAATGGGAACCTGGTAACTTCCTTTGGGGTCAAAGGCCAACTACAGCCTATCAGATCTAGAGGAGGGGTATTTAGGCCCAGTTCTCATCCTGCTCAGTGCCCTGTCGTGGTTTCCCTTGTGGTTGTCCGAGAGTGCGTTATTTGATTCTGGTAATTCTGGTTATTTGGCTTTGCCTTATCGTTGTATCTTTATGTTTCCCTTGACCTCGGCTATTCCTGACTATTCTTTGGTACGTTAGTCCAGCCATTCTAAAGTCCGGTAAATGTTTCCTATCAGTCCTCTGTGTTACACAATTCTATGTGCTGGATCATTCTGTAATCCTGGCACTTGTCAGCACTGAGCTTGTTAAAATTCTGTAGCTGGCTGATAAAACATTGTCCATAGAACTTTGTGTATACATCACCTGAGTGAATAACGAACTATGTCCAGCTAAGTCTAATGAATGGTGTGTAGGATAGGCAAACAATCAACACGTGATTGAAAATCTAACCAAGAGTAAAACTAAGATTGTATTCCTTAAGATTCTGAAAAATGTGTTATTAAATTATAATAATCCATATGCTCATAACTCATATGCTTCTTTATGATTTAACAAATAGTGATTGTCTCAATCAATTGTATATGAAGTAAAATATTCCATATGCTAACCCTGTTGATTGAAATTGTCATAGACTAACCCTCACTCAGACAAATCCCATCACTCAGAGTTTGAAATGGTCTTGTGATACTATACTATGCCATAATGTATTCACTGTTATTAAAAACGGATTACTAATTTTCATGTATGTTTACATCTATTGACAAAAATAAATATTATAATTTTGATAAAAGATTGTGATATTTATGTATGAAATATTAAATTCGAACAACATGCTCTAGGTCTAACAGGTAAAACAATGAATAACTCTGCTTTTAAATTAATAATTGGGAATAGCGCCAATAAAATATCAACCTCTGATATTTTAATAAAGATTATTCATTTCAATATTTTTATGAAAATATTTTAAATTAATATTAATTAATAATAATTAATCCTCATAAATATCCTCACAGAGTAAAGCAACTTGCAACATTATCTGCTGTGCAAGCTCTCTTAGAAAGCTATTTGAGGGCACTCACTAATTGCTTAGGAGAAGAAAAAATGTTTGACTGCTGCATGAGACCTCTTTTTGCTCTAGGGCAGGCTACCGTTTGTATTCCAGATGTTGTGGACTACATTGCCCATGATGCATTTCCAACATCATGGCTTGATGAACAGTATGGCAGATGTAGTTCACAACATTTGGAGTTCCAAATGTTGCCTACCCCAATCTAAGGGAAGTTAAGCTTTCCTTATGATACAGAGAAGCTAACTGATGCTGAGTTAACAACAGTGTGAGACAGAAACAGAGATATATGCAATGAGCATAAGTGGGTATCGTGCTAGAAGGCATTCTTAAAATATTGGCTAATGTTGTGGGAAACTTTATGAATCACTGGAAGAGCTGGTTGTAAGCAGATGAACATTGGGATCTTTATTTAAATTTTTTGGGGATGATACTGGTGATTGGGTAACTAATGCAAAGGGTTATATGTTGTTAGATGGATAGTGTAACTAAGAAAAGGTAGAGGGATAGGTTTATAAATTAAAGCCAAGAAGTAACTGATAATAATGAGGATGCCATCTGTGCAGAAATTCACACAGGAAACAAAATGATTTGATTTGTAAGAATATTCTTCAAAACCCAAGTTTTAGTATAAGTGAATGGTCTACTTTGTTTACATCATTAAAAAAAAGGCTGTACAATGGGACATGTTCTAACTATGAGGCTTTTAACTATCAAGATATTGACTTTGACATTGTGACATGCTGTCCAGCAATGAAAGCATTTGTGAAGCTTTAAATGATTGTTAACTGGGATAAGTAATTCAAGTAATTGAATAGAAATGTTCCCATACCCTTCAATATGGCATTTCCGATTTGGTAATAATGAAGAAATAATCAAAAAGAGTCTCATGGAATCAACATTCTATTACAGATCACAGGGTCATCAATTTTTAAAGCAGCATTTTCTCTTTGTACCTTGAATCCAATGTCAGTAGCTAGGTGTGTGGGTTATACAGGGGTAAGACAGTTAAGAGTTCCTAAGTAACAGGCTGTAATAATACATATACATGTCCTTGTCATTATTGTGTAATAGGCCTCTCCTTCTCCTCTCAGCCTCCTTTAGTGGGATCTACAGATTTCAGTTACAGGTTTCTCTCTCTCGCTCTCTCTCTATACATTTTCTTAAATACGTACATGTAGTGCATGTATAGTACTACCAACATATAAGAGACCACATGGGCAGATAATAACATATATGACTTTCTTTGAATGGCAAGTAATTTATTAATTTATTGTAAAGGTTTGCTCATAATTTTGTGGATGATTAAAATTTGCTATGTTTCGTTTTTACTTACTGAGCTTTTACAAGCTCCATATGAGCCACAAAAACCCCCCCAAACATTTAGAAAGTGTTTTGTGTAAGTACCATAATATGCAGAACCTACACAAGTTCTTATACAAATCAAGGTACGTTTTAGCCACGGTGGCTCCCCCGCAATATATACCTTTTAGTTAGTATGTTTTACTGGCTGATAGGGATCTAGATGGGCAAAAAAAAAAAATTAAGTTTCAGGCATCTCTGCCTTAGAGTTAGTGGTCCCGTGAGGCCAACACCCATCCTCCACGCACGAGGTACTACGCCCCTCGGGCCAACAGTTTGCCGCCTCATGGCCACAACATTCGGTGGCCATGAAACTCTCTCGTGCAACGCATAGATAGAACCTCTCATGCCGCTTGGCAACTAGCAGGGCCTCACATGTCACCAACTTAGTGAATTGCTTCGCCACTTAGCACTAGCTAGCCATCCAGTTAAATGGTTTGGATACAAACCAATTATTGCTACATTTCAGTATGTCTCAGATTCCCAAAAAAGGAGATGATATGTATAATCCCAGTACTGCAGCAGGTCCACTACATGAACACATAAAGGTGATGCTACTAGCCCTGCTTCAGTCAGGTCATGGACCATCCACCTTATAGCGGATGAACTATGCAGGCGCAACATTCCTTACCTGAGAACAGCTAGGAAGGCAGAGCTATTTAGGCTCTTGCAAATTTATACGGATAATACAGATGCTGGAGAGGGCATGAGTAGCTCAAACAACACTGATATCCAGGCTATGATATCCTCACTCGTGTCCTCTAGGGGACAGATGAATGGGAGTCTGGAAAGACTTGAAACATGTAGTCTTGCTATACCATCAACAGGGCCCCCCGCTACTGAACCACCAGGCCCTACTTAGACACAATCTGGTAACAGCTATCAGCAGGTGCGGGTTCACATGTTATTCAATCAGCTCACATGGTGCCAAAAAATAAAAAAGAATAAAAGATATCCTGGAGGGCAAAGATATTAATCTAATCTCTCTTTTGTTTGCCTCCCAGGATATTGTTGAGAATCGCACTTATGCATACGGGGATATATCTGTCGTTCTAAATGCCAGGGATACTAGACTGAGCAAAAGACGCTCTATCTTGAATTTTAGTGTTAGCATTCAGGATATACAGAGACGTCATATGTTCAGTTTACCCACACAGGAGAGAGGAACTAGATCTCTACAGGCACAAGCTGGTGGACTTAAGTAATAAATACGGTGGTACGGCATTTACGACTACCACCGGTCCTTCTCAACGAAGGTGTCTGCAGCTCTTGCCCAGCTTAACGTTAGAACAGATTGGTGTCAACTGGACACAGCTTTTCTGCAGATACTTCGCTGGACTGAGGACACTAGCTCCTGCAATCTGTGCATCATCCACTTCACACTCAGCTAATCTAGGTCCAATCTCACCTGACATCTCTCCTAACCTGGCCACCCCAAGCACCAAAGCAAAGAGTGACAAACCAGTCAATGATAAATTAGGATGTCCAATTGTGTATTTGGGAAATCACAAACATGTAACAACTTCAACAAAGGTACTTGTAGGTTCCCATCCAGGCATTATTCACAGGCCAGCAAGAACCATAGAATACAACAACCTACAATCGGCTATGGCAAATACCGTGACAGTAGATTGGCTGTTACAGCACGAAGTGGATTAAGGATTTCTATTAGAGCCTTTTAGGGATCTCCATTTTCTAGTTGGAGGACAAACCCAATTGGCATAGTTACCAGGAAAACTCTTTAAAATAAAGACTAATTTTATAACATGACAGGAGGCTTCCTATTTTGCATTAACTCTCTTTACTAAACTCCACAGCAGTAAAGAAAAACGTAAAGAGTAACAAATAAATCACTGAGCAGCATAGTATATAAGGGTCATGCTGCCTGTACACTTCCTCTTTCTTTACTGCTCCATCGCAGACAGGTCAGAATATTTGCTCCCCTGGAGCTTTATACATTTATTGTCATTACTTGTTATTCATTTATTGTCATTACTTGTTTATTCCTTGCTATTTCAACATACTTTATCATCATTGTTTTAGCCTTTCCTTCTATTTCTTTGTTCTATACCAGGGCTGGGGGACTAGGGGCTTTCTGTGGGTTTTTCCTGCCTCCTTCTGCCCCTCTGTGCCTCCTGGGACCCTCCCTGGGCTTCCCCTTGGTCTCCCCAGGTCCCCCCTCTGCCCCCCTACCCTGGAGTGCCCTCCTGGGCTTCCTCCTTGCGGCCGGTTTTGTTCGCGGCCGTTTTCGCGCCGGCCCGCTTCCGCCCGCGGCCGGCCTAAAAAATTTAGTCCCCGGCTTGCGGCCTACCTCGTGGCCGCCATTTTTGATCGCGGACATCGCGAGATTCTTGCGGCCATCTTAGTTTTGCCTCATGCATCTCATTAGGGGCTGTGTTAACTTGCTGTTACCTCCTAAGCTGCTGTTTTCACACCTTTTGTGTCTGACACCCCTGTGACTGAAGGATTACCTGCTCCTGCACTCCATCTGCTGCTTTCAACCTGCTACTCAGTCTCTGTGCCTCATCTGCTTCTATCAAGCTATACTGTGGCTGGGTCAGTCAGGTCAGTGCTGCTGCCTGTTTATTATTATTGTGGCCTGCACTTAAGGGTACCAACCCTGTGCAACCGGGGTGAGCCCCCACTATAAAGACGCTGCTTACTGGGAGACTAGCTGTTGCAGTTCTCTCTAACTGGGTGAGCCCCAGTTTATAAGGTCACTACTATACCCTGCTGGGGTTATTCTGGGCTTGTTCCCACCATACTTCCAAATCTGACCCTACGCCTACTATCAAGACCTGGGTGCCCGTTCATTGCTGTGCCTCTCAGTGACCTATAAGCCTACCCTAACATGGAAGATTCCCAGAACGTCCCTGTGGACTTTCAGGCCATGATTAACGCAGCTGTCGCTGCCTCTGTGGAGAAGGCACTCTCCAAGACCCGAGCTTCGGCTCCTGACGTACCTAAACGCAGACGTCCACGCCACGAATCGGATTCTGAGTTGTCCGACCATCAGGCACGGGAGGATTCCCGCCCTAAAAAACGCCATGACAAAGGCGAAGACTACACACCCAAACCGCCTAAGGGTAAGGCACCTGCCAAGCGCAAGTCTGCCAAATTACACACCCCGGCCCTGCGTCAGGAGTACTCTTCAGACGAAGAGCAGGACGCACAGTCCATGTCAGTGCTGGATGAATGGCAAGCTGACGCCTCTGACTCGGACTACGACGCATGGGGCTCGGACGAGAAATCGGTCTCCGCTTTCATGCGAGAGACCCTACTGGGTGCGGCCCAGAGAGGAGATGCAGAGGACACTGCGGACGCAGAGCCTCCTCTTGATTCAGACGCCATCTTGGACCCCTCAGGCCAGGTGATGTTCGACCCCCGCAACATTCGGCACCCCAGATCAGGTGACTGGTCGCCTCCAGAACACCTTTCAAGGTTTATGCACCTGTGGCTCCGCAAACCTCTGGAAAAAGAGGTCCGCAGCCGTCTCAGGTCTGAATGCCCACGCCCTTCCATGCTGGATAAGGTCGCTCAGACCCCGGAATTCGACAAGGTTATGTCAACCTTCATGACGCGCAGTGGTAGAGACCCTCGCCGAGGGGTGGAGAAAGGCCTATGGGGCACCCAAGATAACCTGCTGGATTCTGTAGGCCCCCTGGCTCGCATTATGTATCTGGCTGATGATGCCTACACCTAAGCCGATTCCTTCTCCGCTGAGGACATCAGGGAATGGGCACATGATGTTCGTGAATGGGCACAACGGTGTTTTTGTTTAATCGGAAACACTAATGTTACGCTCTCTTCGGAGAGAAGAAAAGCAGCGTTGTACCGTATTAACGGCAAATTGGCAGACCTTGGCACAAAGGAGATTGGGCCCCAGGCACAAGGGAAACTATTTGGCGAACCGTTCCTCAAGGAACTCAACAAACACGTGAACGTGTTCACCTCCCTTAATAAGGCGCAGTCCTCAATGCGCAGAGTTTTCAGAAGCAACCCTACCAGAGGGGTTTTTGGAAGGGCTGGCCGGCAACGGGGCCGTGCCGCCAGCCGATTTTGGCCTTCAGGCCCCCGCACCCAACCAACACCATTTTACCCGACAAGAGACTACCGGCAGCAACCCTTTTCCAGAGGCTCGGATAGAGGTCGTGGACCCCGCGGACGCGGACGTTCCCGCTTTACCGCAGGTAAGGACCCATATTCCTCCACTGTTACCATGTACCCGCACTGCGGGCCGTATTTCCCTTTCTTTCCAGAATTGGGCCGCCCTATGCTCAGACACATGGATCCTACAAACTGTACAGGGATATATCATAGACCTAGTGGGGACCCCCTTTCAGGTTCAGCCCCCTCGCCCCATCCACATGTCATCCTCCGACCACAACCTCGTCAACACGGAGCTACGCGAGCTCCGAGACAAAGGGGCTATCCAGCCGGCCCGCGACGGGGGTGGCTACTTCAGCAACATCTTCCTGGTTCGGAAAAAATCGGGAGAATACCGCCCCGTCATCAATCTACGCGCCCTCAACGCATATGTGGTCTATCGCCACTTCAAAATGGAAGGCATCCACCTACTGCGAGACCTTCTTCGAAGCAACGACTGGTTCACCAGGCTCGATCTAAAGGACGCGTATCTGTCAGTCCCGGTGCACCCGGACTGTCGAGCACTCCCACGTTTCCTCTGGCACGGAGGCCCTTGGCAATTCACTTGCCTCCCTTTCGGGCTCAGCTCAGCCCCATGGTGTTTCACCAAACTCCTAAAACCAGTGGTGGCCCACCTAAGATCAAGGGGCATTCGATGCATCATCTACTTAGACGATCTCCTCATCTTCTGCGCCGACGAACACAGACTACGCCAACACACTCACCTGGCAGTATCCCTACTGGAGTCCTTGGGTTTTATCGTAAACCAACAGAAATCGGAGCTGACCCCTACCCAGACGATACAATTCCTCGGCTTCGAGATCGACTCGACGACATGCACTCTGAGGCTACCAGCCTCAAAGATCACAGCCATTCGCAAGGAGATTCGCAGGGTTCTCCGTCTCGATTCCATTCCACTACGCAATCTGGCCAGGATTGTAGGACTCCTCTCGGCTTCCATTCAGGCCATATTTCCGGGTCCCCTCCACTACAGGGCCATGCAACGTCTCAAGGCGAAATACCTACGCCGCAGGCCCACTTACGACCAACCCGTCCCGGTGACGATGGAGGTTCGCGAGGAACTATCATGGTGGCTGGACAGCATGCAAGCCTGGAACGGCAGGGCCATATTCAGAGACGCTCCAGACTTCGTACTGGAATCAGACGCCAGCCTGTGGGGATGGGGTGCCACCAACGGAACCATCTCCACGGGGGGAACATGGACGGCGCAGGAGCTCTCCATGCACATCAATTGCCTCGAACTCCTGGCAGGATCCTTCGCGATTCGCAGCTTGGCCCGGGAAAGATCCAACTGCTGCATCCTCCTGCGCATGGACAATGTATCCGCAGTCCAGTACATCAACCGCCTGGGAGGCGCTCGCTCTCGCCTGCTGTCGGATATCACGAAAGGCATTTTCGACTATTGCCTCCCTCGCAACATCACGCTACAGGCAGAATACTTGCCAGGAGAAATCAATCTCACAGCCGACTGGTTCTCTCGCCACTGGAGAGACGTCAGCGACTGGAAGCTAAACACGAGAATCTTCAGGGCCCTTGCAGCCCGGAGGGGTCCCTTTCACCTGGATCTGTTTGCCTCTCGCAACAATCACCAGACCCCGGAGTTCTTCAGCTGGCTCAAGGCGACAGACGCATTTCTCCAACAATGGCCGTCGACAGGAGCCTACGCCTTTCCCCCATTCTCCATGATTGCGAGAACACTACACCAGATACGGACGCAACAGATCAAACTGGTTGTCATAGCGCCCTTGTGGCAGAGCCAACCATGGTTCCCGGACCTCCTGGCCTCCTCCTACAGGGACCCTCTTCTCCTACCATCCTTCCCGGACCTGCTCACGGATCCCAAAGGGCATCTCCACCCACTACTCCTGGAAGACCGGCTACCCCTGGTGGCTTGGTCTCTTTCCGGGGTTCCTGGCGAGTCAGCGGACTATCGCAGGCTGCTAGGGACCTCTTATGGGACTCATGGGCCCCGTGAACTAGACGCTGTTACCTTTCAGTTTGAGCCTCCTGGTCTACTTGGTGCATGGAACGGGACTCCGATCCCTTTACAGCACCTATTCCCATGATTCTTAATTTTCTCTCCTCCTTGTTTTCATCTGGCCGCTCTTACCGTTCGGTCAATGTCGTGCGCTCCGCGATTTCGGCGGCTCACACCCCCGTCGGGGATCTCCCGGTCGGCAAAGACCCTCTGGTCTGCCGTCTACTCCACGGTATGCGGCTCCGCCGTCCCCCGGCCCCCAGATACCCTCACCTATGGGATGTGGGACTGGTTCTCCGCTTCTTCAGGGATTGGCTTTCCGAATGACCGCCTCTCCCTACGCCAACTATCCGCTAAGTGCGCTTTCCTCCTCTGTCTCGTATCTTTCCGACGGGTTTCAGACGTTCGGGCCTTCGACGTGGACGCTTTCGAAGTGGCCCCTGAAGGGGTCACGTTTCACATTTCCCGTCGCACTAAGTCGGGTTCGACCTCGGTCTTTTACCCATTTTTTCCCGACGACCCGCAGCTTTGCGTCGTGTCCACCCTCCGCAGGTATGTTTCGGTTACCTCCTCGCTCCGGTCCTCTACGTCGGGCCAACTCTTAGTCTCCTACGTGCGCCCTCACGCCCCAGTCTCGGTCACCACCTTGGCCCGATGGATCCGCTGGATCCTTTCCCTCGCAGGTATAGACCCCGCTTTCGGCGCCCACTCCGTTCGCGGTGCGGCGACTTCATCAGCCTTCCTGGCAAGGGCGTCCCTCTCGGATATTCTCAGAACGGCGACTGGTCTAGGGAATCCACTTTCCGTACATTTTATTTTCGCACTCCCCCTTCTGCTGGGATGTCACTTCTTCAGCGTTAAAATTGCAAAATAGGAAGCCTCCTGTCATGTTATAAAATTGAAGATTATGCTAGCTTTAGTGTACTAATAATTTTAATAAGGACAGGAGGCGAGTATTTTCCCTCCCTTTTGTTCCCTACCCTGACTCCTCGGGGGAGTGGATCTTAAGGTGATGGATTTTGGGATTCATATTAGTGGTTCCACTATCTTCTGGACATATTCGGTATCCCTTCCATCTCTATTCCCAGTGTTTCCACCTAGACGGACAGTTTAGTTGTACAACATGCTTACACCTACACATATTTAGCCTATGGCCAGCTTACAATCTGTCTGTACTGTTTAATTTACACCATTCTGTTAAAGCCCACAGGCGTGAACAGTTACGGTTCAGTACCTAACCGATTTTATACTCTCCTTTCAGTGTAACCCTCTTCAGGACCTCCACTGGTCGCTGGTTCGTTAACCTCACGACTCCGTAAGATGGGATGACGGCTTCGTTTGGTCTCTCCTCCTATCTCGTTACCAGGAGCCTCCTCAAGTTCCGCTCGCCAGAGACCTCAGTTACCGTTTCGTTGAGTTTCTGGATGTTCGAGCTCTATCTGGACTTGGATGTCGCTTTAAGAAAGAGGAAGTGTACAGGCAGCATGACCCTTATATACTATGCTGCTCAGTGATTTATTTGTTACTCTTTACGTTTTTCTTTACTGCTGTGGAGTTTAGTAAAGAGAGTTAATGCAAAATACTCGCCTCCTGTCCTTATTAAAATTAAGATTATTAGTACACTAAAGCTAGCATAATCTTCAATTATAGACCGCACCGTGCCACTCTCCTCAGCAGTCCCTAGTCTTAACTCCATGATTCCCTCAGAGGAATTTCCACAAGAATACACCATACGAGATAATGCCATAGATGCAATCATTTCAGCAGGGATAGGGGCATGGCTCAGTAAAACTGACATAGTTCATACCTTTAAATTACTACCCATTCACCCATCTCTGTTCTCTAGGCACACGTTTGCATCTTGATATGCCACACCTGTGAGGTGGATGGATTATCTCGGCAAAGGAGAAGTGCTCACTAACACAGATTTAGACAGATTTGTGAACAATATTTGAGAGAAATAGGCCTCTTGTGTACACAGAAAAAGTCTTAGATCTTTGAGTTCAACTTGTGAAAAATAGGAGCAAAAACAAAAGTGTTGCGTTTATAATTTTGTTCAATCTATATATGTATATGTATATATATATATATATATACACATACACACACACACACATACTTTTTACAATTCTGCATTTTTGCTATGCATAGTAGTAGTACAAACAGACTTGCATTGCCACAACACCTATTGCAAACATTTTTAAGACATAGTAACTGCACATTTGTATATAATTATTGCAAAATGCTAGGCACACATATTAGAGAAGATCATCTGGACATGGAGAGTTGTGTCTATAGAATAATGTATGAGAGTAAACATGCAAGGCACTCTGAATGGTAGAAGCTAAAAGCTGTAAGTAAACTAGGATACAACCAAACGTAAATCTGTTAAAATAAAACAAATTGGTATCTACAACAATCCCTGGTTGCACAACTCAGAATAGCACATTAGCAAAAGAGGTATCATCCAACGCCCACAGTTGGTGGACTCAGGATTTGATCATGGTGGTTATCATAGGGGGTCAGCATAACGGTGCCAGGAGAGGGATACGATTGTCTTCCACCCCCAGGCTTGTACAAGGACCGATTGCACAGTGCCACAGTCTCTGGGCCTCTTAGAGTCCAAGTCCCTCCTTATTGGCATAGAGCGGAATGGTGGAATAGTTGACTGCTGCGGTCGGTGGACTGTCTTCCTCATGCATGGATGTTTTCATAAGGCCTTGCTTCGAATTACCTTCATACCAGGTAAGCCAGGGATTTGTGAGCCTGTTCAGCCCCAGAGGTGACTGGCTTTCTGAGAGGGGAGGCATTTAGTCGGCTCATGGAGGACTGAGGAAGGCAGGTGGGCCACCAGCTCATGGAGAGCTGAGGGAGGCGGGCGGCTAAATTAGTGCAGCGGCGGCAGCAAGAGAACCATAATCGCCCTGCTCTGTGCACCTTCGAGTGATGCTGGGAGCCGGGTTATGTCAGGCCAGCTCAGCATCACTAAACAGCACTCTAGGAAACTTAGGGAGATGACAGCATCCCCACTGGACCCAGGGGAAACTGATACACTCCAGCTCTCCCAAAGGTAGGGAGGCTGGGTAGATTAATTAAAATAAAAAAGTAATTTGTGAGGGAGTGTTGCTATATCAGTGTGTGTCTCAAGTCCGTGTGTGTGTGTATGTCAAATTAGGGAGTTAGTGTGTGTGTGTGTGTCTGTCAGTGAGTGAGTCTGTGTGTCTGTGTGTGTTTGTCAGTGAGTGTGTGTATCAAATCAGTGTGTGTCAGTGAGTGTGTATGTTTAGGTGACCTGCCCCCCTTCAATCACATGAGAGATGTTTTTACTCATCTTTTTTCCCACTCCATGCTGGCCCAACCTCCATGGCTGAGATCATCAATATTGATGATCTCAGCTAATCTAATGCTTCCACATAGGAAATCATCGGGAGACTATTGCGCATTTGCTGCAAAATGCCCTACTGCGATAATCAACTTCTCCTCATAGGGATGCAGTGAATCAATGCATCTCTATGAAAATCAGTCTGAGTGACTGTCACTAGAGGTGTCAGCGGGCAGCAATGTAAACACTTGACTGCTGACCGATAATCCATGTCCCCACCATTGCCCCCCAATAACACACCAGATACCTTCTTAGTGGATAAGGGCAACGGCCACAGATTTATTACATTTATAACTTTTAACACTATCCAAATCTGTCAGCTGTTGAGCGGTTGCCCAACAGAAAGTTCCCCCAACCTTTTTTCCATGAGCCTAAACAGCCGGCACTCCGCCATCAGCTCCCGCGCGGGTAGTCATCTTCCCAAAGCCACTCTTCATTTTAACCTTTAATTTGCGCTGTCCATGATACTGCCACCGTGATGCCCTCCTCGCGAACCTTACTCTGCGCCGGCATTGCGCCCTCCCGCCGACAGCGCAATTTCAATTCCTGACTGGAGTCCCACATTGAATATGTCCAAGCCTACCCGTGACAAATGTACACCATCCCCCTGCATGACATTAGCATTATCTCCTTCCAGCTGAAAGTGGCGTACTACAACTCCCCCCATGAGCCGAATAAATCTAGAGACCGTCATGTTGACCTTCCTCCTACACTTCTCTAAGCCTCTGCCATGTGCGCTCACCCGCCATACTGGGCGAGAGATGATTTCTGACCAAACTACAATCAAGTCCTTAAAAAAAGAGCAAAGCAGCGCGCCACATCTTGCTTCATGGCCTGGATGAGATCGACCGACCGCCGCTGTCCAATGTCATTCCCGCCCGCGTGCAATACCAGGATGACTGGACCGGAGACGCTGCGGCTCAATTGAAGACATTCAGAGTACATTTGGTCCCAGCGTAATCCCCTTAACCCCTCCAATGTACCCTAAATGACTCATAGGGAAAACTCAAGTTACGGCCATACACTCTGTCTTACGCGCACTGGGCTGCCCAGTACACATAGTAGTGCCCTATTATCCATACGAAGCGCGGACCCCTGCCTAGAATGAAAGAAAAGACATAACAACCCTACATCCAGGAATCACATAATTAACAAATTGAGAAGGAAGAGGGGGAGAGAGAAGGGGAAATTGCTAAACCATAACAACATTTGGATGAGTACATATAGCTGATACCGGCCTGACTTCCATCATCCTAGACGTTTTAACGCCTCCACCGGAAGACCCATCTGAATCGCCTGCGTCGCCGCACCTACACGGAAGGAATGTGACGTGTACTGGGTAGGGTCTGCATACCTACAGAATCCGAGAGAACTGAAACCGACTCAGCGATGTACCATTCTGGTGAACCAAAAGGGACCCCTCCCGTTGACCCCAAAACTGGAGGAACTACCTCACTAGCCGAACTGGGCAATATACACCCCCTGTAACTCCGAAACGAACCTTGGCCCCTTTGCCTGCCTGATCCGTTTTTGACCTTCGTATATGGTCAGCGCGATGCTCACAGCTCCAAATCTCTGAGCCACAACCGCGAGTGCATCGAGGCCCTGGGTGCTACCAATTCCCCAATCCGCAGCGCTATGAAAAAGCACAGTAAAAAGGCCACTCGAAAGAGCCGAACAAGTGAGCACACCTGAGGAAGGAAGGACAACAGCGTCACCAGTACCTCAAATGAGATCGGCCTACGAGAGTCCGGTCATCAACATCGCATCCATCCTTTCACCATCACCACAAAAAGGAGAGAGCAGACAAATGCCTACTCGCAACCGCTACTGACTTACCAGCCGCGCTTAGCGACTCCAAGAGTTCCAGCGTCACACGCAGCCTACCCGCCGCTGTCGACAAGCCCCTTTCCAATCCGATGACAAACTAACACCTCCCGAAACCGGTCCCACTGAAACCGAGAAAGGCGATGACATTCAGCACGCCTGGCACATGACACGCTACAATCCACACATTATGACGCACTATCCGCCTAAGCAGCGCTAGCACCGGAGGCGACGCAGAGCTAGACCGATTAATTACATGGACAACACCCATGTTGTCCGTGCGCACCATCACCTTCCTATTCGAGAGCCCTTCGCCCCACAGCTCCACTGCTACCACGATGGGGAAGAGCTCCAGAAACTCAAGGTTGCCCTTTAGCTCACTCTCCTTCCACGAAAGCAGCCATGTGTCTGTACACCAGCGACCGTGGAAGTACGCGCCAAACCCCACAGACCCTGAGGCGTCCGTGAACAGCTCGAGATCCGTATTTGACGTAGCAGGACGCAACCAACATGACTGACCATATGTACCGAGGAAGGAACTCCACATCTGCAGATAATCCCGCAGCTGACTGGTAACTTGAATAAAGCGAAAGGGTTGACGCCTACAGAATGCCCGTCCCGTAGAGAGCACACAACAAGCAAAATTGAGGTGACCCAAAAGCACCTGGATTTGCCTCAGCTGCACTTTTTTTGCACCCTTCACCATATCTACCAGGAGTAATTACTCCAGCTTCCCTTCCGGCAGACGAAAGACCATGAGTGAGATATGAATCTCTATGCCCCGATAGGAGAGGACCTCCACTGACCCCACTGTCTTGTTTTCTGCCAGTGGAACCCCAAAGTCCACCGAGACCTCCCTAAACGACTCCAATAGACAGACGCATGTGTCCGACGCCCGAACTCCCATGAACAAAAATAGTCCAAATAGTGCGTAATGGACGAACAGCCAGTGACCTGCGCTACCACCCATTCGAGAAATGAGGCGAACATCTCAAAGTACGAACATGAAAAAGTAAAAAAAAGAACGAACCATTAAACTGACAACCTAGTAAATGAAAACATTTCAGATGCACTGGAAGGAGCCGGAAAGCGGATTCAATATCAGACTTCGCCAGCAAGGCCCCGGCTCCGGCCTCCCTAAGCAATTCAAGAGCCCTGTCAAAAGATGCGTACCTAACGCGGGACACCTCTTTATCAATATCATCATTCACCGAACCACCCGATGGGTTTGACAGGTGGTGAATGAGCCAAAAAGCTCCGGAATCCTTTTGGTCACCAAGCCCAATGGAGAGACCCGTAAATTGTAAAAGGGCGGAACTGCCAATGGGCCAGCCATGCGCCTCCTTCACACTTCCTTGTCCAACTTCTCCGCTAAAATCTCTTCTTTTCCCAGCACGGACTTCAAATTACTAGAGAGGGAAGGGGAATCTGAATGTACAAACGGAATCCCGAAAACCCACGGAAAACCCATCCAACAAAATCTCAGCTGCCCGCCAGGTAGGATACCAGTCGATCGCATCCTTACCACGCTCACCGGCACCCTCTGGATGAGCTGGATGAGCCACTCCGCCCCTCAAACACTCATGTTTAAACCTGCAAGCTCCGTACCACTTGCAGTGGCTCTCATTAAAAAAGCCAGCACACGCCCTTGCACGTCCCTGCCGGAGCACTGGTAAAGGGGGCTGGCCTCGAGGGGGTCATCAACAGCATCCACAAGCTGCCGTCCTGCACCCCAAAGCCCATACCCAGACTAAACGCCATTTTTTTTGTTGACGAAATTGCTGGTCGTAGCGAAACCAGCATTGGCCCCCATAAACTTTGTACGCCCCCCAAATAAGATTCACATATCCGAACAGTGCCGGGGCCTTCTCTATATACCATGAACCCTTGGAGCCAGTTTCCAAAGGTGCATGGAATCTTACCTGTCTCTCCCTCCGCCGACTTCCTGCGGCGCGGTTTGTCCACAGATTCCCGGTCGGGGGAACCAGGGTTAATACATCTATAAACTCACCCCTGATTATTTTATCCCTGACCTCCAGGGGCATATGCATCCCTTGTGGTGCCATCTTGCAACCTGGCATAGGGGGACGACCAGACACCAACGCCTGCATAGGGACACTAACCTGCGCCTTGGCCTGAGCAGCACCCTCTGGCAGCCTGGCTAGTACAGCCCTAAGCAATGAGAGAACACTATCCCCTTGAAGACCCTGCTCACTGGATCCCTTACTAGTTCCCAGCGCTTCCCATGCGCTAGCGCAATACTCACCGGTACCCGTCGCAGGAATCAGCACTGGAACAGTGGTTCTCTCCTCCTCCGATCCAGACTGGGCACTGCCCTCTTCAGAAGGTGCTGTTGGGGACCCATGGCCGCCTGTACAGCCGGGCCGCTGTCTGTACCTGCTGCTCCTGTCATGTAGATGGTGCTGCGCCAAGGCCTGGGACTGGCGCTCTCCCCCCTGCGCAGCAGTCCCGTACTCGCCCTGCATTCCTGCGCCGACTTCCTGTGCACGCACGCCACATTGCGTGCGTGATATCGTCACTTCCGCTCTGGCCGGAAAAGACGCATGCGAACTGCGCGATCTTCTGGCGGGCTCGCTGCCATTGCTGGGGCCGCCATCTTGGGCCTCACCTGCTCCTCCTCGTGTGGACCGTCTCCTGCGCCCGCGGCTACCGCTGGCGATGTCCTCTCACCGCTGCCAGCAATCCCCTGGGTCTCATGTTGCCCCCGTCATCTCTCCTCACTGGACTGGGGGATAAACGCTACGGAGGCCTGGACCATCTGGCCCTCCATCCGCCAGCCACCGCAACGACATCCGTTGTCCCTGCGGTCCCCGATGCTGCTCCCACACCTGATACCAGGGCCTCCAGCGCCTTCTGGCCCGTGGGATGCCTGGTAGGCCTGCAGGAGCCTCTACAAGTCAGATTCAGCCATCATTGTTGCTGTAGTCATCCTGGAAGGGGTATCACACAGGGTCTCACAGACCTCTGGTCAGCCTAACAACTTATTTTTCTTCTTTTTGCTTGCAGAAATCTTCAGGACAAAACTGGACAAATTTAAAAGTCAGTATTCTTCTTTCCCTTGAAAATTCAGTATTCACCTGTCCCTTGTCTCTGCTGACTAGTCTCCTCCCTCGGCCTCCTACCAAACGGACCACTTTGCAACATTGTATAATTTTATAATCCAGCCCCTTATTCATGTGCAGCAGTCATGCCCCCACTTCCCAAGTTGTCCAGGGGGAAACTGTCTTTTGTCTGAAAAGTCAGCATTTACTTCAGAACAAGGGTATTAAGCTGTAGTGGTTATGGTGACTATAGTGTCCCTTTAATAATTGTATTTTTGACATTGATAAATCTGGCTCCTAACTTTATTAGATGGCTCCTAGATTCTAAGTGTGGCTGTCACACGGTCCTCAAGCGTAGCCTATAATCATGCGAAAATCGTGTCGAGCCGCATCAGGGAACTCACAGTGAGGTCTTGCGGAGACCTTGCGTCCGCCATCTTGTGAGGTACTGTTGCATCCAGAGATCAGCCAGGAATGGTTGTTAATAACCACTGAAAAACCCTGAAGCTACTGGAAACAGTTCAGTGGGGACCAGCATACTCTTCCCCCTACCCCCTCCCTGCCCCACTGATCCGGGAGTTGAATGGTGTTTGTTTTGAGTAAGAGAGAGGAGAGCGGTCGCCTCTCCCCAGCTGCATCACTTGTAGGCCACAGCGGTTCACTGCAGGTTCCTGGAGGCTTAAAGTCCTGGTTGAGGTCTAGCCAAAAAAATGCAGGGTACCCCCAACATAAAGAGTGTTGCCTCAATAAATGGGTAATTTCCCCCGACAATTGGCAGAATAAATGGGAGCTCATGCAATACATGTCCATCCCGCTTGAAGGCTCAGTTCCACCACACCCACAATTTTTTTTTATTTTGATGTCATTTTTTTTTTAGTTATAAGATTTAGGCAAAACAAATACTTGTAGGTTTATTAAACTAACTAGGAATTATAGAGAATTGAAGGTAATTGCAAATTTTAGATCAGACTAAAAGAATTAGAAAATGTCTCCAGCTGCCCTAATTGGCTTAAAACTTGAAATTCATTTAACAATTCTCCACTATGCTCAAATATGTCAGTGAACCTTGAATAAGTTTTAAATCCACATTATTTTATTACTAATCAGAATTTGTATTTTTAAAGTGCAAAAGTTTTTTGTTTTTGTTTTTCGAATGACCAAATTATAGTGAACATGCTATGTGGAAAGTTCTGCCAGTCATAGACCTTACAGTGTAGAAGTTCTGGAAGAATTATGACAAAGTTATTACCTTCATTGGTCCGTACACCTCTGAGCGATCAAACATCTGTGTAAAGAAACTCAGACTGTTCAGGGCTGCCTGCCATGGCATGTATTCAGTGTCATTTGCAAGGAACCTGGTTGTGTTTAGAGCTCTTGTTGTAGGCACATACTTTGCTCTGGAACACAACAGAACATTATCATTATTAAGTCAACTATTTCTCTTATTTAGTATAAACACAAACATTTTGCGCAAGGGGTAAAACAAAACAAAAACAAAAAAAAGTTTCTATATCAAATGCAAAGAGTTCCAGCCAATGTTAATACTTTAAGTTAAAGCAATAAGCAGGCCAACCACCTTTCTGACTGCCATTTATCATAACACCAAAGACCACTTTTTAAAGATTTCCTTCAGCCTTTGCTGAGGTTATTTGGGACTTGAGTCAGTGGTGTATCCTGGTTTTGTGCTGCCCTAGGCAGGACAAAACTCAGGCGCCCCCCTCCCCCCGCGCCACCCCCACCCAACCCTTCCTCCCGCCCCACCTTCTAAATACACACACAGTCAGACACAAACATACACACACAGTCAGACACATACACAGACACAAACACACACACACACTCACAAACACACACACAGTCAGACACACACACACACTCACAAACACACAAACACAGTCAGACACAAACACACACAGTCAGACACACACACAGTCAGACGCAAACACACACACACAAACACACAGACAAACACACACACAGTCAGACACATACACAGACACAAACACACACACACAGTCAGTCACACACAAACACACACACACACATACACACACACACAGTCAGACACAAATACACACACACGGTCAGACACAAACACACACAGTCAGACACAAACACACACACAGTCAGACACACACACACACACACACACAGTCAGACACAAACACACACACACAGTCAGTCAGACACAAACACACACACACACACACATACACAAACACAGTCAGACACAAACACACACACAGAGTCAGGCACACACATACACACACTCACAAACAAACACAGTCAGACACAAACACACACAGTCAGACACACACACAGACACAAACACACACACAAACACACAGACAAACACACACACAGAGTCAGGCACAAACACACACACACAGTCAGACACAAACACAGTCAGACACAAACACACACACAGAGTCAGACACAAACACACACAGTCAGACACACACACAGACACAAACACACAAACACACACACAGAGTCAGGCACAAACACACACACACAGTCAGACACACACACACACACATTAACTTTTTTTTTTTATTTAAATTCCCCCCCCAACCTCCTTACCTTTGGGAGTGCTGGGGGGGGGGGTCTCTCTCCCTGGTGGTCAGGTGGTCCATTGGCTGCCGGTCGGGCGGGCGGCGCTGGCAGGCGGAGCCTTGGCCCCGGCGCTCTTCCCCTGAGCTGACTGCTCAGCCACCATGGCACGCCCGGCCGCTGAAGTGAGGCTGGGAGCAGGAAGATGGCGTCATCTTCATCCCAGCCTGCTCTGCAGCACCGGCAGCAGCGAAAGGCTTAACAGTCAGCTCCAGGAAAAAACTCCTAACCGACACCGCTCCACTCCCGAAGGATATCAGTTAGCCGCAAGGCTAACTAAACTGCCATAGGCATTTGAGGCGGCGTTTTTGCCGCCCCTGAAAAATAAGCCAAGGCAAATGCAGCCTTGTTGCCTCGCGGCTAATCGCCCCTGACTTGAGTAGGAGCTGAAAGTTTAGTTTGAACTGAACACTAGTTTAAAATACTTTTTAAACTGTCCATCCCATTGCCTGCCCTTCCATTCTTCTCTACTGTGGTATATAACTTTCTTTGCAGTTTTAGGAGTTATGTTTTATTTTATGCTGTTTTTGTCCTAAAGATGTGCATGTACGAACAATGTGTTTAGTTTCATTTCAATACATTTATTTTTACGAATTTCGGTTCATCTGAAAATAAATTATTGGCTTGGAGCAAAACTAAACAAGCTAAATTTGGTGCGCCATTATTCCAAAGGATATTAAATTAAGGCATGTATACAGAATGCCTGTGGTACATGAATATAGAATGCACGTTGTTGTACTATACACTGGATACCAAAACAGGGGGCAAAATTAAGAAAAGCTCTTTCTTAAATTTGTGCTTTTATTTGCCTAAATGATACACTGATCAGCCACAACATTAAAACCACTTGCCTAATAGTGTGGTCCCCCTTATGCTGCAAAATTTGCTCAGATGCATCAAGGCATGGACTCCACAAGACTTCTGAATGTGCCCTGTGGTAACTGGCACCAAGAACGTAGGAGCAGATCCTTTAAGTTTTACGTCGTGCAAGTTGCAAAGTGGGGCCTCCATGGATCAGACATATTGTGCTAGCGCAATCCACAATTGCTCAATCGGATTGAGATCTGAGGAATATGGAGGCCAAGTCAATACCTTAAACTCTTTGTCATGCTCAAATTACATGGTGCATTACCATGCTGCAAGAGGACACTGCCATCAATGAAAACCATTGCCATGAAGGGGCTACGTGGTCTGCAGCAATCTCTAGGTAGGTGGTACCCACAAAGCCACAGCAGAACATTGCCCAGAGCATAACACTGCCTCAACGGTCCTGCCTTCTTCCCATAGTGCATCCTACTGCCATTTCTTCCACAGAAATGCATCAGGCCATCCACCTGTTCTAAAATAAAACATTATTCATCAGATCTGGCAACCTTATTTAATTGCTCCATGGTCCAGTTCTGGTGTTCACATCCCCATTTAAGGCAATTTCGGTGGTGGACAGGGGTCATCATGGGCACTCTGACAATTCTGCGGCTAAGCAGTTCCATATGCAGCAAACTGCAATGCATTGTGTATACGGACACCTTTCTATCTGGCCAGAATAGTTATTCAGCAATATGAGCAACTACAGTAGCTCTTCTGTGTAATTTGGCCAGACGGGCTATGCACCACTTTTGGTAGAAAACCTGTCAGAGTATTTATATCGGCAGACATTTTGTGCTATGATAGAAACTAAAAGTGTATATTCTGAGTCACTCTGAACAGACCAGACTCCATTTTGTTATTCCAAGTTAACAAAGACAAAGAGACACAGGATTTCTTTCTGTAAGACTGGCCTCTTTGCCAGAGCTAAGGAATGCATAGTATATACAAGCCAAGTGATAAGGAAGGGGGTTGGACAGACTGTCTAATGCTAATGGAATATAATCAAATCTAAACCCAGACAATTGTGACAGAAGATTAAATAATAAAATTTAACTGTCTATATATATATATAAAGGTACCATTGTATGGAAAAGGGTAAGAAGCTTAGTTCTTGATCTCTGCCATATCAGAATTATAGCAGATTTGCCAGACACATAGTCTGGACAAAACTAAAAGAACCCCTTTGAAATTTTAAATTATGGCACTATAAAGATAACACAAAATGACTTCAAAATAGCCAACCAGAAAAGTTAACTCTTTCCTGGATAGGTATGTTTAGTGGGACAAGACTGCCCTCTATAGACTAAATACCTAAATTGCGATCTGGAAGATAACCACACCTTTAGTGCTTCTATTGGGTTATTAACTGATGACGTACAGAGAGTCTGGCCCTTTAAAAGTTAGGACAAAGGGAAGATAGAGATAAATGCAAAGGAGAAAGGAAAAATAGGAGATATGGAAACAGAAACAACCAATCTGCTTCCAATAACTCCCAACAGTCTCAGCCATCCCAGCCAAATTCTAATGGGCAAAGACAAAACGGCAATGGGGGAAATAATTTGCGTCGTCAGGTTGGTCAATTGACAGACCAGATGGGCAAATTAATGGAGGAAATGACAAAGATTAACCAAGTCTTTGCTCTCAATCCTTTTTTAGGGATAGCTCCAATTGCAGAACTACCTGTGCAACCGCAGCAACAACAACAGGTGCCGCAGCAATAATAGCCACTGTGACTAAACAGGCTACCGTGTTTCTCCGAAAATAAGACCGGGTCTTATATTAATTTTAGTCACAAAAAACACACTAGGGCTTATTTTCAGGGTAGGGCTTATTTATTTACGGTACCGGTATGTACATTGAACCCCCCCTTTAATTAATCCACCCCCCTCTAATTAATCCACCCCCTCTAATTAATCCACCCCCTCTAATTAATCCAGCCCACCCTTTAATTAATTCACCCCCTCTAATTAATCCAGCCCACCCTTTAATTAATTCACCACCCCTTTAATTAATTCACCCCCCTCTAATTAATCCAGCCCACCCTTTAATTAATTCACCACCCCTTTAATTAATTCACCCCCTCTAATTAATCCAGCCCACCCTTTAATTAATTCACCACCCTCTAATTAATCCAGCCCACCCTTTAATTCACCACCCCTTTAATTAATTCACCCCTCTAATTAATCCAGCCCACCCTTTAATTAATTCACCACCCCTTTAATTCACCCCCTCTAATTAATCCAGCCCACCCTTTAATTAATTCACCACCCCTTTAATTAATTCACCCCCTCTAATTAATCCAGTCCATCCTTTAATTAATTCACCCCCCTTTAATTAATTCACCCCCCTCTAATTAATCCAGCCCACCCTTTAATTAATTCACCACCCCTTTAATTAATTCACCCCCTCTAATTAATCCAGCCCCCTTAATTAATTCACCCCCCTTAATTAATTCACCCCCCTTTAATTAATTCACCCCCCTCTAATTAATCCAGCCCACCCTTTAATTCACCCCCCTTTAATTAATTCACCCCCCACCCCCTTTAATTAATTCAGTCCCAGACATAAAATATCTACCGGTACTCACATTTCAAAGTTTCCTTGCCGAGTCCGACCACTGGGAGCCTCACCGCCTGGAAATGGATCCTTCCGCTGAAGATCCGTGAAGGCAGACTGACGGCGCTGCAAAATGTCGTCATCACGTTGCGCGATGCCGCGGCCCGCAACGCTCCTCCTACAGTAGAAGAAGGAAGTCTCGCCGAAAAGGTAAAATGCCTAGGTCTTATTTTCGGGGTAGGGCTTATATTGCAGCCCACCCCGAAAATCCGACTAGGGCTTATTTTCGGGGTAGGGTTTATTTTCGGGGAAACACGGTAGGTTGTCAGTAGATGTAATACCTAACCCTGTTTCCTTTCCAGGTACTAACAGTCAAACAAACAATAGTTGTGTAAGGAAACCTATTGCCTATACAGTCACTTCACTTCCGGGTGAAGGAGGCGCAACGTGTTCCTCTGTTTTTTCATTTCAGCCAAAGGCTAAAGTAGCCCCAGCAGCCACTAGTTTCCAGGATCCAGACCTGAAAGGGTTAACTGATGAGATGCCGACCACTAGTTCCCGCTTGACAGATCAAGATATTCCTAAAAAGGATGGGCCTGTGGGTAAGACTGAGCATTCCTCAGTACAGGTAGAAACTACTGCTGTGACCGGTAATGTATGGAAAACAAGTAATATGTTGACACATTCTAAATTCTTATGTGAATTAGAAGAACATGAAGGAAGGTACTACATGTCTGTAGAAATACAGGATTCGTTACCCCAGCCTTTTAAAGGGTTAATAGATACTGGTTCACAAGCCACTATCTTATCCAATACCTACTTCCAGCAGGTAATGGACTTAGCAACGGATAAGCCGAAGCTAAGAGATTTCCCCAATGCTCTGTTGAGTGTAGGAGGAAATGCCCTTCATGTTATTGGCAATACCTGGTTAAAGTTTAAAATAGGTAACAAAACCTTTAGACACCCGGTGATAGTGGTAGATCTCCCCTATGACCGACTGATTCTGGGTATAGACATACTCAGAAGACTTAACACAATTATTGACTGTGTAAATGGAATTGTATGGTCACAAGCTAAAGTTCCCATAACCTATGAGAAATCACATGTACAATCTGATCGTAACTGCCATGTGATAGAAGAAAGACCTGACTCAATTGAGGTACATTTTAGGAATAGTCAGTCACCTGACGTGACTATCCTGCAGGTGAATGATGCAATCGCACCTGTAGATGGGCATTCCATAAGAATTGCTCCAGAGAGGATCCAGAATGTCTCTCTGGAAGGTGATGTTTTAACCATTTCTCTCCACAGGGACTATGTTGAATCTGTAGATCTGGCAGGTCGTGCTCAATTCCTTGCCAAAATTGAAAGGGTTAATAACAACTTATTCTTTCCTATTCAAATAAATGACTTAGGAAGAAGTAGGAATGCAAAGCTGGACTTAAAGAGTGAGAACAGCTATATTAGCAGAAGTCTGTTAAAGCAGATCGCTAATCCTAAAATAATCAGGTACGCTTCCCCACATGACAGGTGGATCCAGAATCTGGATGGCGAATCAGAGAGTCACAATGTGATAGCAAAATGTTTACTATCTATTTCCATCGGAAATAAGACAGTTAAACATTTATTCCTAGTGATAGACGAACCTCGCTATCAGGTTTACGTTGGCAATGATGTCATACTTCGCTTTGCCATACACCTTGACCTGATTAATTCCAACTTGTGGACAAGGTTAAAAGGTAATCCTTGTGGATACCTTCACGAGGAAATCGCCCTGAAATCAGGACAAATACTCCCATATGCGGTAAGTATCCAAGTACCTGATGACACAACCATTCCACAAGGGACAAGTAACTTTCTTTTACCCCTACAGGTCAAGGAGGGTCAGAGATTAGAAAACTCTGATGCCCTAATCTGTTTATCCAACAGGATAGAACAATTAGGGATGGTGGTAACACATACACCAATGGTAAGTATTGGTAGGAATCCCACCTATATCATGGTCAACAATGTTACACCCAATAGTGTTACTTTACCAAAAGGAACATTATTAGGTCTAGCATTGGATGCTGAGTACTATACATTTGGTTTCCAAAACCAAATTATAGGCCTCATCCCTGAAGAATACTTAACTGAGGATGAAATTGTCGATCAAATATTCCATTCCTCCCCAGAAGGATTATTCACTATCCTATCTGTGTATCCCTTCAACATCGAAGAAGGCTCGTGTAAAATCGAAGAAGCATCAATCACCTTCAATCATCCGCTCAATGAGCAGGAATCACAAGAGTATCACGACCAAAGAGAAAAGGTAAGTTAACACCGAACTGACCTAACTTCTAGGCTTGAAGAAGCTTATGAGATAGGCCAGCCTGAAATCTTTCCAGGATTTCAGGAAAGGCTAGAAGAACAAATATCTTTAGCTGACGGTTGCTCCAACGATGCTGAGCGGCAACAGCTAAAGGAAATCCTTTTGGAATTCCAAGATATTTTTGCCAAAGATTCCTACGACTGTGGGTTAACTAACCTCCACGTAGCCAGAATACAAACTGATCCAAATTTACCACCTGTATTTATCAAACAATATAGACTCCCATTAGCGTCATATGATGATCTACAAGACATCATTCAGAATTTAAAGGAAAGGGGCATTATACGTCCAGTGCACAGTTCGTATAATAATCCGATCTTGGGGATTCTGAAACCTAATGGACAATGGCGTTTATGCGCTGACTTACGACAGCTAAATAAATGCGTCTATATGTCTGGTTGGCCAACGCCATACATAGACCAATGTTTGGTACAAATGCAGGGATCCAAAATATTCACTGCCATTGACTGTGCGCAGGGATATTGGACTGTACCAGTCCATAATGAAGACCAATACAAATTGGCCTTCACATTTGGAAAGCAGCAGTATACCTGGACCCGTATGCCTTTCGGTTATATAAACTCTGGTCATGAATTCGCTGTGTTCATGCATAAAGCTATGCCTGACGCACTCGAGAGAGGAACGTTATCATATGTCGACGATGTCTTGCTGAAAAGCACTTCCTTTGATAAGCATATCTTAGAGATTAGACATGTTCTCACTCAGTTAAGAGAGGCAGGGATTAAACTGTCTTTACAAAAGGCGCAATGGTGTCGCACCCATGTCAATTTCCTCGGACATGAGGTAACTTCTGAAGGATTAAATCCCCAGAGGAAGAAGGTTGAAGCCGTACTAAAGGCTAAAACACCTTCAAACATCAGGGAATTAAGATCGTTCCTTGGTATGACTAACTACTCCCGTAAGTTTATAGATAACTATGCAGAAATAACAAAACCACTCTTACACCTGCTTAAAAAGGAAACTACCTGGAACTGGGGGGAGCCTCAGGACCAAGCGGTAAGTGAACTGAGGAGGAAGCTCACTCAGGCACCCTGTTTAGCATACCCAGAGGGGGTTAAACCCTTCTATCTGGAGACAGGATATACTGATTTAAGCATAAGTGCTGTTCTGTATCAGAAGCAGGACAGTTTAAACAAGGTTATTGCATATGCTAGCAAGACTTTGTCACCTGTTGAAGTTAAATTCAACACGTGTGAGAAGGCGTTATTGTCGACTGTCTGGGCACTACAAAATTTTCGTAGCTATATCCAAGGTGAGAAGATAATTGTAGAAACAGCTCACCAACCTCTACAGTATCTGCAGAGTGAAAGAATTAGAGACGGTAATCTCTCTAACAGTCGGATTACTGCATGGACTCTATCCTTACAGGGATGGCCGTTAGAAGTCCGTTATAAACATAATAAGAGAAGTCCAGTTGCCCAAGGTTTAGCAGAATTACATGACTATACTGCTCCATCTCTGGATGATAATGACACCGGAGATGATTTCCTAGAAGAGCAATTGCTATCTCCTTATAAAGTTTATGACGAGGAATACTGTTGACCACTACCGTGGGTATACATTGATGGTTGTTCATATCACCACGTCGTTGGTGCTGAACGGAAGTTAGTTGCAGGTATCGGAATCGCCTGGACAGGTGATTATCCTAATGTATCTACAATATTGGTCCCAAAAGCAGTCAGATAGCCGAACTCTGTCCAGTATATAAGACCATTAAAATGGCAATAGAATATGGTATTAAAGAATTTGTTATTATAACTGATTCCAACTATGTTCGCAACAGTTTCGTCGAATATCTGCCTAGCTGGAAACGTAACCAAATGCTGAAAAGCAATAACAAACCTGTTAAACATGGGAAATTGTTTTGTAAAATCGATGAACTGGTTAAGGAAAATGGTTTAACCATCTACTGGAAGAAAACCAAAGGCCATTCTAAAATAGAAGGTATTGACAAGGATGGTAATGACTTAGCCGATTCACTGGCAAAACAAGCTGCCATCAATGGTGAAACCCTAAACATTGATGATCTTATGGGTTCAATTCATGTTGAAGCCATAACTAGACGACAGGCTAGAGATAATGCCGACTTAAACGTTGTGCAATGGAGTCAAGAAGCTCCTAGTGAGGACCTGATTACCAGTCAAAAGAATGATCCCGTCATAGGAATATTCTATAGACATATAGAAGACCCTACTGCCAATCCCATCACAGATGAGGATTGCAAAGATAATGAAGATTTACGAATCTTGATGCGATATAAAGTCCACTTTAGTATCATGGATGGGTTACTGGTCAGAACTTCTAAACATGGTATACAACAATGGGTAGTCCCAACTGTATACAGGGGGTTAATGCTCCAACACGCACATGATGCACCTACATCTGGGCATCGTGGTGATAAGATCACATATGAGATATTGCGTGATTATGCATATTGGCCGCACATGTTAAGGGATGTTAAGACATACTGTCAGGGATGCTTGATTTGTCCGCAATATCAACCCCATGGTCCAACCCATCGTGCACCACTTCAGAAGAGGTGGGTGTCATTACCCTGGTCTGATATTCAAATTGACTTTATAGGTCCTGTAACAAGATCTTCAAGAGGTAACAAATACATGTTAACCGTTACATGTATGTACACAAAGTGGATAGAATGTTTGCCTTGTAAAGAGAACACAAGTACCCTGTGCGTCACTTTGTTGATTAACCATGTCTTTTCCAGGTTCGGTCTGCCTCAAAGAATTGAGTCAGACAGAGGTAGTCATTTTACCAGCGAAGTAATGGCTAAGATGTGGAACATTCTAGGTGTTAAACGAAAGCTACATATTGCATACCGCGCTGCGTCTAGCGGGGGGGTAGAGCGATATAACCAGTCTATCGTTAATATTCTGAAGAAGTATGTTAAGGAGTCTGGTAAAGACTGGGACATTAAATTGCCCCTAGTTTTAATGGCGATTAGAGCTACACCTAGCACTGCTACCAAATTGTCACCTTTTGAATTGATGACAGGAAGAAAGATGGTTTTACCACAGCATTTACTATATCGTACTTCGGATCATAACTTGATCAATGCTGCCACTACGCATCAGTAAATCGAAGATTTGCGCAAGCATTTACAGCATGCGTTTGCTTTTGCCCAAAAGAATCTAGAAAAAGCAGCGACAGGGGTTAAGACCTATTGAGATCTAAAAACCACGAAAAAGGAATATGAGATCACAGATCAAGTCTATCTGTATAACTTTGCACAAAATCAAGTTAAGGAAAATAAATTTTTACCTTCTTGGAAAGGGCCATATGTCATCATTGCCAAAATTCCCCAGTAGCGTACAAGATAAAAATTCCTAAGGATGGTGATTTTATTGAAAAGTGGGTTCACATTAACCAGTTGCGTGCTTGTCATCCTAAATCTCAATTAAGGATTATAGGTGTGGATTCGGACGCAGAAGGGTGAACGACTAACCTGGATGAATGCTTGATTCACGTGGTATAGTATGATGTGAAATGTTGTGATGTGCCATGATCTCATGTACGTTCATGTCATTAACCATTTCCTTGCCATCCAATAACTACATTTTCTAAGCAGGTTACTAGCTTGTTTAGCTGCTATAGGCATATTGCTGAGGAGTCAGTAATAAATGTAGTGAGGGATGAAGTTATAAAAATAGAATTAGACAGAATACATATGTTGATGAATCGTAATAATGTGTTGTCCTAGGCCAAGTGATGTCACACTGTTATAAGTTTGTATGTTTAACAAACCTTGAATCATTAGTAGATAAGTCTGGAACGAGTTCCTGATCCGTGACTGTCGAAAGATGGCCAAGAAGGATGTGGCGTGTTTCTGGATCGTACTGCTCCTGTGCCAAGAGCTACGGACCGACCCGATCGCAGAGATGGGACCATCATCCGGCATCCTGATTCAAGAGACACCAGGGTTCATCTTAACGGAGAAGAGGATCCTGACCCGACGTGTGTTCGTCAACTTGGACCCCAAGATTTCCATCGAGAAGGCATACAACATTTCATCGATGCAGCTTCCTGAGTTACAGACTTGGTACCAGATGCACCTCCAAAGAGCACAGGACCGTGTGCGAAACATCTTGGAGCAAGCCCGGAAACCATTTGTATCCAGTTCTATTCCGATGAGCAACCGACCCAAAAGGTTCCTCACCGCTATAATTGTTGCATTAGTTTGTGCCACTGTCGGTGCAGTTGTCGCAACTGGAATGTTTGCAGCCAACTCTATTATTGTCCAAAAGCTGGATATGGAAATATATGCGCTAAAGCAACACATTAACGATATTCATCAGGTGATACAACAGCAAAGAACACTTCTCCAAGACATGTTAACTATTGTGGAAGACACAGTTGTTACAACAAATTTGCATTCGGAGTTAATTGCCAAATCCACTGAGTTGCACCAAAGTCATGACTTATTTAAGCGTGAACTTCTATTTCTGCATGACCCAATATTGTTCCACACACTTGCTTTTCTCGACGAAGTGCAAACTGGAATGATCGAATTGGCAGGGGGACGCATACCTCTGTACTTTGTATCCAAGGATATTGTTCATGCGATGCTTGCCAATGTGGATGGAGAGACAATTGAGCCTATGCAACTAAATCTGGCCTTTGAGATGGGGAGCGCTATACCTCTCTTAATTGATCCGGAACGTATGGAGATTTGCTTTTTATTGGCCATACCATATGTAACTCTCAAAGACATTTTTTTTTAAATGAAAAAATGTGCTATGATAATAATGATATTATGGTTGATTGTACTAAGCGTAAAGTTCAAAACTTTTACAGGTACAAATATATACAAAAATGTTCATTCCACGCACGGACCTATGTTAGAAATGATGTGATTGCACAATATGTCTGGTAACTTCTATAGTGCTTATTTATAAGCTAAATTAATTTTGGCTATGAAATGCACTAAAGGGGGGTTATGTCAGGGTATTTATATCGGCAGACAGCTATGATAGAAATTAAAAGTGTATATTCTGAGTCACTCTGAACAGACCAGACTCCATTTTGTTATTTCCAAGTTAACAAAAAGACACAAGATTTCTTTCTGTAAGACTAGCCACTTTGCCAGAGCTAAAGGAATGCATAGTATAAACAAGTGATAAGAACGGGGGTTGGATAGACTGTCTAATGGAATAGATCAATTCTAAACCCAGACAATTGTGACAGAGAAGATTAAATAATTTAATTTTACAGTCTCTATATATATTTAAGGTACCATTGTATGGAAAAGGGTAAACTTAGTTCATGATCTGCCATATCAGAAATTATAGCAGATTTGCCAGACACATAGTCTGGACAAAACTAAAAGAACCCCTTTGAAATTTTAAATTATGGCACTATAAAGATAACGCAAAATGACTTCAAAATAGCCAACCAGAAAAGTTAACTCTTTCCTGGATAGGTATGTTTAGTGGGACAAGACTGCCCTCTATAGACTAAATACCTAAATTGCGATCTGGAAGATAACCACACCTTTAGTGCTTCTATTGGATTATCAACTGATGACGTACAGAGAGTCTGGCCCTTTAAAAGTTAGGACAAAGGGAAGATAGAGATAAATGCAAAGGAGAAAGGAAAAAGAGGAGAGAGGAATTGGAAGTTTGGGGACTCCAACCTCCATGCAGAGAGACATCCAAATAGGTTCCTGAGACTACCAATCGGATGAAATATCTACTCAACTGGTAATTATACTGGTTTCATTTAATTAATTAAATTAATTAAAATGTATTAATAGCATTATATATGACTGGATAAAGCACGGTCAGATTTCCATATTAAGAAATCTTAGTTAACTAAAGAATATATAGTTATAAACATTCCATTCTGCAGGTGGAATTAAGAATAATTATATATTGATGTGATATTATCACGTGGTAGCATACCGTTGTTTTTATCCAGGTGTATTGATTTGCTCTAAATTAAGATAAGATATCTTTTAGACAAATTAAAATCTGCTTATATAATATGGTAGATTCTCTTATTGGATGGTTCCAGGAAATGACTAATGAACTGGTTTAAATGTTAATTTATTTAGAAATTACATAAGAATAGATCTTAATTATCTAGGAGATCTAGCCAGCATTGAAAGGGTTATTCTAACTGTTAGCAAGGGTTTTATGGCCCCTCGCTTTGAAAAGTTTCGCTCTATGTCTGTGTGAAAGATAGTCATAAATAAAGTCTTGACAGAAAATGCTGTAATAGCCATTGAAACGTAATACCCATTCCTTTGTATTGCATACCATTTTATACTGAACATTCATTGATTATTGTCATGCATGTTACATATTATTAATTAATTAATTTGTCATTATAAAATAAATCTATTTTTATAACAAAAATTGTGATATTATTATATGAAATACTTCTCACTTAACACGATAACGATATTTGGGATCTGAGAATTGAATTAGTGGGCAATTCTCAACTGTTTACTATTATTATCCCATAAATATCCCCACAAACCACTGCATACCGAGAATACCCCACAAGAGTTGCTGGTTTGGACATGCTCTGACCCAGTAATCTAGCCATTACTATTTGTCCCTGGTCCAAGTAACTCGCATCTTTCAGTTTGCCCATTTTTCCATGATTCTAACAAATGCAATTCAAGAACTGACTGTTCACTTTCTGTCTAATATATACCACCCCTTCACAGGTGCCACTGGGACAATATAATTAATGTTATTCACTTACATTCACAGTGGTTTTAATCTTGTGGCTGATCAGTGTAAACCCCTTATATGCTATCCCTATGAAAATAAATGGATCCAAAATAATAAGTGATAACTGATCGATAACTTTTTCTGACTTTAATACGGAATTGCAAGACAGTTTTCAATGCAATCACAATCCAAATTTTACAGACATTTTACTGTTTGTAATGCTGGTGAAGCCAGATGTCAGAAATATGTTTCAAGGTAGATAAACACAGAACATTTTACGTGTTGTAAACATGTGTATTTGTTTATGTATTCATTTTGCTAGGTTACTATGTTTCGCTAGTTACTGTACTTTCTTGCCCACCAATCAGGATATAATTGATTAATTAGGAATCATTAGTTGCTTGTATACATCAAGTCAGGGGAGGTATTGCGGTGTACGTTCTGCCCATGCACAAAGTTAATATGGGTGATTGCTTATATATTAAATATTTGTTGCTATATCAGAAAAAGGCTTCTCTCTGGAGAATATTAGTATTAACAATGTACTTGAATATTATTATATTATGTGCTTATATATTAATATTTTGTACTTGGCTCTCCTTAAATTACAACTTGTGATACTCTAAAAACCCCAATTTGTGATATTATAAAAAATCCTAGAATCCACAAAGCTCGAGATTGGGAGGTTAAGGAGGAAATCATGGTTTAGACCCAGGTTTTAGATTATAAAATTTTCTGTCTTTAACTGGATTACTGGCAGAAGAAAAAAAAGGTTTGTGAAACTGGGATTGTGATTGCTTTAATAACTGAAAGTCAAAATGTATTATCAGAACTGGTTCGTAAAGTAGGCTTTTTTTTTTATGCAGACCTCAAAGTCCTAGGCATAACTCACCTTGCTAAATTAAAGGCATCATCAATGATTTGGGCACGGTTGATAACAGGAATTGTCTGTAAGATAACGAGATACAAAAAAAGGAAAAACAATTTAACAAGAAACTTTGTCTGTCAAAAGTGTCTGATACACATTGCTATTCTTTAGTATATTGACATGTGGGTTTGTCATGTTGGAAGGTAAAAGGGTAGCAACACTAAAGTGCTTACTCCAGTAAGATGCGTCATTCATTTTCTTTTTTCCCACAAGTTGCTGTTACACCAGTATTACCCAACACTTCTCAATTTGATCAGATATAAATAATTGATGGTGTGCAAAGACCATTTGATGTAAAGATGACCTTCAACGGGATGGGTCCTCAATAGTGATGTCCCGAACGGTTCGCTGAACTTTGACCCTGTACCTCACAGTCAGCAGACACATTCCAACCAATCAGCAGCAGACCTTCCCTCCCATCCCTCCCACCTCCTGGACAGCTCACTAAGAATGCAGCTTCACAATGAATGTAAAATGGATGCTGTCCAGGAGGTAGGAGGTGGGAGGATCTGGGAGGGAGGGTCTGCTGCTGATTGGCTGGAATGTGTCTGCTGACTGTGAGGTACAGGGTCAAAGTTTACTCAATGATGAGTCCGTGGCGAACCGTTCGCGACGAACCTTTCGGGACATCACTAGTCCTCAATATCCCAATTCAAAATGATTCTAACATGATTCTAACACAGCAATTTTAAGTTCTTTGAAAGTGCATTATGCTAGCATGGCGACATCTGTGGATACAAATGATATATGTCACCATGTTGGTGGAGCTAAATTTCAGAATATGTAAAACAGGTGTCCCGGAGATTTCTTAAATTATACATTGGTAAATATCGGACAATGATTTCAGTAGAGAACACTATATTTTATGCTTATGGCATCTCATTTCCAGGATTACCTAAACTGGACCAATAGACACATATAAGGCTACTAGACTCTACTTCCCAAATAAAAAAAATATAATAATATAATTTTTGTTCTCATTTTACAAAAGAGGATTTACTCTACATAAAACATTTTAGCAAGATAAAGTAAGGCCTGGAGTGTCGCTTTAACCTCAGGACTCTGATATTTTTTCCGATGACAAAAATATAGTTGTCTTATCACCACCTCAAATGGAAGCACTTCCTCCAGAATACTGATCCTCAATAGTACCTTCACTAATAGAAAAAAAGGCAACTTTCTAATTTAGTTATAACAGACTATAATCAATCATGTATGCTGCAATGTTAATTTCCAATGCTTCGTTGTCAGTGGCATTTGCATTATCTTTATTATTCATAATTTTGTAATTATTTTTTAACCAGGAAACACACTATGGTTGTGACTGCCCCAAGTCAGAAATGTGTTTTCCAATTGACCTGATCACAGTGTAACCCTCTCAATAAATGAACTCTCTAAGAACCAACAGTGTCTTACTTCATATGCAACCCCCGGCATTCACTAACATGAGCAAATCAATGATACCTCCTGTCACTTGTGGGAGCTCCTGAGAGAATACTTGTGTAGATCCCAATGCTGGTGACAAAAAGTACTCAACTATATCACTCATAACTGACACCAGGAGAGAAAAAAAAAAAAAAAAACTTACATTTACTGATGTCAGGAGGATTGCTTACAAAGAGAAAGTAACATTTTATATCTCTTTTCTCAAAATGCTTAGCCAATATTTTCCCACTGTTCTTTGACAAAAAATATAATTGCACTTAAAGTACAGCTAGGGATTTACTTGTTGCCAACCCCTTATCCAATGTTTAGGTGGGAAAGACATTATTTCTACGAAACTCACCAAAGGGTCCGTCTCCAGTTGTGCAATGAGCTTGTTCCAATTTCCATCATCATAATTAACCCTGTAGTATCCAGTTACATTGATGTTTGCTAAAAGCCATTCATTTTCCCCAGTCTTAAAATCATTGTTTGTTTCTAGCCGTGGGAAAAATAGAAAGTACTCTCAGTTAAAACTCATCTTATTCAAGTGAATTCTGTTAGTTCAGCTGGGTACTATTAATCCAAATGGGTACTGCCATTAGTTCAATTGGATACTATTAGTTTGTATACAAAATATCATCATATTTACACCACTAACAGGCCATTATCTACAATGGCAAATTGTCTTTCCATAGAGACCAATACATTAGGAGAGCGTACTGTGCATACTTTATGAAATGTAAAAACATATTTTTACACAAATTAAAAATGTTGTAATTATATTAATTAAAACTACAAAAAGAAAGTAATACGTGAAATGCAAAAAGAATTTTCACCATGTGAATGCTGAATATCTTTAAGGAAGTGCAAACATATATTACATCAAAAAATGGGTCGCAAGAGTATTCTGAGAACCGACAGCAGCTAAAATAGCCTGCCCTTTGGTGAGTCCCCGCTCAGAACTCAAGCTGGTTTTAGCTCATCTTGTGCCATTACAGAGAGAACATATCTGAGGCATATCAGACTGGTCCCACCCATACAGGCAGTCCAGATCTGAAATGCCAGCAAGTTCTCTCTGCACGAGAGATACAGCAACCCCAGACAATTGTTTCAGCCTTGTTAGGCATCATCAGTGAGGCATAGCTGATATCTCTCTAGGCACCGTGAGCAAGGGGTCCACGTCTGGATTACCCTTTAAATTAATGGAGAGCAAAAAATGGGTCGCAAGAGTATTCTGAGAACCGACAGCAGCTAAAATAGCCTGCCCTTCGGTGAGTCCCCGCTCAGAATTCAAGCTGGTTTTAGCTCATCTTGTGCCATTTACAGAGAGAACATATCTGAAGCATATCAGACTGGTCCCACCCATACGGGCAGTCCAGATCCGAAATGCCAGCAAGTTCTCTCTGTAATCCAGATGTGGACCCCTTGCTCACAGTGCCTAGAGAGATATCAGCTATGCCTCACTGATGATGCGTAACAAGGCTGAAACGATCGTCTGGGGTTGCTGTATCTCTCGTGCAGAGAGAACTTGCTGTCATATCGGATCTGGACTTCCCATCTGGACTGCCTGTTCTGAGGGGGGACCCACCGAAGGGCAGGATATTTTAGCTGCTGTCCATTCTCAGAATACTCTTGCGACCTGTTTTTTGCTCTCCATTAGTTTAAAGGATAATCCAGACGTGGACCCCATGCTCACAGTGCCTAGAGAGATATCAGCTATGCCTCACTGATGATGCCTAACAAGGCTGAAACGATCGTCTGGGGTTGCTGTATCTCTTGTGCAGAGAGAACTTGCTGGCATATCGAATCTGGACTGCCCGTATGGGTGGAACCAGTCTGATATGCTTCAGATATGTTCTCTCTGTAATGACACAAGATGAGCTAAAACCAGCTTGAGTTCTGAGCGGAGACATACCGAAGGGCAGGCTATTTTAGCTGCTGTCCGTTCTCAGAATACTCTTGCGACCTGTTTTTTGCTCTCCATATATTACATCAAACCTTTTATTAATAACCCTTGTTATTAATAGTAAAGTAGGGTAGTGGATGCATGGAATAACCTTGCAGCTGAAGTGATAGGGGTTAACCCAGTAAAGGAGTTTAAGCATGCGTGGGCTAGGCATAAGATAAGGTAAGGCCAGGGACTAATGAAAGTATTTAGAAAATTGGGCAGACTAGATGGGCCGAATGGTTCTTATCTGCCGTCACATTCTATGTTTCTATGTTGTTGGTAAAAATGGGGTTCCATGTAATGAGTGTGTTTAATTGGACCTGACCTTCAGATGAGACCTACAGTTAAGTATATAACCACGTTGACACAAATGGTTAAAATTAAACAAACTGACAGCTGATTGATATATATTACTATTACCCAACTTAATAAAGTTCATTTTATTGAACTCACGAGCAGAAAAGGCCAAGTTGATCCTGCCAACCGACTCTAATCCTGAGGGTTCAACAGATGTTGGTGCATTAACCCACAAATTTATATCCCCAGATATTGAAAGTTGAGAAAAAAACAAAACTATGCAAGACAAGGTTTGAAACATACCACACTCCCATAATGCACGAGTAAAAATACACATTTAATGCACATCATGCATAGATAGATCATCTTTGTGCAGGTATACAATTAATCCATAAATTGTGCTGGTGAAAGGATCAGTAAAGGCAAAAATAAAAAATAAATATTGTATGAAACTTGCTTCAACTTGGCGACCACATGTCAACTGAACAATTGCTAACACGACTCCCTATAGATGATTTGTTTATAGTACGCTCTGTTATGCCAGGCTGGGCAGAATTTGTAAAGAAGCTGCCTAATTAGCACTTAAATGAAATGCATAATTTACTCAAACACCGGAAAGTCATCTTGGAAATATTTAATGATTGGGTACTAATGGAGAAATTGATTTAGTAAATCTCCAAAATAGAACTGATGATATGAATTACAATTAATTACTTAAGTAAGTTGTGAAGAAGATATATGATATATATATATATTTTTTTTACCTGAAGAATTCTGCAGCCAGTAGTTTTTATAGACATTATTTTTTGAATATGAAATTGGCACAATCCAGGTGTAACTGGAAAACAGACAATAATTATACAATAATAAACATATCATAAAATTGTTATTGCCTGAACAATCTGAAGTTAGATACCAAAATGTATATGTTTAGCATTTTGGGGTAACTTTTTGGGGGGACAATGTGTGTACTTTGCATTTTACAGATTTTATAAAACTACTGGAGAGGTAAACTAAATGCAGAAGTTTTAAAGACATAATATTATATATAAAATATAACTCTATAACCCAAAAAACAATGGAATCGTCTGTAAGGTGTCACATTTGGTTCTTTAAGCAAAGTCCAGTAATCCCATGAGACACCTGAACATTGTGGTTAAAATATCCTATGCAGATTGTTAACATCATTACTGTAAATGTGGCTTCCAGAAAATATTTGTAAATTTTTAACGCAGCTTGCTAAAAGCTTGGACCAATTCTGGTTGTTGATCTAATTGAACAAAACTTCAATGCACACAGAGCAAAAAGCTTGCAACTCAGAGTTCATTATATTCCCCCAAGATTCAGAGAGGGGACTATTATCTGTGGTCTTAGTGTGGAATCTATGATCAAGAAAATGTTTATCTACTTTAATTAAACAATTTCCATGGAAACATTTGTGGAAAAATTCCAATTCAATTACCACAGAAAGTTATCTCTTTTCATAGATTCTAGAATTTGGTACTAGGTTCCTATAGTTATGTTATAGTATACTATACTTTTTCTACCAATGTCCCCATTTACAGAGAGATACCTCATATCTCCCCCATGTAAAAAAATAAAAAATAAATAAAAAAACTGATGTCCATAGAGTTCAACCTTGAAAACATAGCTTTGTATGTTCCCTCAATTTGTACGAGTGTATCGTGATTAGCGTTTCTCATTTGTTTTTCTCAATATTTCCATACATTGTGTCTCATGTATGTATAATGGTATTAGTAGGAGCTTAGGGTAATTGTGGACAAAACAAAGTTACCAATATGGAAATTCATACATTCATAGGTCACATTCTGTTAGGTTCCTCTGGGATTTATCTACCTTTTGGAACTTTACTAAATTTAATTTTATACATATGCTTTTTGTGTTCTACGCACTTAAACTCAGATGGACGTGTCACGTTAGAGCCCGGATCCAAGAGGAAGTGTTTCTGAGTTATAAGTCCAGTCGTTGTGTCTACTGTTACCACTGGGAATCCCATCTGTAGGACCCACGTGTCCATGATCCTAGCCACTGACTGAGGTAGGTATGAAGATGACAAGTTTGTTTCAACTGCCTAGGAGTAACGAAATGTAATTGAAATAGTATATAACCCATATACACAAGCAACATTAAATGTCAAAAAAAAAAATCAGGTTTGATCAACACCCCTAAAGAAGCAGTTTTACCTATAGCATGATTATTTATACGAAATATATGTTTCTAATACGGCTACTTACGGTTTGCAAATGAGTCCACAAGTCACTGTACACTGTGCTATTATATTCAAATGCTTTCAGGTAGGTCTGGAAAAAATAAAAATGCTCTTTTCTTGTGTCAAATTATATGGAATAAAGTAATAGTTACATAATATTTAATAATACATACAGTTTTGTATATTTCACGAATGGAACAAAAATCAATGTGCAATAAAATAAGGATATATCAGGTTTTGGAATAAAAACACATGAAATATTTGATTTTGATTTGTTGAATGTACTTACAGCTAATCCTTCAACAAACACTTCCTCGGTGATAAAGTCAGATAACATGCGAATAACTGATGCACCCTAGATGACAATGAAAATAAATATATTTGAATAATGCAAAGTTTCTATTTATAACCCCATGTATTCATGGTATACTTCAATTAATGACCAAACCTAGCAAAATCTTTCGTTACCAATGCCATACTCTACTTGGACCATCTTGTTACCCCCTACAGTCGTAAGTTTTTGTTTTTTTGTTTTTATTTAATTTACTTATTCTTTACATTTAACTAAAATGTGCTTGTGAGGTCTAAACTGGAACTAGAACAGAGTGGCTCCAAACAGACAAAGCTTTGCTCTTTTCTGCCATTAAACAAATTATAGGAGCCATGGGAAACAGAAATAATGTTTCCCTATCTTTGTCGCGACAAAAGAAAAAAAAAAAGACAGCACACTGTAGTTGGTTATGGTGCCAAGAGTGCCCTGGTGTATCTAAAATTTAAAGTAATCAAGCTGTTTGTGTGTCAGTATAAATGTTATAGATTCCAACAAAAACTTGCAAAAAGTGGAATCTAAAGTGGTATTTATTTTGAGATTGTTCTCAACTGCTTCTAGACCAAAAGCCTGATTAATCACTGTATAAAGTGAACATCTAATGTAGCCCACATATAATTTTCTTGCCATTCGATACAATCTAATTCTTGTAGTAAATGTTTAGTATCTTTAAGGTAGGACCTAGCTCCTTGTACATATTTCTGTAAGTGATAATCCAGAAACTGTGACAATTTAGATGTTAAAGAATCTATCCCACTAATAAATCGCTCTACCTGGTGGGTTCTTTTTAGATTTATGTATCTTTGGCAGAAAATAAAAGGTTGCCACTCTTGATATAAAAAATGATAGTATCGGATTTCTTAATGACAATATCTCTCCTCTCTTTTAGCGGTTTTAAAATGTGCAATTCCTCCCTCGTCATATTGCTACAATATTCTCAGAACTTAGGCAGAAAAGTGTTGATAAATTTCAGTCTCTTTTCTTAGAAAGACAGACTAACCACAATAATAAGAATGACAATGATTTTTTTAAAACAACTTGAGAAATTATTGATTAGAGAAACTAAACATTGGTGGGAAATCTCCTTTCTGGTTAGCTACATTAAAGCAGGATTGTTTCCAAGAGGCCTTAGACAGAATAAATATCCATCAAATGGGCTTGAAAAAACAATATTGATGAAAGTCATTGTGGATTTTGAAAACGAAAACATCAATAAAGTCACACAGGAATTAAAATTTTTAGATACAATTAATTGTCTTGATATGAATACTCCTGAATACATACAAAGAGAAAAAATTGTGTATAAAAGAGCACAAAAAAATGGATGAGAAAATTGCTGAAACCAAGGACAGAAAATATAAAAGAGATAAAAATGACAAAGAAACACAATGTTTTTCCATCTGTAATAAAAATAATATAGAGACAAGAGGAGTACAAATTGTAACCACTTTAACTACAACAAAATAAATAAAATTTCTACTTCAAAGAGAAAATCTTCAATCACAGGGAGAACTAACAGTGAGGGTAACACACATAGAACTATGAACATAACAGGCGAGACATGCATCTGAAAACAAAACAATTTGAGACAAACATCTCGAATAGAAATATGGATTACGACAATACTCCAGCTCAAGAATCTACCTCCCACAAGAGGGATTTTTTAAGAGAAGGGGCGATACCCCCAAAAAAGGAAACAAATCAATAAATATTTCCCCCCCCAAAATATTCAAAATTAGATATGTTAAATAGTCCTGAAAAAGAAGAGCTTTTAGGAATTTTTTAAATCATTTTTATTTCTGATGTCCCGTTAACCAAAGAAAAATTTATGATTTTAAATAAAGGTCTTACATTTACCCCTAATCTTCCACCTGACTCATTTCAACTTTTTATAGACATGCAAAAATTTACCAGAAAAAATAGTCTAAAGATATGTTTTATTAAGAGAAAGTACAAGAGTTCTATAGAAAGGAATATCATTTAAATAAAGAAGCAGAATAGAATTCCATTAAAAAGTTTAAACCAAGATAAACTTTCTGCCCACAAGAAAAAGGTAGCCAAATTGAAGCTTTTCATAAAATGGTATTGAAAGATTTTGAAAAATTGAGAACAAAGCGAGAATATTGTAACAATATGACGAGTAGGGAACTGCAAATTTTAAATCAACTAAAAGAGGAGAGATATTGTCATTAAAAAGGCAGATAAAGGGGGGAGGAGCCAGCACCCGAGTGAGTTGGACGCAGCTCCGTGAGGAAAACCAAATATAACGCTGAATACAGGTGAAAAGCGGCACATTTACCTAGCCACCCTAAGCCTCCCAAGTGCCTTACAATATGGGCAAGAAGGCAAAGAAATACAAAGCGGACCCGGGCTCGGGTTCCCGAAATATCGGGTCTTTCATGTGCACGGCCATGCGGCCAGACCTGTTCAAGATGGCACCTGCTGGGGCCTATACCTCCCCATCGTCGGACGACGAGAGCCCGACAGCCACTTACTCACCAACATCAAAGGTACAAGCGAAACCCACAACACCCCTGGAGCTGGGCGATTCAGCCCCTGCCACAAAAGCCGACATAAAGGCACTGGTGAAAGAAATACAAGCGATGTTCCAAGCTGACATGGCGCTGATCAGGGAGGAAGTCTCCACGTTCACAAGCTGGGTGGTGAAGGCAGAGGAGGGCCTCAAGGACGCAGGGGTATCCCAAACTGCCACAGTTGCAGCCCTGGTGTCGCTGCAAAAGCAATGCAGCACCCTAACTACACAACTAGCTAATCAGGAAGATAGGGCGAAGGCACGAAACGTGAGGATCCTAGGGGTGCCAGAATCAGTCACCAACTCTGAGCTATCCCACTACTGCCGGAGGCTGATAGCCACTCTGCTACTACCAAAAGAGGCAAAGCAAATAGGGGTGGACTCTTGCTTTCGACTAAACAAAGCCACCAAAGCTCCCCAGGAAGCTCCCAGGGATATACTTGTGAAGTTTGTTCGGGACTCTGACCTGGAGGTGCTCATGGGAGCCGCAAGAGGCTCACCCACAATTCAATTTGAGGGGGCACACTTAACATTGTATAGAGATATCTCCAGGCACACTGTGACGTGGAGGAGATCTCTCGGACAGATCACTCAACTGCTACGCGAGAACTCCATCACATACAAATGGGGGCAGCACCGACTGACGGTGGACAAAGCAGGCAAGACGCACCTTCTAACGCACAAGTCAGAAGCTCCAGTCTACCTTCGGGCCCTGGGCCTACCAGCAGACGCGGCCCCAGCGGACACTCAACCTTCATGGACTGTCGCTCACATCAGCCCGTTTGCGCCTAGGGGAACAAGACCGGGTGCACCTGATTCACCCACCTGAAACAAGCAGCGCCGACAGATTCATAGTTTTGTTTTGACAATGTATTATTGCAACATAAGTTTACTATTGATTTTACTATGTTTTGGTTAAATGTGCAGATTTTTGCAACCTCCATCTGGCTCTGTAAGCTAACAACCAGTCACCTTGCCCAGCAATTCCCCCCACCTTCTAACTAAACGTGCCCCTTCCCCGTGCTAGTGCACGCTTAACAGCTCGCATAGCTGGCACAACCGCCCATTGGCCTACGGCCACAAGCATATTATGCTCTTACCAGCCCTATGACAATGTCGTAGTTACTCAACACCCATTCACCTCAAGCTAAATTATACCCAGACAAAACCCTATCTGACAACCCGGAGGGTGCACTAGCTACCGTCCAGCAACCTCCAGATAAGAGATAGACTTGCCGATCGTGCAACCATGAGGAATTTATACTAGACAAACATAACATTTGGTGTATGATATACATGTGATGCTGTCTTTACAGTGAAATGTACTACATGCAGAATACCTATTGCTCACACGGTGTAATATGATGTTTACTATTAACCACAAAAAAAAAAGAATTTAAAAAAAAAAAGCATTTAATGGTGATGGCATAGTAGTGATGCCTTCTAGATACTATTTGGGAGAAGCATAGAGACTGCTGAATGATACCAGCACCTATAATAAACTACAGTATAATCCCAATAAAGACTACAATGCTGAACTATGCCTTTTTTTTTTTTTAAAGAAGCTGAAACCAAAGAGATTATTGACAAAGACATCTATCATTTTTTTTATCCAGACTTTCCAAGAGTGGCAACCTTTTATTTTCTGCCAAAGATACATAAATCTAAAAAGAACCCACAAGGTAGACCGATATTTAGTGGGATAGATTCTTTAACATCTAAATTGTCACAGGTTATAGATCACCACTTACAGAAATATGCACAAGAAGGTAGGTCGTACCTTAAAGATATTAAACATTTACTACAAGAATTAGATTGTATCAAATGGCAAGAAAATGATTTGTGGGCTACATTAGATGTTAGTTCACCTTATACGGTGATCAATCATGCTTTTGGTCTAGAAGCAGTTGAGAACAATCTCAAAATATATACCACTTTAGATTCCACTTTTTGTGAGTTTTTGTTGAAATCTATAACATTTATACTGACACAAACATTTTTTATGTTTAATGAATGAATATTTTCTTCAAGTCAAGTGCACCACCATGGGCACCACGTTTGCCCTAAATTATGCCAATATTTTTATGGATAACTGGGAACGTACGACAATATGGGATAATAATCCATATGGTGCAAACTTGGTGCTGTGGCAGAGATACATTAACGACATTATTATTATTTGGAATGGATCAAAAGAAACTCTAGAAGACTTCTTCCGTTGTATCAATGATAATGGTTTATCGCTTATTTTTACCCCTACATTTGATAAAAATCTGATTGACTTTTTTAGATCTCATGATTTATATAGAAAATCTTAATATTAAAACAAAGCCCTTTTTTAAACATACAGACACCAACAGCTTTATAGGAGCTGACAGTGGTGACCACCCAAGATGGCTTGGGAGTTCTCAAAAGTCAGTACACAAGGTTAAGAAGGAATTTCACTGATAGTGAGATGTATTATGAACAAGCTCAACTTTTAACTAATCAATTTTTTGAATAAGGATATGAGAGAGACTTTCTGGAAAAAGTAGTAGAGAGGGTAGGAAATATCAATAGTGGAGGTCTCCTTATAGATAAACCTAGACAGAATAAAGGTAAAAATAGTCACTTTGAATACTCGTTTAATATACATTTTAATCCAACATTTTCTTCTATTAATCATATTTTTAAAGAAACATTGGCCATTGTTGCAACAAGATGAATTTTTAGGGTCAGAATAACCAGACAAGCCCAATGTCAGTTTTAAAAAAAGAAAACATTTTATGAATCATTTGGCACCGAGCACTTTCAGAATTTAAAAAAAACAATTCAAGACAGAAAAAGAGAGGGTTTTTATAGGTATTGAAAGTGCAAAGCTTGTCGTTTTCTACCAGCAAGCATGCACACTTTTGCCAGCACCATTACAGGGGAGAGATTTAAAATTTAGAGATTTGTGTTACCTGCTCTTCAACACGTCGTATATATGCTCACATGTGGGTGCGGTATGCAATACGTTGGAAAAACATGGAGGAAAGCTTTTTTTCAGAACATATGAACAACATTAGGAAAAAAAAGTGACCACACACTCTGCTCCCAACCACTGCAACAAATGTTCTGATTTTAAATTTAATAATCTCACTTTTGTTGTTCAGGAACAAGTGTCTCTTGATGAAAAAAGGGGGGATATAATGGTGAAGCTAAGGAAAATAAATGGTTTTGGATTTATCGTTTGCGTTGAATGTATATTTTGATTTAATTAATTTTTTTGTGAGAATATTTTTTTCATTACCATTTTTATTACTATTTTTATTTTTACTTTAAAAAAAAAAAAAATTTATACCCTCTCCTACCTTGACTTCACATTATATCTATAACTCTGATTTACGATACTTTCCTTTCTGTTCACTATGTCATGTCTCATAGATATAAATGTATGTGTGTATATATATATATATATATAGTTAGTTGGAATATATTTCTTTAACATTTTAATATTTTAAGTCTAATTTTGCATGTCTCTCTTTTCCTTTATAAATTTCATTTTCTTATATGCGGGACATTTTTGAGACTTTATGAACTCGCCATTTTGCCGAAGAACATATGACACGAAGGAATGCATTCCACAGCTATTGCCAACAATATGATTTAGACATAAGCGGAACACATTCCCCGGAGTCAGAAGATGACATCATTGGAACGCATATGTGTTCCACTCAACAACTGGAACTCCAAATAAGGAATACAAAGATCACGTCTATTTCGAAGTGTAAAGATTGAGCTCAGGTGTGACAGGAGATTGGGATTGGCAATCCACCACCTGGCTTATGGACTTATGTGCACATTGTGAATTTAGACAACATTGAAAAGTATTTATTGCTTTTATATCCAGTAAATATTATTTTGAAATTAACTCTTTGCCACTGAGGAAGTCTTAATTCTAAAGACGAAACACGCAAGGCTGTTATTTATTTATAGTTACATTTAATTTATTTATATTTGTGTATCCTGTATCTGTAAGCACCTCTCCCATCCGTTGGATAGACCTGCCAGTGGAGATGAATGCTGGAAGTTGCAGGATTTGATTGATGGGCGACTTTTTAATTTTAATCTCGTGAGTGTAACCAATAAAGTGTCATTGTTACTTTTACTTACAATGTTGCACTATATGTTTTAATTTTCTTTTCACATGAGTCATCTAATTTCCAAGAAAATACAGAATACCTGAAACCTACGGTCTACATTTTATGTGATGTGCCTGCTTATATCTGAAATCCTGTGAGTGCAACCTTGAAAACATTTTTATGTTATTATTCTACGAGATTATTTTTTTTTGTGTGTGTTTGTTTGGTTTAGGTATATCTCTGTTTTAACTGATGGTGAATTTACATCTTTAGTGGACAACTGCCAAAAATAATGTAACAATAATAAGTATTTGATTTTATGAAAGCTTATTGGCTTCCACCATTCAAAAGCCTGCCACACACATAGCTGCAGTTTATACATAATTTAAATCAACTTACTTTACTATACGTAATGGAGTCAAAGACTTGACTTATTTCAGCGGGGGTGTTAACTTCTTCCTCTTTCGATGTCAGTGGATGAGAAGAAGCCAGTGCATCTACCGCCATTACTCTATGCACATCATCTAGTACTATCAAGTCTTTCTACAAGGATTTAAAATAAATAAAGCATTTAGCTATAGAACATCCAAACATTCTTTGTTACAATTGAACTCACCCAAAAATTACATAGGTGATGATGCATAAAGTGATTTTCATGTAGTGTGTCAGTCAATTTTGAATTTGTGTTCTGCCCACCTGGTTTGTTTCTTTGGTTTCAAAGGGACACAAGTGAGAATCTCCTATGGCCCAGGTTTTGTCCCCATGAAATCGGGAGATGAAGGAGTGTAGTTTCATGTGGAGTTAATGATGCACCTTGTATTGGAGTTGGTATGTTGGTGATTTATGGAAAATGTTTTTACCCTAACATATGTGTTAGCCAAGCTGCACATCAAGCATCAACATGAAATTTGAAACCCAATATGTTGTCAATTGATAGTATTTTCTTGCCAAGGTAAAGTTATTTTTGAGTACATGTACAGTCTGTAACATACAATCAATCAGTGTGCATTAGATTACTTTCTAACACTATAAAAAAATGCCAATTTAAGTCCCTTACAATATGTTTCACATCTGACTTCCACTCCATGATTTATACTTTGCTATTTGTCTGTTCTTTTAATTATAATTTAAGTGATTAACAAAAAAATGCATTTTGTTAAATAGTTATAATAATTATCTTGCACAAAGGAAAAAGAGCAAAAAAACAAACTTTCTTATAAAGTATTAAGGACACACAATCTTTTAAGTCCCCCCACAACACACAGCTCCCGACTGATGCCTCTTCTGCAACTGTCACTAGTCTAATACTATCCTTACCTTTTTGTGTCATTTTACCCCACTCCCTCTAGCATGTAAGCTCATTGAGCAGGGCCTTCAACCCCTCTGTTCCTGTGTGTCCAACTTGTCTGGTTACAACTACATGTCTGTTCGTCCACCCATTGTAAAGCGCTGCAGAATTTGATGGCACTCTATAAATAACATAATAATAATCTCCCCCTCTCCCTCCCTTCATACTAGCAAGCAGAAGCTACCTCTTCTGCTTGCAATAATCATGCAGCCCATAACAGAAAAGACAGTGGATGCATTGGATCCATAACAGAAAAGACAGTGGAAGAGACTTGGCGCACGCTGTCAACATTGTGCTGGGCTTTAGAGAAACAGAAATAGCATGAGTGTTTACACAGCGATTAAGTCAGCATTTACGGGTGCCACTCTTTTAAATATTGGAGAAAAACATACTATATGCCAGTCGGGCTCTGCATAATCTGCTCCCAAATATTCCACGTAGGAGGCAAAACCTTCATTCAGCCACAAATCATTCCACCATCGTATGGTCACAAGATTTCCAAACCACTGAAAAAGAGCAAACAAGGCAAAAAGGGTAATTACCTTAAGCATCACATGTTCTATGTTTCGTTATGTATAATGATTGACGGTTTACTCAAATATGAAAATAAATTCATGTAGTTAAGGGAGCTGAGAACATTGTAAAAATGCATGCTCCTTGCCCAGGTTACAGTGTATTGAGTTACCTGCCACTGTCTCCCTACACTTAATTCAATAAACCTCCAGCAGTCTGCAAAAATCACTGCAGCTACAATGATCAGCCACAGCATTAAAACCACTGACAGGTGAAGTGAAGGACCATGATTATATCTTTACAATGGCACCTGTAAAGGGGTGGAATATATCAGGCAATAAGGGACCAGTCAGTTCTTGATTTTCATACATTGGAAGCCGGAGAAATGGGCAAGCAAAAAGATCTGAGGGACTTTGACAAGGGCCAAATAGTGATTGCTAGGCCAGAGCATTTCCATAACAACAAGTCTTGTGGGGTGTCTCCGGTAGGCAGTGGTTAGTCCCTACCAAAAGTGGTGCAAGGAAGGACAACCTGCCATGGACAGCCAAGTCTCATTGAGACATGTGGGAAACAAAGGCTAGCCCTTCTGATCACACAGAAAATCTACTGTAGCTCAAATTGCTGAAAAACTTAATGCTGACCATAATAGGAGGGTGTCAGTATTACAACAACAATGTGCATAGGAAGGTACACTCTATGCTGGCCCTGATATTACGGTGTCAGTATAGGAGGGTGTCAGTATTACATAAACACTTTGCATAGAAAGGTACACTCTATGCAACTAAATCATATAACTAAGTAGGATACAAACCTAGGTAGACACATCCCTTAGTATCAAAATCAAGTGTCAAGAAAATATTACTATATCTTTAGTTACAAAACAATACGATGATTAAACATACAATAAAAAAAACAAAACAGTGAAGCTAGAATCTATACATGGTAATATCGTGATAAATGGATGGACAGATTCTAGCATTCTCGGTTATTTTGTTTATTATATGTTTTATAATCTTATTGTTTTTGTAAATAAAGATATAGTAATATATCTGGTGTGCAACCTGGTTTGTTATTGTAGATTGGTGTACATAGACAAAATGCAAAGCAGTTTGCTGCGAATGGGGCTGCATAGGCACAGATCAGTCAGATCATGATGACCCCAGTCCACCTCCAAAAGCACCTTCTATGGTGATGTGAGCATCAGAACTGAACCATGGAACAATGGCAGAAGGTTGTCAGGTTGAATCGCGTTTATTGTAGATCAGTTGGATGGCCGGGTGAGTGTCGTTTAACCTGTGGAAGAAATAGCAGCAGGATGCACTATGGGAAGAAGGAACAACGGAGACAGTGTTATGCTCTGGGCAATATTCCGCTGGGAAACCTTGGGTCTTGGGCATTAATATGGATGTTACTTTGACATGTACCACTTACCTAGAGATTGTTGCCATATGAATCCGTTCATGGTGTTCCCTGATGGCAGTGGCCTCTTTCAGCAGGATAATGCACCCTACCACACTGCAAATGTCGGGGCTGATCAATGTATATTCTCAGATTTCTGCATTCTTCTGGTTATACATCTTTTACAGGATGCACTTGCTATGTAAATTATAAGTGACTTATATGGGCATTCTCTTGCCATGAAAGGGCCCACAAAATGTTGCACTCATGTGGCTGGGAGTTGCTCATTAAAAAAAAAAGAAGCAAGACTGAAGCTACTTACAAAGCTATTTAAAGCTGGACTCTGGCTCCCACTAGATTTTCATGGCATTTTATCCATATTCCTGGGTTTTGTAGATTGATAAATATTGATATAATGCATTAAATATGTTTGTCAATTGAGGCATGAAGTGTACATTTTAAATATCTCCATGATGGAAAATAGACACTGGGCAGTCATTTCTAGACTACAGTGTCAATTGAAAACAATATTTAAATGTTTTTTCTAGAGATGTTTCTTATTTTTACAAGGTAACAGCCTACAGCCAAGACTCAATATTGTGTGTGTGTCAATTCTTAGTTAAAAAAAAAAAAAAAAAAAATTCAAATAAAATTTTCATTTTATTTTTTGGCATGTTTTGCTTTAGCATATATATTGGGATAAGAGTATTCCAATATGCTCCACTTATTAACTGGTGTTGGCAGTAGTCACCTTGACGCTCAGGTGCTATTTTCTCTTTTGCATGTACTTTGTGTAGTGGACCACGGGTTACCCGACTGGTTACCTCTGCTAATTCCTTCAGCCAGACTGGAACCATTAAAGCATACAGACATCCATTCCCCCAGTTCTAGGAGTCAACTGATTTATTTCAGGCCACACACGGCTTTTATACACAGACCCTTACATGAGGTCTCCAACACAATAATACAGGGTTTTCTTTCCCATGGTTCTTTGTGCCTGAGAGATAATTGCGTGCAAAAAATCCATAATTCAATTAACTCTCAGGTACAAAAAAAAAAAAATCGATACAAAATATACAGTACCCCAAACGTACATCCACCATAACTAGGAACCCCACAAAAGTTAATTCCCAGATAATCCTGATCTGAGTGTATATCATATACAAATATCACTCAGATCAGTTCAGTGAAACTGGAATGCCACCGGGGTAAAGTTATGACCGGCCAGACACAAGGTGCAAGCCAAAAACAGTTCCAGGGAAATAGGTTTCCTGGTCGGTCTCTGTTTGGAGGTTCCTGTGCAGACACCATGCAAGGGATTCTCTTAATTTCAGGGTACGAATGTTCCCCCTGTTCAATAGTTCCCATCTCCTGAACATCGTTCGCATAGTTGGTCTGGAAGTAAAACTGGCAGCGGTCTAATCTTTACTGGGGTTTGTGCAAGTGCCTAGATGAAAAGAGTTCCAGGCAGTCGATGACCTAGTGCCGCAGTCCACGTTCGGGAGAGAAAATGTCCGTCACTCCTTTGTCGACCACGTGCATTCGGTTAAACGAAATGGCGGCCACCCAGGGGAAGCATTAATTAATTACTTGCCTTGCAGTTTTGCACTTAAGTTACTGGTGTCAACTTTCCAGTGGGGTACAGGGCTGGTCCTTGTTCTGGAGACAAATGGAGGGTGTTCGTATACTATAACTCCAGAATGGAAAAGTGCAAAATAGTCGAAATTGGGAAAAACAGACGGAATTGGCAGTAGGTTCTGCCACACTTTGTGTGCGATGTTTGGGAAGAACTCACACTAGTATTGTAGCAGCTCATATACTATATTACCTCAGAGCACATTGTTATCTGAAATCCTTTATATTTATCATATACCCATATAAAGGTGTAAAGTGGTGCACATCGTCATCATAATTATTTATTACTGCCAGGAGTTTATAATCTAAAGGTTAAACTGGAGATGAGACAAGAGGTAGCAGAGGAATTTGTATGTGAGTGCAGAGATTATGAATAGTATAGATACACAGATGTGAAGTCAAAAGTTACCTGATGAGCAAGCTCATGGGCAATCACGGAGACCACTCTTTCCTTGTTGCCAATTGATGATACATCAGGATCAAATAGCAGAGCTGTCTCTCTGTATGTCACCAGTCCCCAGTTCTCCATGGCTCCAGCACTGAAATCAGGTAGAGCAACTTGGTCTGTAGAAGAGTTAGCAGGAGAGCGGTAACAGGATTTATTAGTAAAGAAATGTCTTATGTATGACATAACAAATGTATGCTGAAGAACACTATCATAAAATCTATTTCATAATTTAGATTTTTCTCTCTTCGTTCTGTAGTCTCTGGGTAGACATGGAAACTATTTTCTTTTCTTTTTTTTGAGAAGATACAAAATAATCAATACTTACATTAAAAAAAAGAATTTTATTAATGTGTTTTATATATATATATATATATATATATATATATATATATATTTTTTTTTTTATTTTTTTTTTTTTGTGCCAAACCATGATTGTGCAGCAGTAGGCTTACCTGACTTTGGCAGAGGATATGGAGTATTGTAATATTTTTCAAAAAACTCAAGGATGGGCTTGGTTTTTTCCAAAGCATAGTCTCCTTGTTTCTCATCTTCAATAGCTTTTTTACGGCCCCATATGTGAACCTATAAAATAAAACCCCGAAATATTTACATTCTGCAGGTCTGTATAACATTCTAAATTGTTTTGCATAACTACACATCTAAGAATGTAGGGTTTGGCAAAATTAACTTTTATGCAACTTATTGTCTTACAAGATGGAATTAAAAAGCAGTTATTGGAATCTACTTCTCATTTACACAAAATAGTCTTTAATGTTTAAGTAAGAATTGAATGAAATATACACTTTTTTGGTTGTTTTTCTTATAGCCCCTTTTTTGCTGTAACAATTCTAAATAAACAAACAGTCTCAGTAAAATAAAAAAAATAAAAAGTTCTGCGCTCAAACTCCCACTATTCTTGGGCGGCAGCAATGACCATAGTACACATCAGGCCCAATACACCAGTAAAAACCGAAGGAAAAAAAGTTACCTCCGCTCTCTTCCAAAACCCTATGTATAATTAAACAAATGGAGGTTATTTAGTTTCTCCAATGGCCATTGGAGGGACTGCCCGCCTGCCATGTCAAGGCAAACCTCTCAGGTGGGTCCTACACTAACATTTCACCTTGCTTTCTTGAGCTTCTGGCAAAGATATCTTTAATGAGACAGAGAGGGGTAGTTTTATATACTCCCTACATACTTATTAACCCTTAATAGGGAACACATGGGATGGGCGGCAGCATTGTAACATAGCTGTGTGATACAAAAGTGAATCCAAATACAAAAAACTCAAACTCAGAACTCAGTAAAATGCCTTCTAAAGTCATGTGATTAGTTAAATGGAGTTCATCTTTGTGCAAATGTATATACAGGTAGTCCTTACTTAGCGACTTCCCTGTTTACCAATTGCTCAGACATAAGACCAAATGCCAGAAATCCCCCAAATCGAAGTCTCAGGAATTCCCTTAAACATACATTTGAGGGATTCTCCACGCTAGAGAGCTGGTCTATGTTCAGAGAATTTACCCCGAACATAGAGTTGAGGCATTCCCTGCGCTAGTAAGCTGGTCTATCTTCAGGGCAATTCCCCCGGACATAGACCTGCTCTCTAGCTCTAGTGCAAGACCTCATTTACCGGCCAATTTTATGACCAAGTCGTAAGAATTGAAACTTGGTCGGTGAGTAGTGCCTGTATAATATAAAACATATATATGTTCCTATTCATATTAGGTATGGATGTCTAATTGGTTCAAAAAAATGTAATGATTAGTAATGATGAGGTTTAGGAATATACTAATAATGTGATGTTATTATGCACCTACGGAAGTGATACCATATTGCAACATTGAGTTGAATGGAACCTTCCAGGCAGTGTACAGGATCCAAAAAAGACTTGTACAAAAAGTCTAAAATGTTAATATATAGAGTAATTCCTTCCAATCCTCTCTCTTGTTTGCAATCATGCTCTTTACTAGACATGTCAAGCAGCCATAACACATTTCCTGCGTGCTAATTGGATACCTTTGGAAGATAGTTCACATCTTGATATTAAAAAGAGGGATGTGTTCCCATTATGGAATACAAAAATACAGTCCAATAATATAATAAATATTATATTCTTTATATTACTATTTATACTGCCATCTAATGGTCAAACTAGAACACCTTGGATGCTCAAGAATATCAGTTCACTGGGAGCAAGAATGCTACTTACAAGTGCCCTAGTGTTGGTGTAGATTTTTTTTACATTAATCACATTATTTGTTCTCCAGGGTCATTGAATTGTATTAGTAAAAGTTATCCCCCCTTTGTTAGGTTACAATTACACCTGTGATCTTGCCCTAATCAACATAAATCCCATAGATTTATTTTCTAAAGAGAGTTTAAAGTGAATAATAAAGTTAAGGCTGAAGTAGCTGAACTAGAATCATAGCTGTGTTAGGGAAGTTTTCCAATTCTGCTAATTTTACGGTGAATTAGAAATTCACTTTGAAATCACTCTCAATTCTCATTTTAGTGAATAACCCTGCTAGACTTGGGCCTTCGTTTTAGATTAAAATTGGCTTATTTGTCCTTTCGTCCGAATAACAGATCTCCGAATGGCACAATAAAGGAATGAACTAAACACACAAACAAAATTCTTCCATGCATGATTTTTCTAAAAAGAAAAATGCTTATTTCAGTAAATACATTTTTATAAGTGCTCCTGGCTGTTGGAACAAGAAGAGAGATCTGAAATTTGCTTCAATAACAATAATAATATGCTCATGATTTGCATGCAGAGAGGGTTTGATTTAAATCACTAGTCAGTAAGACTCGATTACAAACCTGCTGACATTTATTTTTATATTTATTTGTTGGAAATGTTTAATAACATACTGCACTGTATGAAAACTAAATGATGTCTTCTCACAAACTTGCCCTTTCCAATCACAATACTACTGGAGTTACAGACACGTTTCCTATGCCACTAAATGCAGTGCTTCTGATTTAATGGTTGCAAGTCAGGTTACCTTTTTTTACTAAGCAAGTCTGAATTTCAAGCCTGGTTCTATGGTATATAGAGAAGGGCAGACAGCACAGTAGGGAAGGTCTGATTATATTTACCCTGTTCCTGCTGCAGACCTTTAAAAAAAAAAAAAAAAACCCACACACAAACACAGAATCATTTTAATAGGACTGATAAAAATTATTTTTTATCACTTAACACCCCACCGGAGCTTTTAATGGAGGCTCATGAGCAAGTAAAAGGAACGAACTGATGATAATTTAAATTCTCCTTGTTAATTATCATGCAATCATTTCGTGATCTGGAAAATCAAAATGAAAAAATAAGCCAATAGACTGCATTGTCCTCCATCAACATATGCTTGGATATTTCTATGAGAAGAAATGTCTCTACGCTCACTTTCTGTACAAGAGAGGATAGGTTTTACTTTTAAAATTTCAAGCCAAACCAGGCCTTAAAAGTTACTTGCCACCGCAAGCCTTGAAGGTCCATGGAACGCACTCACTAGGGGTGAATTTCTAATCAACATTGCCAAATTTTCACTTTTAAAATTGAGCCCTGGGGTTAATATTTCTACATATAAGAATGTTCAACATTGTTGCATGTATTAAAAGTATGCTGGAAAACATAGGGCAATCATCGTGGAAACCACCAGTATATTTCTATGAAGACTTTTACAGTTCTACATCATACCAAGTTTGATAAATATGCCCAGCTGTAAATATGTTGTTGTTGCTGCATTATGATTGCATTTAAACTACCAAAATCACACAAAAAACATTTGGATCTTTATATATCCACGTTTTATTCTGAGTGTTGTGCTGTTATTTAAAGGTTTTTTTTTTGTGTTTGTTTCTATTTGTTATTATTTTTTGCGTCTTTGAATAGCACTATAGGATGTACAGAATCCTAAAACACTGAGAGACTTCAATAAATCTGGATCTATATGTAGCTAATAAATGACGTAATACTAGAACTGGGTTGTATTAGGAATTTTATGAGTAACTAGATTGTTGTTCTAGAGAAACATAGAAACATAGAATGTGAAGAACCAGTCGGCCCATCTAGTCTGCCCAATTTTCTAAATACTTTCATTAGTCCCTAGCCTTATCTTATAGTTAGGATAGCCTTATGCCTATCCCACGCATTCTTAAACTCCTTTACTGTGTTAACCTCTACCACTTCAGCTGGAAGGCTATTCCATGCATCCACTACCCTCTCAGTAAAGTAATACTTCCTGATTATTGATGTCCCGAACGGTTCGCCAAACGGTTCGCCACGGACTCATCATTGAGTAAACTTTGACCCTGTACCTCACAGTCAGCAGACACATTCCAGCCAATCAGCAGCAGACCCTCCCTCCCAGACCCTCCCACCTCCTGGACAGCCATTGTGAAGCTGCATTCTTAGTGAGCTGTCCAGGAGGTGGGAGGGTCTGGGAGGGAGGGTCTGCTGCTGATTGGCTGGAATGTGTCTGCTGACTGTGAGGTACAGGGTCAAAGTTTACTCAATGATGAGTCCGTGGCGAACCGTTCAGCGAACCGTTTGGGACATCACTATTCCTGATATTATTTTTAAACCTTTGCCCCTCTAATTTAAGACTGTGTCCTCTTGTTGTGGTAGTTTTTCTTCTTTTAAATATAATCTCCTCCTTTACTGTGTTGATTCCCTTTATATATTTAAATGTTTCTATCATATCCCCCCTGTCTCGTCTTTCCTCCAAGCTATACATGTTAAGATCCTTTAACCTTTCCTGGTAAGTTTTATCCCGCAATCCATGAACCAGTTTAGTAGCCCTTCTCTGAACCCTTATTGTTATTATTGGATGGACATAAATCAAGTAATTGGTTGGAGAATCTAAGAGTCTAAAGCAGAGCTGCCCAAAAGGTAGATCCCCGGATGTTGTAAACCTATAACTCCCATGATGCTTTGCATGCTTTTAGAATGCTTTAGAATTACAAAGCATCATGGAAGCTGCAGCTTTTTCACAACATTACCTTGTTATATACTTCTCCCTGTGCTTATATTTTATATCTTTCTGCTGACCACTTCTCTTCCACCCACACATGCACTAAAACCCTAACCTGACAAGGGGTCGCTAATCTCACAGATAAATGGGATTCCTTTCAGCACTTTAGGCCTACACACAGTGCATGATTGTTTATTAAAGCGGAATCTGTCAGAAATTAAAAGTTAATGTCAGGTTTTAGCCCAAAGTAGTTAATTAATAAAAATGTGAACAATTTTTTTGATTTAGCTTGGCGTTCACTATAAATAAATAAAATAAATAAATAAAATAAAAAAATTTAAAAAAAGGTAATTCACTTTGGATTCACTATGGAATAAAAAAATAAAATAAATCACATTTCAGTTAATAATCCTGTTAGTAAATGAATCCATATAGGGTTATATATTTTTATACGATAGTTGTGATTGTTCTACCCCAGTCCTGTGATCCTGAGCATTTATTGTATTCTGCATGATAAGGAAATCAGCAATAAATGTTATCTGCTTCTTATACTCCAAGTTTTAATCAAAGAGTTCATTTATTATCACAGCTGATAAGTGTAGACCTTGCACCATTTTACTACTATGTATAATTTAGATTATAAAGGGGATAACTAGACAAGCAACTGCCAAATCCTACTTAGGTTAAAATTGCAACAGATATGGTGTGTCATGTTTAACTCTTTGCTTGCTTTCTGTAATCAACTTTAAACAGAATTCATATTTCGTGTAATATGCGTGCAGATTAAATCCTGTAATAGGTGTTTATGGATATGAGGAAGTACAGCTTGGGTAGAAGATAAAAGTCATATCAGGTGACGTTAGTGTGCGCACCCTTGTCAGAGTTAATGAGATTAAATAGATATACTTTATAACTACATGTCACAAGTTAATGTACTTGTGTCCTCCTATAACATCACAGACTGATACTAAATTATCTTACAATAGAATGTGACGGCAGATAAGAACCATTCGGCCCATCTAGTCTGCCCAATTTTTTATAAACTCACTATAGGGAGCTATAGTGCTAGGACAAAAAAGGTTTTCCTAGCATTATAGAATCCCTTTAAATACAGTTACCAAGCTACACTGGAATGGTTCAAGACAAAGAAACAAGAACGTGAGTGCATTAGAATGATCCAATCACAGCCCTCAATTCAATAATAGAGAAAAACAGCATTATATGGTCATATGCCAAGGTTGTAGTAGCTAACGTAAAAAGATGTTTCAAAAAGGTGTTTCAGTCAAGTACTGTGTCAAGGGGCGAATACCCGTCCAACAGCATTCAGTGTTTGTTGTTTTTAAATCGTTTTTTAAGTCACAAGATGTGTTTCTTAACTTTCAGGCTTTTAAATTAAGCAAGTTAAATTCTGACCATTCCAATCAAATATCACTTACCCCAGTTGTGGTACTATTCCCAGGATCACCAATAGATTTAAACTGAGAAACTATAAATGCCACAAGGTATGTGGACATCTTCAATGTTGTGTCAAAAACCGTTTCCGTCCATGGTTCTCCCTCTTCAGTTATATTTGTGTGACCTTAAGCAATGGAAACACGAATGTCAGAGAAAATAATGTACCAAGAGAGTGTATGGCTGTTAGGGCTCATGCAATTTCAGTTGCCAATATAGTGCCAACATATTCTACACTGTAGATCACGTAAAACAAGACAAAAACACATTTGACATATGTTGACATACAGAAACAGTAAGTGAAGAGGACTTTGACAAAATTAATTGACTATCTAAAAAGTACTTTAAACCTTTTATCTTTCTCTCCCTGAATCACAATATATTGTTATCTGTTGAAGGAATACTATTGTCACCAAAACAACTTCAGCTTAATGAAGCATTTTTGGCATATATAAATCATGCCCCTGCAGTCTCATTGCTCAATTATTTTCTATTTAGAAGTGAAGTCAATATGTGTCGATTTATGCAGCCCTAGCTACACCTCCCCTGGCTGTGACTGATAGAGCCTGATCGAAAAAAAAGGTTTACATTTTCAATAAGATGTTAACTTGCTTTGGAAGGGTTTATCTCTGACAATAATAATAGTAATAATAATAATAATAATAATAATAATAATAATCTCCTACTCCTAAAGGCTATTAAAAGAGCAAGAGATAGGTAATTCTAATTTAAGTAGACTGTGCAACAAAGGAAGTTCAAACAGTAGATCTCTCTCTACAGGAAGTGTTTAGGAAGGCTGTGTAAGTCACATGCAGGGAGGTGTGACTAGGGCTGCATGAACAAAGTGATTTAACGCTTAAATAGCAGAGGATTGATCAGTGAGACTACAGGGGCATGATCTATAGACCAAAAAGGCTTCATTAGGCTAAATTTGTTTTGATACCTTTAGTGTCCCTTAAAATATGTAGACAATATCGGTTTTAAAACAGACACTTCAGAACTGGAAGCATGGAACAAATCACTGATGAAGGTCATAGAGAATATCAATTGCCAGAAATTCAATGGGGAACTGAAAATTTTAGTCCAAATTATTCTAACATTTAATATGGCTGACTTTAAACTTTTTCCATCTTAACTCTTTTAGACAAGATCGTACAATTCCCAGTGAAATATTTAACAATTTAAATTTTAGAAAATGAGGAAACTGTTGTTTTTCCATTTAAATTAAAACAAAAAATAGGTAATATATATCTATATACCATATCCCTCACCTCCATTTTTCTAAACTAAACAGATTTAAAATTTGTTAACCTTTCTTCATAACCAAAATCTTCCATTCCTTTAATTTTGTAGCCTGTTGCTACAAAACAGTCTATCGCAATGATGAGTTGGGGATACTGATAATATCATCAGTATACCTGAAAAGTAGGCATACATACAGTTGAATCAATTAAATTCATCACAACAGATTATTTGGGTACACATACACACGGATACAAAACAAACTGGCATTTGCACTTCAAACATTTAAATATCAGTGTGGCAGCTGAAAAGAATAGTAGAGGGCAAATAAAATAATTATTTTTCTTTACTGTTATTGTGTGATGAATTTCATTGATTAAACTGTATAACTACTTTTGGGCCACCCTATTTGTAACCAGTTCTGACCATTCCAAATCACATTCCTTAGGCATCACAAAAAAAACACTCTGAGCTGGCTTCAGCTTTATTGCTCAAGGTTTTAGTTGGATAAGTGTTAATTCCAACCGCAGAGAACTTTAAGATACCCCCCCACCTCACAGATCATGGATAAGCCGGGAGATACTAGAAACAGGTCTTACATAAAATGGTTAAAAAAATAAACAATAATTTATCCTCCGGAGACCCAATCTATTAACTTGTGTCCTCTATACTGGACATTTGGTTCATATGTATCTCCTTTTTTTCTTTTGAGTTACTCTATCAATCCCTGCTGTATTGTAAAGAGGATATAGTGGGCTTTCCAGTGATATGTCATGTGATAGGCTGGGAACTTCCTCTTCCATTTCATCAAAAATGGAAAGAAATTATTTTCCCTCGATTCCCATGAGGATATTAACTGTAATATTTTATTTGAAATAAATAAAAAAAAGAAAGAAAAGAAATTGCCTCAACTCTACCCTTACCTTTCTACTGTCAAGCTATATGTGTTGTGTTTGTTACTGATATGTAGTTACGTGGAATATTAGACCTATGAAAAAATAATTTTCAAAGTAATTAAACACAGTCACTTACTGATAGGATTCATGTTTGATAGAGCCACATAGTCTGATTTGTGTACAATGGTGATGTTGAAAGTAGCTTTCATCGCTGGTTCATCAAAACAGGGAAATGCCTTCCTGGCGTCAGGAGCCTGCATCTGTGTGGTAGCGATGATCCTGTTAGCAAGAACATATGTTAGCTGGAAAAGTGGTTCTGTGTCAAAGTGAACAGCAAACATAGTAATCTAGTTTGAAAAAAAACTAAACAAACAAGTTAACCTTCACACATCTGTTTTTGTGGGTTATCCAAAAGAAGACACAATCCCTTGAAAAAGATAGAAGCCATTTCCAATTGTGCGAACAAAATTCCTTCCCAATTCCAAAATGGCAATCAGATCTCTCCTTGGAACAACATGATATTACCACATACATTAATTATACCCAGTACCATCCAGACCTTGTGACAGAATACCGTTACTGAATGTCATCCCCAAACGCTGATTGGTGCAAGTTGGTTTCGCGCCCTTTCTCTATTGGCCAACGAGTGGTTTAGGAAATTTGAATCCACCGGCCGAAACTAAGTGATTCTGTGGAGCTATTTTGGATATGTACAGAGTCTTAAGTCCAGACTTTGTACAATGATTTCTCTAGCTCTGTACATCAGATAGCTCTGCTATTTGCAGGGATCATAGCTGGGACCAGGAGCTATTTTGGGATGTATGGCATGTGGGGATGAGTTACTGTCTTGTGTGTATTTTTGTGGATTTGGTGTGTTCGGCTTCCTGTGTCCGGGAGATACCATTATCTCCCAAACACAGCGACGCCTGGGCGGGCTTATGTTTTCATGTTACTTTGAATGGAGACCCCCTGCTGGGGGTCTGTGCATAAATACCGTGTATCTTGCCTGAAATAAACAGTTCTATTTCACCCTTCACTAAGTCTCGACTAGTGTTTGGGTGATACCATGATTGCCCTCCTGCAAGTGACTATAATCACTAGCTAGTAGCTATAATCACTCTAGGGCTGGGCACAACTAGGAAGGGGCGACCACAGGTGGTAGTAACCCATCCTCAAGAGGGTATACCGCTACAGACCTTTCTTTAGAAAAATTTTTTTTTACAGAATCCGATAAAATACCATTTGACACATGTTGAGATTTACATAAATTCAATTTAAAAAAATAATACTTCAGACACTAGAGGATAAATAATTCTTCCTCTTCTTAAGCATTAATTTTAATACTTAACTTTCTGAATTTATGAAGAAGGTTTGCATGGTTTAACATATTGAATAGCAGCAGTTTTGAAGAAATGTTAAATTGAAATATATTTTGTTTAGAAAAATGGAGCCTTAGAAGGGATATTATTGTTATTATTTATAAAGCACCAACAAGTTCCGCAGTGCTGTACAATGGGATTATAGCATTATATATACATGCACACATATACATAAATATGTTGCCTGGAAATAAATAGGACTATACATAAGATACAAGGTCATCCAGTTATACTAAAAATAAAAAGATTTATTTTAAGGCAGGAAAATATTTTTTACAGTAAGAACAATTAATTATATTAGAGTCTGTACAGATGTTAAAACAGAAACTGTATGAAAACTTGCATAAACACTTTATGTGTGCCTTCTTTTGGATAAACAGCAAGGACAGGTGTGATAAAGGCTGACTTGACGGTCACAAGTCTTTTTTCAGCCTATGTTAACAAGGAGACTCCTGAGACAAAGTGTTTTAATTGCACTCTCAATTGTGGTACCACACATTTTTAGACAACAAGATAATTTAGGATTGATAATGATAAATTTACTAATACGGTTATTAAAAATAAAGACTAATGAGGGTAGAAGGCTGACGTAACAATCTATTTATTGAAGAGGAAAAGATCTAGTGTCAAAATGGAATGCCCTATTCATTTAGTGGGTATCAAACAACTACCGAACAACATTCCATATCGACATAAGGGCTTTACGGAGGAAATGAATAAAATAATAGATTCTCAAGAAAAAAGTATTTATACATTTATTCATAGTCGTGTTATAACCTGCTTTTGTGATAAACGTGGCAACACCAGATGTACAGCTTTCACAATTTGCAGACAGTTTTTGGGTTGACTAAGACTGCCTGGGGAGCAGATCACAGGAACTATGCTGCTGGCTACCCCTACACTGTACTATTGTGTTTTATTAATTCCAACACTTTACTTGGGTACTCCATCTTCCTCGTACTCACTCCGGTAAAACCCAGCAAGGTCATCTGCTAGCTCTCCAACAAAACCGGTGGATATGGAATACTTTTTACCAACTTCCATGGGGTGTTCAGCATGTAGCACCAGATACTGTGTTACTGGCACTTCTTCTACCTTAGACACTTTGAGACTGTTCCCAGCACTATCCCTGAGAGTGGCTTTGGGATTTTCGGTGAAATTTAGCTTCTTACTGTGGATAATGACAAGGTTGGTTGCTTCATTACAAGTAAAGAAAGCTTCACTTTTTCCATGAAACACATAGAGTCCTTCAGCATTCTCCTTTAGAACTGGACGCAGTCGAACATTATAATGATATGGTTGAAGGGTTTTTGGAAGCCGGTATTTGTGCCATGGTTCACTAGATGGAGTGGTGGAGATGATGGAACCCGTCCCGGCTGTATGTGTTGATCCACTTGATGTTGCATTCTCTGGTCTGCTCGGTGTAGCACTTGTGGGTTCACTAGGCTTGGACAGATTACTATTTTTGTCTTTTTCTTGTGCATATACAACAGCCAGAGCTATAATTGTAGCAATAGCAGCTATAGAAAACAGGATGCCAACAACAGCAACCACCTTGCTGACAAAAAAACCCTTTCCCATTGTGGCAGAAGAAGGCTTGAAGAGTGAATGGAGGAAATTGTCTTTATATCTTTATATCAAAAGCTGCAGGGGTCTTACTTGTGCCAAGAAAATTAAGTAATCATGAACGGTGTAGGGTAAAGGTTGTGTGCAGATCTGATATAATGATATTTTTATATCTTTAATATCCGCCCTGAAAACAGGACTGAGCTGTAAATCTGCTGTGATCAAACAATTTACTAGATGATGAAATAAAAAAAAAAAAGAAGAAGAAGATTTGGTTATTGAAAGATAGACATTCAGCAAACAAACAAATCTATCTCAGTTAAGCAAATACCTCAGCTACATTTGTTCTTCGAAGGTTATTCACTACGCATGAAAACCATATTGGAAAACGCTGTAATATATAACTGTACTAGGGAAATTTTCTGAACCAACATATTTTGCTTAAATATCATGAATAAAGGAAACTATAGTTCCAGAAAACCAAAGTTTTTTTCCTGGTACTATAGCTCCCAATAGTGCCCCATATACCAAGTTCCCCTCCCTTGCCAACATTAGCTGGTGGGGAAGAACTAATATGCATGCGTGGCAATGGCCTCGCTTTCATTAGTACTTACCCCATAGGAAATCATTATACAATTCTTTCTTATGGTGTTTCGGGTGACGGTGGATGTCCTCATGCATTGCAGAAGTCCATCTAGTGGTTGTATGGTAGACAGCCACCAGAGGTGGAGTTAATCCTCAAAAGGTAAATATTGCAGGTTATTAAGGGTTAAGGGATCTGGGAATATGCATCCAGACCACTTGAATTAAATATAAACTGAAATAACTGCAATTTTAATAATAAAAAAAATTATATCAACTTTTAGTAAACCTTGTCCGTCCAGATTTATTTTTCTCTGCCTTTCTTTTTACTTGTAATTGCCACAGCAAGAAATGGAGGTTTAGTATTTGGGCAGTGGAGTGTCTCTTTAAGACTGAAAGAACAGATCACACTGGTCTGAAATGACTCATTTATTAAGGATTTATGGTTCACACAGATGGTGCTTTTTAGTGTTCTATTCTGAAATGCTTATTGATCACTGGTAAGTTAGTAAAACAGATCTTTATATCCTGGCAAGTTAAGGTTTGTGCAATGATTTGGACCATCTGGTTGATTGTAGTTAGCCCGTTGGCCTTATCTATGATTAAATATATCACCATCATAAAAGGGTTTCTAATTTTCCACTTTAGTAAGACAGGTTAAAATAACACTGCACACATATAGCATTTCAGCTTGCTTTATATGTCTGTAGTGTCATTTGGGTGCCAATTTCTAAAAAGGTGCAGATTTAAAAAGAAAATCAGCATTTTTATAATTAGGGTCTCTGGCTGTCACTCAATGGATTGGTACATGCCATACTACCTTCTCAACAAACTCTATTACAGCTCATTGAAAGCTTGCAGCCCCAGCAGTCTGTACAGGAGAAAAGGGGGGGGGGGAGGAGGAGGAGTGGCTTTACAGGCTGCAGACAGCAGATCTACAGCTTTTGCAAGTTTATTTCCTTATATACCTTTAAAAGAAAACATGCATATTTTCCTGGGGGGGTATATCTACACTAAAAAGAAATAAATAAATACATACATTTCAATTAAGGAAAACATTTTTATTTTAGTTTTTTAGACAAAATACAGATTAAAGGTACTGATTAAGGTACACACACAAATAATATTAAGAGTTTTTATTTTACAAGGCTACTTAAAATCACTGCATCACTGTACCCCAATAATAGTGGGTCCTACACTAGCTTTAACATTGGAGATCAACATGCTAATACTTACCGCTTCCAGAGTTTATCCTCAAATGTATGCTTTCCTATGCTCACCTTCAGTGGAAGGGTGGGGTGCTTATCCCAAAAGAAATCTAGTCTGGATTCCAAATATACTCTGAAAAAATAGAACCAGAGGCACACCTACAGCATGCATTTCTCAGCAGTGGTGCTAATGTAAAGATCAAAATATGTTTTAAAATAAATGTAGAGTAACCCCTTAAAGGAACACTATAGTCACCTAAATAAAGCAGTTTTAGTGCATAGATCATTCCCCTGCAATTTCACTGCTCAAGTCACTGTCATTTAGGAGTTAAATCACTTTGTTTCTGTTTATGCAGCCTTAGCCACACCTCCCCTGGCTATGATTGACAGAGCCTGCATGAAAAATAAACTGGTTTCACTTTCAAACACATGTAATTTACCTTAAATAATTGTATCTCAATCTCTAAATTGAACTTTAATCACATACAGGGGGCTCTTGCAGGGTCTAGACAGTTATTAACATAGCAGGGGATAAGAAAATCTTAATTAAACAGAACTTGCAATAAAGAAAGCCTAAAAGGGCTCTCTTTACAGGAAGTGTTTATGGAAGGCTGTGCAAGTCACATGCAGGGAGGTGTGACTAGGGTTCATAAACAAAGGGATTTAACTCCTAAATGGCAGAGGATTGAGCAGGCAGGCTGCAGGGGCATGTTCTATACACCAAAACTGCTTCATTAAGCTAAAGTTGTTCAGGTGATCATAGTGTCCCTTTAAGGACAGAGCTTCAGAAGCTTGTCTTTCACTTAATGACAACAGCATTTTTTAAATTTTTTGCTGTTTGCGTTCAACTGCAATTTGCATTTTACTAATTTATTGCATCGACACATATTATATATAGTTTTTAAAGGACAGAAAGGGCTTTAATTTGATGTAACACACATATATATAAATGCTTATTTATTATAAAAAAAAATACAGAAAAATGCCAAAAAAAAGAAAATATTTGTGTTTATTTTTTTTTTTTACAGTTTTTGCAATAATAATATGTGCATAAATAGTGCAGGTTAAAGAAAGTAATTAAAAATAAATTCATTTAGTTGTTCTGATTTACAGAATATATAATGTGTCTGGGATTTTAAGTTTTTTTTGGTAGTTACAGGTCACAAAGCACAAGGAGTAAAATAAATGTTTAATGTGGAGCGATTTTAGAATTTTTTTTTTTTGTCAATCTCTTTTTATTGAAATTATTTTTATTTTTTTTATCGTACCCATGCGGGTCTTGAAACACAATAAACATACAGTACACTTATTCATATATTGCAATATAAGGTGAACAACAGTGTGTGAACATTAGTTAGTCACAGAAGGTGTGGACCAGCATTGGTACATTATCAGGAGTGTTTGAACTGCTCCGGGAGATAGGCTGTATGGTAGGGATGGGCTTAAATGCAACTCTGTCGGGTTGTCGAGTTATGGCCTTTTTCTAAACGAACCCCTAGTCCGAGAGGGCCTCGGTGGGGGGGGGGACTGGATATGGAGCGGCCGGTTTTTTTTTTTTTTTTTGGAAGGGGGAACAAGTAAACTGGGTATGGCTCAAGGCTAACTGATCATAAACATCTCGTCTTTAGCTGAACAGTGCGTGTCTTGGTTGTTGATGCCTCTGCGGCTCTTGGGGGAGTCAGGCCTCCGGTGTAGATCATTGGTTGGTGTCTTGCGTGGGTGCTGGAAAGCCCAGTGCCTGACAGAATGCTGGGAACTCTGTGAGTGTGGAGAGTTTATAGACAGTTCCGTTATGTGTGATCACCAGGTATCTGGGAGATCTCCAGTGGTATTCTATTCCCGCTTCTCTGAGGGTGCTAGTCATTTGGTTCAGCAATCTTCGCCATTGAAGCGTGGATCTGGTGAGGTCTTGGTAAATGGTGAGCTGTGCGCCCTCAAAGTTTAGTGGCGTCTTACCCCGAAGAGCCGTCATCAGGACTCTCTTGTCTTGGGAAGTGGCACAGCGTACAATCACATCTCGGACCATGTTTGGGGTTGTTCTGTCTGAGGGTGGTAGGCGGTACATCCCGTCTGTGTTAAATTTTTTAGCATGCGTTGGCGGCAGGATGGCGGCCACGAAGCGCCTCAAATAGTGAGGCAATTCATCTGATGTGATGGTGTCTGGCAATCCCCTGATCTTAATGTGGTTGCGTCTTGTCCTGTCATCGAGGGCAATATAGTGGAGAGAAAGTGCTTGTTGTTGGGCCTGTAGGGCCAGTACAGACTCCTGTAAGGTTGCTAATCCCAGCTTGATGCCAGAGACATCCTGCTAAGTGGACTGCACCCTGTCAGCGATGGCCTTCACATCTGTTTTAATGGCTGCTATGCTGGTTGCCAAGAGGTTTTTGATTTCCCCAATTAGGTGTTGAAAGTCCCGTTGGGTGACTGGGGCAGACCCATCTGGAATCCCCATGGGCGTTTGTGGCCTTTCTGGGGATAGGTCAGGCTCTGCCCCGATTTTAGAATTTGGTATGTTTGTCTTGTAAGCTTAATAGCCATAAAAGAAAACAACATTGCCACACAAAAGTATATATTTATATAAAGTAGACATCACAGGCTATTTACCTAGGGTTGTTTTCTACATAGCCATTTCAGCGCCAACCTCTGCTAAATATTGTAAAAATTGTGTTTTTTTCGGTTTTTGGCACACAAACTTATAACAAAGAAATTCTCATGTGTATTTTGTAAAGTTGGTGTGTGCTATTCCTGTACAAAGTTTTATTTTGTGTTCAATTACATCTGCTGAGTAAAATGACACCCCCAGTTTGACTGTTCAAAAAAGCCCACAAAGGCCTACCATTTGTAAAAGTAGACACTCAAGGATATCTCATAATGTGCATATTGTGCCTTAACATGCCCCCATTTTTTCACCAATATATGCCAAAGTATGTGGTAAAAAATTATTTTGTGCGTTTTTTACACATGGATTGCATTTTTGCTGGGCATTTTGTATATTTCACATGTGCCACTAAATTTAAACCCCCCAAATTATGCTCGGCTAAGTCTTCTGAGTAAAATGACACCCTCATTGTATGTCTTTGGCACTATTTCGTGAAGCTACAGTGCCATATAGGAGACCTGTCCGTTTCAGTATTCACAGTAGAATTTTGAGAGGCGGATTTAATGAGCCTATGCTTCCATTTGGGGTATTATACCAGTTTAACTGTTCAAAAAACCCCACAAAGGCCTACCATTTGTAAAAGTAGACACTCCAGGGTATCTCATAAGGTGCATATTGTGCCTTAACATGCCCCCATTTTTTCACCAATATATGCTAAAGTATGTGATAAAAAATTATTTTGTGCGTTTTTTACATATGGATTGCATTTTTGCTGGGCATTTTGTATATTTCACATGTGCCACTAAGTTCGAACCCCCAAATTGTGCTCGGCTAAGTCTTCTGAGTAAAAAGACACCCCCAATGAATGTCATATTTTGAACCTTAGCGTGGGATCATTTTTCCACTAGCTTGTACCAAGTGTAGTGGTAATAAGTGTTTTTTCTGCCTTTTTGACACACAAAGTGAGTTTGCACAGTATATTTTGCAAACCTTATATGTGCTACGACTGTATAATACTTCACATGTTGCTCAGCTATGTCATCTGAGTACAGCAATACCACCGTATGTACCTTTGCCAGGTATATGTGGATGTTGAAGGGGCGCATTTGAGACGCAGCCATCCAGTTTTTTCTAACTTTTAAGATTTACGCTGTGTCCATGTTCCAATTTGGAGTAGTTTAGACGGTTGGTTATTGAAACTTCCCCACAAACACATACTATTTATTAATGAATACAAAAGGCATATTTTGAACCTTAACGTGGGATACATTTTTCTCTAGTTTGTTCCAGGTGTAGTGGTAATGCGCGTTTTTAAATGTATTTTTGTACTTTTTGAAAACTATTTTAACTTTTAAAAATAAGTTTTTAAACTTTTTTGTTTTGCTTATTAATTTTTTTTAAACTTTCCTAAACTTTCTTAAAACTTTTTTTACAGATTTAACATTCTAAGCTTTTTTTTTTACCGTTAACCCCTAACTAGCTGTAAGCAGCACTAACAGTAAATTCCCCATTTTCCCATAACTCCCACCCCAGCTAGCAAAATATATAATTATAAAATATTTAAATTAATTAAATAAATTGAACCCCTGAGGGTTAAAAAATAAATAAAAGTTATTTTTATTTGGACTGAGTAAAGGGGGTGCTTTTTTATTTTTTACTTAAAAGTTATTAAAACTTTTTTTAGCTTAATTTTTAAATTTTTAAAGTTTATTTTAAAACTTTTTTAACGTTAACCCGTAGTTAGCCTAACCCCAAATCCCCCAATTCCCCACTAACTTCCACCCACCCCAGCTAGCTAAATATATAATTTTAAAATATTTTAATTAATTAGATAAATTTAACCCCTGAGGGTTGAAAAAAAAAAGAATTGGGGCTTTCGGTGCCTCCGGTCTGCCTCTAATACAGAGGCAGACCAGAGCACCATTAACCCTGCGATCCGGGGTTAATTTTAGCGGGTGACAGACAAGGTCCGTCACTCGTCGTTATGGCAATCCCCTGAGGTCCGTCACTCGTCGTTAAGGGGTTAAGGAACAGCGCAGACTAGCTTGAGATCTGAGTGGGCAACCACCGAAGGGCTGGCTATTTAAGCTGTTGTCCATTCTCAGTATTCTCTTGCACCCTGTTTTTTTGCTCTCCCTAAGTTTAAAAGTTAATCCATGTGCATGTCTTGCTTCTTTGATTCCATATGATTCCACATGATTATAAGGTGTCAAGTGTCTATAATATTCCATTGTTTTAAATACACTTTGGCTCTATAATGAATGTTCACATAACTTATTGTAGTATTCATGTAATGTAAAAACATCTAAAAATCTCTTCTTCCCTGTTGGCTCATTTTGTATTAATTTGTTTCCGCCTAAACTAATTGCATTGCATACAAAGGAGATGGGTCCTTGTCAAATTAGTAATAGCATGAGTTTCAAAAGAATTTCAGTGGAGATGTAATACCAGAAAAAGAGCACAAGATGGCAGAAAAGATAATTTAGGAGATGGGAGAGGAGACAGACAGTATGCTAACAGTTTGTAACAGTGTTCTTTTGCTTCCATCCATTATACTGTAGTAGAGGTGGGTGTCTCATTATTAATAGCAGCACATTTATTTTCAATTAAGACATTTGCTAGTCTATAAATTTATTTTCATAAGAATGTATAAGTGATATATTTTCCAAATTTAAAAGCTTCATTTCATATATCATATGTCAACAAGAGGCTAGACCATCCTATATAAAGGTAAATGCTCCAAGCACAGCTATGCCAGCTATTCAATTTTGAGAGATATTCATTGGTGAGTGGGATTACGTACCACTGTGCAATAATCTGTAATAAATCCATGTGGTCCATGCAATAAATTAATCCCTGCAAGTTGTTAAAGAGAGTTTCTAGTTCCTCAAAGAAATGTTCTGATTTTAAAGTTGAAATCAAATGCATCTGGTCAAATGTTGCAGATTTGGTCAGCTTGATCAAATTCCAACTGGAATTAGCGTAAGTAAATATGAAAAGTACAAACGAACTCAACAAAGATGTAGTATACCAGCGCTAATTAAAAATGTTTTTGATCTTACAAAAGTGCAAGTGCTTCTAAAAGTAAATGTTATAATTAAGCTGCTAAAACGCCACATGCAGTCTGTCCAAATACACACATATAATATTCAATACCAAGTAGCGCTATTTTAAAACATTAATAAAGCTATATACCTTAAAACAACGGTTGATGAGTGTTTACAATATAACCGACAATGTACCTCTAAAAAATAGGGAGATCTAATAGTGTACAATCTTAAAACCAAGTGTAAAATGAAAAAAATAGATAAGGAAACACATATTCTTGAGCTATAAACCTAGCTCAAGTGGAATCAGCAGATAGGTCAGTCTAGGCGACCTTCCCCTTCTTGTAATAGACATTCTATTTCGTCCTATATATAAGCTCAGAAATAAAAAAAATATGGTGCAATAATGCAGTATATGTTTATTTGGATATAAACAGGTAAAATGAGTACTCACAAAGATGGAGCCATCATATTAGGCTCAAGTACAGCATAGTGTGTAGTTCAGGACTACACTCCTTCTTGAATAATAGCATTAACCCTATTTATTATAGGGTCTATCCCAACATAAAAATATAAAGCAAAATAAAATTATGCAGAAATGGTATATAAAACACTACAATGGCAATGTCCACAAGTCCTCACTGTCCCCAGGACGCGTTTCGCCAGGTTACTCCTCAGCTTCCTCAGCTGGGCAGTGTGTAGGTAATCATTGTAGACAAGTCCTGCTATATATACACCCACACTCGGGGGTAGACATGTGCAATTGGTTTCGGTCCGAATGTGAATTCAGATGAATTTTGGGCAATTCGGACATTCAGGTAATTCCGAATGTCCGAAGTGTCAAATTGCCAAAGTGCCGAATTGCCGAGGTCCCAAAGTTCCAAAATTACCAAATTTCGGAAGTGTCAAGGTGTCGAAGTGCCGAAGTTCTGAATTGCTGAAGTGCCGAAGTTCCGAATTGTCAAAGTGCTGAAGTGCTGAAGTTCCGAAGCACAATATTGCCTAAGTACTAATATACTTATCCAGTGAAAGAAGAAGAATGTTTACTTAGTATTAGTAAATTATGCCCCTACTCGCTATACCGCGAGTAGGGGCATGTCTATTAAACAGTGAGCAGCCTGTGTCGGGTGGGGGCCCTAATGTAAAATAATGGGGGGACCTATTTGTCCTCCCTGGGCCCCCACCCCTCAGCGGTGGGTGGGGGCCTTACAGTTAAAATAAAGGGGGGACCTAATGTCCTTCCCCCTGGCTAAATTGGAATAAGGAGGGGACCTAATGTCCTCCCCCTGGCCCCCACCCATGAGTGGCGGGTGGGAGCCCTAAATACTAATAAGGTGAGGACCTAAGGACCTCCTCCCTGGCCCCCACCCCTGAGCGGTGGGTGAGGGTCTCAAATACTAATAAGGGGGGGACCTAATGTCCTCCCCCCTGGCTCCCACCCCTGAGCAGCAGGTGGGGGCCCTAAATACCAATAGGACGGGGGACCTATTGTCCTACCCCCACCAGCCCCCACCCCTGAGCAGCGGTACATGTAAAAAAAATAAAACTTTCCATCCTTTGTTTTCTTTCTTCTAAAATCTTTTTTTTTTCAGCCCCAAAAAAGGCCAACTAAAAATCCATAATAATTGACACAATAAAAAAAAAAGAACGCGCGCAAAAAAAATCCATCTTCACCCGAAATTCCGAAATGCCGAAGTTCCGAAGTGTCGAAGTGCCGAAATTCCGAAGTGCTGAAGTGCCGAAGTTCTGAAGTTGCCGGAGTTCCCAAGTGTTGAAGTGCCGAATTGCCAAAGTCCCGAATTGCGAAAGTCACGAATTTCAGAATGCCAAACCGAACTGAAAATGTTCCCCATGCACATGCCTACTCGGGGGATCTCAAATCCTGTCACATCCAATATTGTATCGTTCTTTTCATTCTTCATTGGATTCTTATTACATTCCAGCCATACTCCTTCTTAAACTCTTACTTAGAATTTTCAAATCACAAACCTTTTTTAAAATGCCCCAGAATAATCTTATGCTCACCCCATACAAATAATACAATTAGAGGGGAAATAAAAAAAATGCATGATAAGTCTTACATACTATAAGATCATAACGTTTATTACCATGTGGCCAAGTAGGGAGAAAAAATTTCATTCCGATCTCATAAAAACTATATCAATAAAAATACAAATATACAAATACTACTAATTCTTAAATAGGCATCAAATGCATTAAAATTTGGCTCTGATCTACACAGGATAATTTCCAAAAGTGAAAGGGAGAGGAAGAAAAATAAATAATATGGATACAACAGAACAAAGTGAACTAAAATGTGACATCTCAATCTGAATTGCATTTCCTCCTTGCTTAATTTGAGGTTGACATTCCACCCTCTCCAATTCTTAACCACTTTTTTTTTTTTTTTTTGGCATTCTTTATTTATTGAGTTTTTCAAGTCAGGGTGGGAGACAGAAAAAAGAAAAAGGTGGGGGAGGGAGGGGGGTTAACAAATATCAAGTTACAATGCGTGACATATGCCTTAATAGAGCGTCAGATCTGGTAGTAGTTCGGGGTTACGTTCGGTGTGTTTCTCGTAATCTATGAGCCCTCACCTTTCAGTGTGTCCGCCTGGGCGGTTCTCAGTCGGAGGATTGGGGTGCGGCTCAGGTGTGCCATTTGCTATAAAGGTGAGTCTGTGTTGTTCAGGGGGTTGTGGTTGTACATCGGTATTTGTTGGAGGGTTATCACCTTGCTTAGAGGGAGGGGGTGAGAGCCCCGTGGGTAATCGGTTTTCGGATTCTCAACCTAGTGGGCTGACAGAGCTCTGGCGATGTCTAGTCATGGCATGTCACGGACAAGGGGGAAGGGGGGGAGTATCTGGGTCGGGGTTCGAACAGTGGCGTTGGGGTAGGAGTAACTGGTGGGTATATCAGGAGTCTCTTGGAGGAATGAGTATGGGGTCATGCCTGTCTCCGTGCAGTGTAAGACGTCCAGGGGTACCATAGGAGGGCACATTTGTCCGAGCGCTCCTGCAGGGATGCAGTCATCATTTCCATATTATGGATTTCCTCCAACTTATCCACCCACTGTGTGTAGGTGGGTACTGTCTGGCTTTTCCAGTGCAGTGGAATGAGGCTTTTTGCGGCGGAGAGCAGGTGTATCGTGAGGGATTTTTTGTATTGTTGTGTAGGAGTGGATGTGTGGTGAAGGAGCATTGGCAGTGGTTGCAGTGGGAGGTCTGAGTCTGTGATTTCCTTGATCTTAGTGTGTATCAAGTGCCAGTACGGAACTATGCAGGGGCATGACCACCAGATGTGGAGGTTGGAGCCTAGGGCGGAGTTACATCTCCAGCATTCTCCAGAGGCTGTGTCGTGCATGTGTCTTAGTACCTCCGGGGTCCTATACCATTGTGTGAGTAATTTATAGCTCATCTCTTGGTATTTGGAGCTTATGGAGCATTTGTGAGTTAAAAGAAAGATTTTCTCCCACTCCTGGGTAGTCAAGTGCGTGCCCGTCTCTCGTTCCCATTTTTCTGTAAACCCTAGTGGGCTTTCATTGCCTAGTGACTGTAGGCTTGTGTAGAGGTAGGATACCGCGTGTTCTAAGTGTTTTCTGTCTGTGCATAGTCGTTCGAAGTCAGTCAGTTGTCTGTGAATGTGGTCTTTACCTTAAAGGTTCGTGTAGTAAGTTTTCACCTGGTGGTAGCGGAACATGTCGAGTGGGGTCGGTTGCTGGATTGTTACGACGTCGGGCAGCGGTTTGAGGGCCCTGTCAACAGTCCATTGGTGTAAGTAGATCCAGTCAGTCTGGTGGAAGTTCCGAAAGGCCGCTGGGGGGAGGCCCCCCGCTAGGTTTGGGTTATAAGTGATCGGGGTGAGCGGGTTAGGTGATGTGGTGAGTCGGTGAGTGAAGCGCAGTTTGCACCAGACCCCGAGGGTGGCGTCGATGAGTGGGTTTTGGGTTCGGAGCTCCGGGTAGGTTAGCGAGCCGAGCCAGAGTCTGGCCGGGACTGCCCCCTGTGTCTGCTGGATCTCCATGGGCACCCATCTTTTGGTACTTGGGCGTGCGTGCCAGTCCACCATCCTCTGCAAGTGTGTGGCCTGGTAATATAGCTGCACGGAGGGAAGCCCGGCTCCCCCCGCAGCCTTTGGTCGTTCCAGTGTGGACCTGCGTATGCGGGACACGGAGCGGTTCCATACAAAGCTTCGGATTTCCCGTGTCAGGGTGCAGAAAAATGATTGTGGGATTGCGGCAGGTAGCGTCGCGAATAGATACAAAAGTCTGGGGAGGACGTTCATCTTTAGCGTTTGTATGCGGCCGAACCAAGTGAAGTATTGTGGTGACCAGCGGAGGAGGTCTTTTTGGATGCTCGCAAGGAGGGGGGGGAAATTCAATTGATAGAGCTGCGTGAGATCGCGTGGTAACCAAGTGCCCAGGTACCTCAACTTGACCGGTCGCCAAGAGAAGGCAAACTTAGCGCTCAGGCGATCGGCCAACCCAGCGTTTTCTAGTAGAGGCAGGGCTTCAGATTTGTCCAAATTTAGTTTCAGATTAGAAACTTGGTGGTAGTCGCGGAATGCCTTGAGGAGGTTAGGGATAGAGATGAGGGGTTGTTCTAGGAAGAACAGCATGTCGTCCGCGTACGCTGCCACTTTGTGCATCTCCGCGTCCAGCGTCACCCCCGTGATGCCCCCGTCCCGTCTGACCGCCTCCAGAAATGGTTCTAGAGAGAGGGCAAATAGGAGGGGGGACAGGGGACAGCCTTGGCGCGTGCCATTGCTGATGGGAAAAGATTGTGTAAGGGTTCCGTTAATGCGGATCCGCGCCGTCGGTGTCGTATACAATGCTGACACCCAGGTGCATAGCTGGGGACCGAATCTGAGGTGGCGAAGAGTGGATGTGAGATACGTCCAGTCTACCCGAACGAACGCCTTTTTGGCGTCCGTCGATAAAAGTACGGTCTCGCGTTTCTTGGTTTTCGCCATATGAATGATGTTGAGTGCACGTATCGTGTCGTCTCTGGCTTCTCTACCTGGAATGAACCCGACTTGGTCAAGGTGGATGAGGTCCGGAAGGATCGGAGAGATCCTATGGGCCAGGGCCTTGGCAAAGAGCTTAAGGTCCGAATTCAGGAGCGAAATCGGGCGGTAGCTCGAGCAATTAGTCGGGTCCTTACCGTCTTTGGGAATTATTGTGATTGTGGCGGCCAAGGTGTCTGTCGGGAACCGTCCGCCTTCGCGGATCGAGTTCAGTCCTGTCAGGAGCCTGGGCAGTAGGGCGTCGCTAAAAGCGCGGAGGTAGGAGAGCGGCAGCCCGTCCGGGCCGGGTGCCCTGTGGGGTTTCATGCTTTTCAGGGCTCCCTTGAGTTCCTCGAGAGTTAGGGGTTGCTCCAGGTCCTCCGATTGTTCCTGGGAGAGCGTTTTGGTTATGTGTTGGGATAGGTAGTCTGTGATCTTCCGTTGGTGTGTCTGTTGGGCTGTCCCGTAAGTGGTCAGTGTCTGGTTGTATAGGTCTTTGTAATAGGCCTGAAATGCTTCAAGTATACCTTCCGGGTGTCTAGTGCTACGGTGGTCCCGAGTGTTTATCTTATGGATATGTTGCGCCCTCCTCCGTGCCTGCAGCATCTTTGCTAGGAGTCGACCGCTTTTGTTGGAATGTTGATAAAAGTACCTGGACGATTTAGCCAGGGTATGCAACAGCCCCTGAGAGAGATGGTCCCTAAGTTCTCTCCGGGCTTCGGTCAGTTGAAGGTAGGTGTTATCGTCTAGCGTTTGTTTATGTGTGGTTTCCAAGGCGGATACCTTGGATGTGAGGGCAGTGATGCGCCTGTGTCTGTCTTTTTTGCGCTGTGTGCAGACGGCGATGTAATGGCCTCTCATGACACATTTATGTGCTTCCCAGATCGTCAACGGGGGTGTGTCTGGGTCTTCATTAGTGTCAAAATATTGTGTGATCGTCTGAAGCGCGGATGCGCGGGAGACCGGGTCGTTCAGCAGGGTTACGTTGAGGTTCCACTGTCTGTCCCTGGGGTTATAGAGGGGTGAGCTTGTGCATACTTTAACCGGAGCGTGGTCGGAGTGGGTCATGAGTCCAATGTGTGCGTCGTGAAGTAGGGAAAGGTATTCTTGGGGCATAAATATGTAATCAATGCGGCTATAGTGGTGGTGGACATGGGAGAAGTGCGTATAGTCCCTGTCGTCTGGGTGTGCGGTTCTCCAGCAGTCTACAAGGCCCAGTCCGTTCAGTGCCCTGGTGGCGGACCGTAAGCAGTGTGGTGGTAGTGTACGAGTTCCGCGGGACGTATCCAGGAGTGGGTCTAGTGGCATATTCAAGTCCCCTGCTACTATCAAGAGGCCCTCTCTAAATTTGTTAAGCTTGGTTAGGGTGCGAGAGAGAAAGGTGTGTTGGCCGCGGTTGGGGCAGTATATGCTAGCAAATGTGTATGTGTGGTCGGCAATCGTGCCCTTGACAAAGAGGTATCTCCCTCCAGGGTCCATGTGGGTCGCAGTATGTCTGAAGGGTACAGTGTGTGCAAAGAGTATCGCTACACCTGCTCTCTTAGCGTCTGGGTGATTGGCGTAGTAAGCCAAATTGAAACGTTTATTTTCTAGTTTAGGTGCGTCCGGGCCCCGAAAGTGCGTCTCCTGCAGGAACGCTACGGACACCCTCTCCGCCCAGAGACGGCGGAGCAGGTGGGAGCGCTTCTCCGGCTGGTTAAGGCCCCCAGTGTTGTTGGACCAGTATGTGAGTAAGGCTGGGCTAAACCCCATTTTGGCCTCCGTGGTATGGTCGTTCGGAGGGGGGGCAGCTGCGGGGGGATGGGAAGGGGGGGGTCAATGCAACGTTTGAACCTTAACCGGTTAGTGGCGTTCAGGAGACTGTGGTATCAAAGAGTCTCGTCGAACCCCGGTCCTATGTACAGGGGAGGTCAGTTGCGTGAGGTGCGTGGAGGGCCACCTACAGAGTCTGTTCCTTTAAATATGTGGGTTGTTAGCACCTGTGTCCCGCGGCTCCCAACCCGCCATGTTGAGTGGCTGTCGTGACATCCGCGGGTCCTGGGGTAATCGGGGGGGCTGGGAAGTGGGCTTGAGTCAGACGGGTACGCATGGGCGCCTATTTGCGTGTCGGGGCGGGTCAGTCTGTGGGGGGGAGGGGGTGTAGGCGTGGGTCCGTAAGGGAAATTTCGTTATGTGTTGGTGAGATACATCGGCAGTTTGAGTAAAGAGTTATACAACATAAATTAACATTGCAACCTATGCCAGGGGTAAAACCGTGGCCTAACATGAGTATCTTGAACATATATAAAAGCAAAATATGTTGAACACAGTATACATGCAGTCAGCCTCAGTTATTGTGACTTATGCGTGAGCTATCTAACTAGAAGACGGTATAGCCATGTGCCTGCATTTTTCAAAAATTTGCGGCCCAGACCTCCCTCCCAAACAGTCCATCTCTCCATGACCCACCCCGCGTGTTCGGTCGCCCCCTTCTCGTGGGCTCTCCATGTGGCTGGTTTCCCCCAGGCATCCCACCCACGGTGCCATCCCCAGTCCCAAGTTGCCGTTATGGTGTGGTATGAGTCCCTGTCCCGTTAATCAGCGGCCTAACTCCTCAATTCACACCACACCCAGGGCTATGGTCGTTGGGGGCCAGGGGTGGACAGGTAAGCGCTATTGTTTGCTTGTGACAGTTACTTGGTGTCCCCCTAAGGGGACGGGTCGGCCTAGGAGGTGGCCCTTGGTACCTGGTATGGGAGGCCGGCTTCAGTGCCTCAGGTTGCTATTCTTCTGGGCCATCGGGGCCGCCTCGGCGTCGCGGTGGTGGTGCAACGCGTCCCCCCATCAGGTTCTCCGCCACAGGGTAGAGCCCGGTTGGGCGAGCAGGTGGATTTTCAAGGATCCAGTTCTGTACGTGGACATGTGGCAGTCCTGCGGACTGAAGGAATCGGGGGACATCATTTGGCCAGCGTAGTGTGTGCCAACGGTTATCAATCTTGGCTTGCAGGCTGAACGGAAAGCCCCACTTATAGGGAATCCATCTTTCTTGTAGCATGGTTGTCTTAATCACTTTTTTAAGACCCATAAAAAATGTGCCATTTGGTGAATTATTATGACATTGTTTGTAATGTAATGATAAACTATGATTTTCAAATCCCTTAAGAATGCTTCTGAAATGTTCTTCGATCCAAATATGTAAGGCCCTAGTAATTTTTCCAATGTAGTTAAGACCACAAGGACACTGAATTGAATATATAAAAAAATTTGAATATCAAGTGATGAAGTCTTTAATCAGGTAATCATCTCCTTCCTTTGTTGTAATAATCTTATTTCTCCTCTTTCCATTGCTTGTTGGCTAAACACTGGCCGCAGCAAAAAAAAAAATAATTAAATGGGTTGGAGATTTTCTTTTCCTTAATATAACTGGTAGTTAAAACGCTACGTAAATTATTACATAGTTACATAGTTACACAGCTGAAAAGAGACTTGTGTCCATCAAGTTCAGCCTTCCTCACGTATGTTTTTTCTGTTGATCCAAAAGAAGGCAAAAAACCTATTCTGAAGCGCTTCCAATTTTGCCACAAATTAGGAAAAAAGTCCTTCTTGAAACCAAAATAGCAGTGAGATCAAGCAGCTATTACTCCACTAATTAGAAATTAAATCCCTGTATGTTATGTTTTTGCAAGTATTTATCCAATTGTAGTTTAAACATCTATAATGACTCTGACAAAACCACCCCTCTGAGGATAAAAACAGATTGTTCTAGGCAAAAGGTTTTTAAAATCGGAAAATTTCTTTACAATTGCTCTAATTTTATTGTTCTCTCTGCTGTAGTTACATTTAAATGGCACCAGGGCCGGCGCTACCTGTAAGGCGGACTAGGCAGCCGCCTAGGGCGCCCCTTGGGAGGGGGCGCCGCCAGGAGCGCCGGCCCCCCTAATGCTGCAGCCGCCCGAGCGCTCTGTAGTGAGCCTCAGGCGGCTGCAGCTTTTCCCGGGCGGTGCGTCCATGAGGGCGGACCGCACCGCCCGGGCGCAGCCTGAGGCGAGGCTGACAGGAGGGAAGCGCTCAGCGCTGAGCGCTCCCACCTGTCAGCTCCCTCTCTGTAGCGTGGCCGAGCCCTCTATGGCATGGTCCGACCGGTACAGAGAGCAGCTGTCTCCTGTACCCGGCCGGACTAACAGGAAGCGCACACTGAGTGTTCACTTCCTGTT
>OW240914.1:85804478-85877731 GCA_933207985.1 Pelobates cultripes | reverse complement strand
AGAAAGAAACTGACAGGGGAGGAGGGAGAAAGAAACTGACAGGGGAGGGGGGAGAAAGAAACTGACAGGGAGGTGGGGGGGAAAGAAACTAACAGGGGGGGAGACATTGACAGGGAGGGAAATTGACGGGGAGAGAGAAATTGACAGGGAGGGGTGAGTGACAGGGGAGGGAGGGGGAATGAGAGTAACAAGGGAGGGGGGGAGAAAAGAGTGACAAGGGAAGGGGGAGAGATTGACATTGACATCCATCACACACACACACACAATCACACACAATGCACCCCTTACACACAAAGACAATGAACCCCTTGCACACAGAAAAACACACAATGCATTACACACACAATGCAACCCTTACACACAATGCATCCCTTGCACACACAGAAACACACAATGCATTCCTTACACACACTCAATGCACCCCTTACAGACTCACACACTTTATCCCTTACATACACAGAAACACACCTTGCAGCCCTTACACATACAAACACAGATTCACACAATGCATTCCTTACACACAAATCAGGACATTCCCTACACACTCCATCCCCTGTGAACAAACTCATTGGTGGAAAATGAAGGTGGACCCTGGGACCCAGACCTTGAGCTGTGTAAAGGGCCCCCAAAAAATAGAGCTGCTTCTCGTTCTCCCAGAACATTGATTTGTGTGACCACAGTTACAAACAGCCTCCAGAGATCCTGTTATACACCAGACCAGTGGAGCCAAACTGCAGCTAGAGCCCATCATCATCCTCATCTGCTTGTAAGTAGGTAATCTAGTATATTATTCGTGGCTATAATCTCTAATTTACCTCACATTAAAGAAACACTATAGTCCCCAGAACCACTGCACCTTAATGTAGTGGTCCTGGTGTCTATAGCCTGTCCCTGCAGGCCTTTTAATGTAAACACAGCGGCACTGCAGCACTAGTGTTAGTTAACATGGCAGGTCATATGGGTGGGGCATTGCGATGTCACGGGGGGGAGGAGGGGGGCGTCAAACTTTACTTTTGCCTAGGGCGGCAAAAATCCTTGCACCGGCCCTGAATGGCACCCCTTCTATATTGGATTTTGTTGTACCTTTATATTTGAGGAGATCTTTTCTATTCACCTTTTTTACTTCCGTTCTTGATTTTTCTAATTTAACCTCCTCATATCCTTTTTCTAGGAACTCATGTTTTATCCGAGTTGATTGACTCTCATAGGTGTCAATATCAGTGCAATTACGCCTAATTCTTACAAATTGCCCTTTTGGTGCACTTTCAAACCACGGTGTGAAATGGCAACTTTCTCTCTCTATAAAACAATTAGCATCCACTGCTTTTAAATAGATTTTTCATCTTAATTTTGCAGTCCTCAATAAAAATACTCAAATCCAAAAATGACACTTCTTGTTGGCTCCAAGTACTTGTTAATTTAATGCCTCATGTATTGTCATTTAAGAAAACTAAAAATTCCTCTAAAATGTCCTTCCTTCCTTTCTAGATAAAAAAGATTTCATTTATGAACCGGACATAGGTGACCAAGTTCCCCTCCCAGCTATGTTGGCCATATGTAAACGTATTTTCCAAATAAGCCATAAATTAGCATAGCTGGGGGCAAACTGAGTCCCCATGCTCGTTCCATTAATCTGTAGGTAGAATTCTTCCTTAAACCAGAAAAAGTTGTGGTCAAGGATCAATATGATTCCTTCTAAAATAAATTCTAATTGTGTGGTTAAAAAATCAGAAAAAATGTTTAAAAAATATTCAACTGCTTTACACTCATACTCGTGGGGTATATTGCTGTAGAGTGCTGTGACATCACAGGGTACTAAAATGTAGCCTTCTTCCCATCTACACTGTTCTAAAAGATTCAACACCGCTATAGTGTCATTAATGTATGATTTTGTATATTGTACTAACGGTTGAAGGTGGGTGTCTATATATTGTGACAGTCTGCTAGAAATGGCATCTATACCTGCCACAATAGGTCTTCCTGGAGGTTTCTTTTTATCTTTGTGCACTTTGAGGAGGAAATAAAACACTGGGATTTAGTTATATGAAATATTTTTAAAAATCATATTCCTTTTTATTTAAAATCTCTAAGTCAAAACCTTTTTTAAAAAAAACTGGCAAACTTCTCGTGTACACTTGTACTCGGATATGTTTCCAGCTTCTTATACGTTTGTTCATCCATTAATATTCTTGTTGCCTCTTTGTTATAGAAATCTTTTGCCATCAGAACAATACCTTCTCCCTTATCGGCTGGTTTAATAATTAAATTATAATTTTCAGTTCCTTTAGGGCTTTCCTTTCTTGTATTGTTAAATTGTGATTAAAATTATCCTTTATCTTCAGTTTCTTAAATTCGCTCATTGCCATAGTTTCAAATGTGGTAATTTTCTCCAAAATCATTTGTTTAGGGAAGAACTTAGATCTTTCCTTTAAATTGGTATGATTAAATCTAGTTTCTTTTTCCAACAGTCTTTCTACGGGGTTCATAATAAAAACAATTCTTTAAACAAGGTATTTTTATTGATATAGTTTTTATGAGATCGGAATTTATTCCTTTTCTCCTTTCTTGGCCACACGGTAATAATCTTTATGATCCTGTAGTATGTAAGACTGATAATGTATTTTTTTTATTTCCCACCTATTGTATTATCTATATGGGGTGAGCATGAGATTATTCTGTGACATTTTTAAAAAAGGTTTTTGATTTGAAAATTCTAACTAAGAGTTTAAGAAGGAGTATGGCTGCTGGAACGTAATAAGAATCCAATGAAGAATGAAAAGAACGATACAATGTTGGGTGTGACAGGATTTGATACAATCGGTAAGCCAGAAAAAGAAGAATGAGGTTTGACATGCGAACCCGGGAGAGACTGAATGACGTCATATGCGGAAGTAACAACCAGACTAGAGCACTCAGAATGAGGTTTGAGACGCAATATATATTCCTTTCTGAACTTATATATAGGACATATATATAAAACATCTGCACTTATATATAAAACATCTATTACAAGAAGGGGAAAGTCGCCTAAACGGACATATCTGCTGATTCCACTTGAGCTAGGTTTATAGCTCAAGAATATGTGAATGGTTCCTTGTCTATTTTTTCATTTTACACTTGGTTTTAAGATTTTACACTATTAGATGACCCTATTTTTTAGCGGTACATTGTCAGTTATATTGTAAACACTCATCAACCGTTGTTTTTAGCTCAAGAATATGTGAGTGGCTCCTTATCTATTTTTCATTTTACACTTGGTTTTAAGATTTTACACTGTTAGATGTCCCTAATTTTTAGCGGTACATTGTCAGTTATATTGTAAACACTCATCAAACGTTGTTTTAAGGTATTTGCCTTAATTATTGTTTTAAAATAGTGCTACACCATACTTGGTATTAAATATAAAAAGTGTCAATCTGTTTGTTTGAAATTCAGACACATTCACCACATTTTGTCCATCTGGAAAAAATATGTGGTTAATGAATAGACCTGTCTGAATTGTATATGTTTTTTTGAAGTGTAATGATATGTAAATTGAGAAATTCCTCTATGACTACCTTTTTAGGTCTATACATGTTAAACAAAGAGCACAGGTTCGGAATAAGCAGTTGTTGGGACAATTTTGTTATTAGCACCAGGGAATCAGGCCTATGGCTCTTAAAAATCTTTAGTCCCTTTAATACTTTTTACATCTTCTCACTCTAGATGGGTATGCAGAGGGAAATTGTTTGTGTAAAAAATAATATATCTTTTCAGGATTGGGTTGTATGTGTGTGTGTGTGTGTGTCGCCCTCAAATTATACAGGGGTTAATAAAAATGAGAACATACAATTTTGGCTGTGTTGAGGATTTGTTGCCTCTGGATAAATATGGGGTGATAGGCATGTATAGTGTGTTGGCCATATTTTATTTGACAGATATGTTTTTTTTTTATTATACTCCCTACAGATCTTGTGTAGAGATGCTAAATGTTCTTTGATCTGAGTGGTTGGGTGTGTTTCATGTTGGGCATCCACTCTTTGAATTCCATTTTTTCCAGTGCTGAGACAGACTCTGCTTCTCATCAGCATTGAGGAGTTATGGTGCTTGCACAATTGCTGCTGTTTGCTGATCCAATGCTTTACTATGAGAATGATTTACTTTGGCCTTTAACTATAGTTAGACTCTAGTGATACTAGAATACTAGAAACATTCTAAGTTCAGCACTTTTATACACATAAACTTGAGTGGACATGTTATTAATCCCAAGGAAGCTCAAGAGCTTTAGTGGATGGAGGCTCCCTTAAAAAATATTTCAGATCTGCCTTAATATCCTGATGGAAATCTTATAATAGATTGCTCAATTGTGGAAGTGAAAAGCCCAATATTTGCATTCTTAGAGCTCCTGGAAGGGATCCTAGAACTGTCATTCACTTCCTCTAAGTAAACTACTTCTTTGTGTAAGAAGCAGTATAGCTGTGTTAGGCTTTATAGCTGGATGGGTGTCTTCCATTCTGGAATTTCAGTGAGACTGTTCCTTAGAAATAATTTTGGGGTACATATCCACCTCGGATTATGGTTAGGCATCCCCCAAATTACATATAACTTAAATATATATGAAGGCATGAAAATAATTCCTTCTTGATTCATTTTTTATTTTACATTGCTTAAAAAAGCAAACCCCCAAAACAAATTAATAATTACATTTCTTATTGTATTTCGTTTTAGTTTAACATTTTCTGAAAAAACAAAATCAATCATTATTATGTACACAGATATTGTAAACATTTAAATAAACGTACATGATGTTAAGTGGTGTGTCATATTAAGCCCCCATGTGTCACAGGGACCAGAACTTTAACGTTTGGTTATGTTTATGAAAATAATGGATTTCTCTTTCATTTTAAAAGGTAATTCATAGAAATCCACAAAACTATAGATAACAAAGATTGCTGCTTCTTATGGATTTTCAGTAGTGAGGATTGAGATGTATCTTCTACCCCATGATACAATGCTTCATCTCACACATAGACCTCGGGTTAATATTGTTGGGTACGCTTTTTACATTATTTAATAATTTTTGGTTACACTTTTAGAATGATTTAATACTTTTGTAATAGTTTGCTATTTCTTAAAATATATTGATATATTTCCTATATACGATATACTTTTTTTAAAAGTTTATCCATAAATAATAAATCCTTTGAAAAGCTATTATATTTTTATATACTAAATCAAGATCATAATATGGAGTAGTGAAGAATCTTGATGGCAAGCACATGAGGGTTGTAAACTTTCTTTTCTAATGTAATAAGTAGTGAGTTTCAGATGTTCCTTGGCTTTAGTGCACTCTTGAACCAGTTCAGTACAGCCACTTTATTTCCATTCACCCATTTGATGTTTGCTTGTGTCTTTTCTATGGCTTGATCCAGAGCTCGAGCAGCTGTCCCAAGATCCGGGGTTTGACTTTTGAACAGCATGAGCTAAAAAAAAAAAAAAGAAAAAAAACAGCACGGTTGTTGATTTGTTTTAATTTTCGTAAATGTATTTAGATATAAAGATATTAGGTTACCGAAGTACTCAATAAGCAAGAGATTGCAAGGAGAACTGTCACTTTAAGAGGGAAAAGTCTCCTTATTCCAAATGTGTCAAACAGGTAGGACGTTCCAAAGGTAAGTTCAGACAGGAGAGAGGAAGATCCATGAGGCATAAGTTCAAAGTCAAAGACAGGCAGGGGTCAGTACATGGATAGACAATAACTGTAGGCAAAATATTGCCTAATAATAATCTTTATGTTCCTGTAGTATGTAAGACTGATAATGTATTTTTTTTTATTTCCCACCTATTGTATTATCTATATGGGGTGAGCATGAGATTGCCTAATTGCTATGACTGGTAACACCTAGAAACTCACAAGACATCTAAGCAGTGAGCTTTGGGGCAGACATTGAGGTTGTACTCTCAAGGTGGGACTATTTTACAGGGGTTGGCACTCTCACTTTGCATATATCAATCTTCCCTCTCCTCAGCGAAGGTACCATATTGGGCTTTCCAGTTCATCTTACTGGCTCCCTTGTACCACCCTCAGCTACTGCAGGGTTTTGGCTAAGTCCTCAGGGTCTCTGGCATTCATATGAGGATTGGGCACAACAGTGTAAGGGGCACCATGTAAGATGCCGCATGGGTCTCCATGCAATGTGCAGCCCGGTGAATAGTCCCAGTGTGCACCCTACTCCTGGTGTGCCATGATATATTGGGTCTTTCTGACTCAATTTTTTTTTTGTTTTTTGTTTGGATGATTAGGAGAGAAGACCTCTCCAGTCCTGTTACTTCCTTGTTTGTTTAGATCAATTGAGCTAAACTCAAGAGGCAGCAAGAACCTTCCTTCCAAAGACTTCTCATTGAGCTGCATTTGGAAGTCTTTGATTGGACAGTCACAGAAAGTCTGGGTGGGGTTAGAAGAGGAGGGCTACCAAATACTTCAGACAACAGATCTGTAGCTTTTACAAACTGTTTTAAGGTATAACCCCGAAGAAAAAAATATATAATTAAATGCATGCATGTTTACATCAAGGTTATATCTACTAAAGAGTTAGTTTTCTTTTTTCATATTTGGGTAATGGAGTGTCCCTTTAACATTCAGACAAATATTCACATTTCTTACCTGTTCAAGTTCAAAGTCAGAAGAAAAGCGTCGAGACAACCGTTCAATCACGTTACCAAAGGAAAAAGAGCTCCCTCCAAAGCTACAAGAAAAAATACATCCAAAAGTAAATAAAAAAATAATGTAACAAGTGCTTATTCAAGTGTCCAGCATTTAATTCAAATCATATATTAGTTGATGAACCAAGAAGCTATGGTGGCTTGGAAAAAGAGATACCTAGATTTGAACCTGAATGTTTCATATTCTCCTATTTTTGTCAACAATTTACAATATTCTTATACATATGTTTGTGACTATACACCTATCAAACTTATTCACGAAACTGTGAATTATCAATAAGTGACCTGAGAATTGCACATACTTCAATTCTACTATTTTGGACAAATATCGTAAATCCAATTATTAGTTCATGGTGCAATGAATGATTTGAATTCTCCCACATCTGTAGCTTGTAATTCTTTGAAAGACATGTAAATTAAACAAATACTAGCTAAAAAAACAAAACAAAAAAACAAGCTGAGGGTAACAGAAACAAGTGGGGCGTACGCTATGCAAAAAGCATGGGGACATCTGACCATCACACATAAATGGAGTTGCTTCATCACCTTTTCCCAACTGTTCTGGGAAGGCTTCCCACAAGATTTGGGATTGTGTCTGTGGGAATGCAAGTGTGTTCAACTAAATCAGCATTTATGAGGACAAACAATGATTTTGGACGAGAAGGTCTGCATAGTAATCAGTGCTCCAATTCATAACAAAGTGTGCAATGGGCTTAATTTGAAAACTCTATACAAGCTACTTGAGGTCCTCCACACCAAACATGTCAAACCATGTGTTCATGAGCCACACTATGTGCACAGGGACACCGTAATGCTGAAACAGGTAAGGGCCTTCGCCAAACTGCCTTTGTATCCCGGTAGCATAAAATTACTGTTTTGTTCCTTGTTTACCTCTGTTCAATCCTGCTCTTGATATGCTTATTTGCTGATTCCTGAATGTTGAATGTTGTATTGTTGTAAGTTGTATGTTTCAATGTTTTATTGAAATTTCAAAACAATCAAAACTTTAACTTCAAAAGATGAATCTTCAAGAGTTACAAAATGAGTTGGAAAAAGCTTACCACTAATGGCAACCTAATTGAGAACTAACATTGTATCAATATGAGAGCTCTCCACTCAGGATTACCCGGTTTGGATTAAAGGCAATCTGAAAACCAAAGACAAGTAAAAGACACTTACTATTGGAATATGGTAATCCAATTGGCTCTCACAAAGTCCCAAGCAAGATTCTGTCCTATCACGTTACTGGAAATGCTGCTAATGGTGGAGATTGCATCCTGTCTGCGAATCTTATTGGTGTCCAGTGAATATTCCAGGAGTCTGTAGGAAAGGACTTATTTAAAAACTGTAGGCTGGTCCAAAGATTCCACGACCATTAACATAACGTAATACAGAATGGTCAAGCATCATAGCGTTAATAAGCAATGAACAGTAGGCACCTATCAGCAATAGATGTCCCCTTCCACTATTCTTTTATATTTAAGGTGTCCATATTCTGTCTTTATATTTAATGTGCTACATACTATAATACTCTATATGGACCTTTTGTAGCCTTTTTGCTCTAAATATTTTTCCTATTATAAATATATCCTTTTTAAACTCACAAGGAGCTGAAAAAAGTTCATATATGAAAAGAGCTTTAATAAGATCTTAGGGCAGTTGGCACCAACAAACATAGGGCTATGTGATTGGTTATATTCATATCTGTAATATCACCTTTGAATGCAGTGTTCCCAAAGCAGGGTTAAACATAAGGTGACCTTGTGTGGCTGACTAGGTCCCAGGCGAAATGCAAGGGTGCTGGAATCCTGAATTTGGCTCCATTCACAATGTCTAAGTGCAGAATGGGGGCGTGACCCCAAACCAGTAACCTGCCAAGGGCACTGTGGGTATTAATGTCCTTTCATGCAATTATGAAATCAAAACCAGGACTTGACAGGTCAGCTGATCAGCTGCAACCCGTGCACACTATGAAGATGAGCACTTTGCTTCTAGGTGTCTTTGCAAGGACTAATGATGGAGATCCCATTCTCAGGAGGAGGCGTCTTAAACATAAATAGATGAATACAACAAAAGGAATTTTTAAATGAAAAAAAGTTTAATGAAAGGGAACAACTCAAATATTTGAGCTTCTTTTTTTTTGTCACTCTGTATTTTATTGAGGTAAATTGCACAGTACAAAATAAAATATGTGTAATGCTCAAGCATAGACAAGTGGTTCAAGATATTGCAATACATTCAGTAGTACACACCTCATTTTATATATAAGAACACAAGAGAGAAAATAAGAATACTAGCACTTGCTAGGTTAGGCAAAGGTATGGAAAGTGGTATGTGACATGTGAGGTCTGGTGATCAGCTTGGGTTTGCACGGTAGGCATCACATTATAGGAATATCTATCCTTTCCTGTTTCTGACCAGCTCAAATCAGCACCCCATTACCCTGGGGTGTAAGGGGTGGAGAGGGTTGTATTAAAGGCGCAAATGGCCATCGTGCGTTGCTGAGGTGAGAGACATTGAGTGTTCCTCACTAGTGGAGGTCATGCCTTTAAGAAATGCTAAAATAGGAACAGATAAGTAATAAAGCAAAAGGGTAATGAGCTAAAGAACAACATGTAACATGGGGAACTGCATCAGTAGTTAAACGTCCTGGATTAACACAGGGCTATCAGGATACCCATTCACCCATTGCCTGGTGCGTTCCTGGGCATGAATGGCATCACGTTTTTAATGTTCCATTGTGGAGATGAGTTGAGGGTGAATGCTGGGGCTAGTTGGTCCGGCAGACCGAGTGCCTGGAAGAATCAGGTCTTCATAGAAAGACAGATTTTAGCTTTCAAAGTCCAGTGGTTGTCTGTCTTGGACAGACAGCACTGCCCATTTGTCAGCAAGAGAGCGAAATGTCACAATCATGTCTTTCAGAGGAGCTTTCGTGGGACCGCGGGAACGGCCCTTCGGTATATCCCTTCAAGGAGCATCAATTTCACCTGCTTAGGTGGCAGTAGGGAGGACAGTAAGCATCTGATGCACTGAGGCAGTTCTGCAGTGCAAATGTCGCTGCAAACCCCCCTGATCTTCAGGTTTCGACGGCGCAGGGTGTCTTCCAGACCTGCTACCCAGTGGCTGAGTGTTACATGTTGATGTGTGAGCTGCTGGGTGAGTAGGGCAGTGTCGAGTTGAGTCTGACAGGCTGTCACAGATTCATCTTCCACTGATTTTATACGACCGGAGAGGGTATGCACATCCTCCTGGATCAGTGCGCAGTCAGCTTGGAACACTGTGCGGAGCTCATTCAGGAGATGTTTCAGGTCGCCCTTGGGACACTGTCTTCAACTACCTTTGTTATCCGTCAGACGTGGCCCTGGCTTCTGGGATTGGGTCTGGAGCATCATACTCCAGATCTCCCGAGGAGCAGGAAGGTATTCTTCGCGGCGGGGCCGCCATCTTGGGTTGCGGGCTAGTGCAGAACAGATGCCCAATATCACGGGATCCCTCACTCCTTTCTGACCAGGACTTGCAGGTCTTTTTCCCCATGTTGGCCGAAGGTGGTAGGTATCGCCAGGGCTCCATTTCGGGCTCTCTGCTCATCTTAAAATGGGCTCAAATCAGCTTATCTCCTGGAGCTCATAGGGAATGTGACTTAGCATGATGGCTGCTAGCTCAGCCCCTCCTATATTTGAGCTTCTTAAGTGGGATGATGTGTGTAGGATTTACAGATAGGGGGTAGAAGTAACAAATGTGACCGGACCCAGACAATGAAATAGAGATGGAGTATAATCAGAAATAGGACAGAGGACACAAAAGATTAAGAGCTGGAGAAATTTACAAGTGGCACAGGGACAGATATGGATTACAAGGGACAGATATGGATTCACGAATTGGACAAATAGATAGGGGCACAAACAAAAAGATACTCACTGGTTGAGTATCCATGGCTCTTTGGCGCAGGCTAAAGCAGCCCTCAGCTTGTCTGATTCTTGTGCATTGTCTGATGCTTCAAATTGTCCCCATATAAAATTCCATGCCTCTTCTCCTCCCTGAGCCACCGCAGTACAGTAAATGGATGATCTCAAATTTGGATGAATACTATCAGACAAAATCAAACATAATACATTGGTTAGAAACATTCAAATATATCTACTAACCTGCTACAGTTTCAACATGGAAAAAAGTAAGAACAGCTCAAAATTAGTACATCTCTATGGCACAGTGCAAGCTTTGTCATATATTGGTGCAGTTGGTAGGCTACATAGGTGGGGGGTTTTAAGTGATCTTTTTTTTTTACCACTATTTTCCCTCATTTTTAAAAAAAGTTTTTTTTTTTATTTACTTTAACTTTTTTTATACATATAAAATATTGATTAAATATTGTGTAGATATTGATTACTTTTTCTTATGGGAAAAATGAACTTTAGTTAAAGGAACACTAGAGCGTTAGGAATACAAATGTGTATTGCTAACATTATAATGCACTAGTGGCCCTTTAGGGGACTTACTTTGCAGCACCGGATCCCGGTCCTTTTTGCATGCCTTCTCGGCTGAGATCATGAATAATCTCAACCATTCCAATGCTTTCCCATAGTAAAACATTGGGAAGCTAGTGTGCATGCGCGGCAAAACACTGTGCTGTGCCCATCAGATGGTCTCTATAAGACCCTCTAGTGTATGAGTGACATTGTTGAATATAGTTAATGAAACAGAAAGAAGAAAAAAGAGTAATAAATAAGAAAGGGAGGAAGAGAAAAAATAAGAAAGAAAGAATGAAAGCAAGGCAAATAGAGAGATAATTTTCAGAGTGTCTTTAATATTCCTGATGACAGCATGGAAATTATGTGATCCCTAACAGATTATTGTCACCATCGGTCCTTCAGTGACATGTACTGCTTGGAACAGCTGCTACGCGGAAGATAAACATACCCATTAATGTTAGTATTCTTCCATTCATTAAAGAGTTTTGTTGCCAATTCAGTACATTCCGGAATGCCATAGCTACATGCAGTGCTCACAGTGTTTATTTCATTATATCTGCAAAGGAAAAATAAAATCAGTAACTAGATATACAATTACTTACTAAAACAAATATCTCCACTAAAATTATGGAATATTCTGGCATCTGCGGTAATCTGCAAGTAACCTTCAGTACAAGTCATATGTTGTTCATGCCCTGTGTTAAATACCAGGGTCACTTGCTGAGTGAGCATCACAGGAGGAATTCTACTTATGTGTGGGTGTGTTTTGATGGGGGTTTCCAAAGAGTCTCAGGGACAGAGGAAAACAGTGAGATAGGAGGTGATGTGATTAAATATTCTTCTAAGGAGTTCCCCTATTGCTCTAAATTATCCAGACTTTATCCAGACTTTGCATGTATTTGTTCTAGCAGAGTGGCACAGATCTAAATTGGCATTCTTTCTCTTATCCTCCTGTTCACTCATTACTGACACAGTGCCAGAATATGATGCCATATCCAAGGACTTTGTCGCCATAAAGCCAGAATTGAGGTGATGCTGAAACACAGAAAAGGAGAGGTGCTGATAGAGGCACATATCTCTCATTCCAAGGAGGCTATATATGGGGATCTGTGTCGCATCACCTGGAGATGTAGACTTAGTCAAGAGGGCATCGTCTTAAATTAGAGGGGCAAACATTTAGAAATATTATCAGGAAGTATTACTTAATGAGAGGGTAGTGGATGCATGGAATAGCCTTCCAGCTGAAGTGGTAGAAGTTAACACAGTGAAGCATGCCTTGGATAGGCATAATGCTATCCTAGATATAAGAGACTAATGGAAGTATTAAGAAAATTGGGTAGACTAGATGAGCTGATCTTATCTACTGTCACATGTTAAAGCACTGAGTGGGCTATTCTCTACACATGTATTCCAAGTTCTGAATGGTATGACTGAAAATAATGGAATGTCAATACTGGATATTAGAAGTACCTGCTGCAATCAGTCATTATTTAGTCTACCTCAATACAAAAAGAAAGCGTCCCGACCCTCCTTCTCCTACAGAGCGCCGCAATTGTGGAACAACCTCATACAGACTTTAAAATCTTCCCCAAGCCTAAAGTCCTTTAAAAGATCCCTCTCTACAAACCTCAAAACAGAATGCACCTGTCATGGTTGATTATATATTTCCTACCTGTTTTATGGTAAATTTTGTATATATTGTGTATTAATATTGTTTTTGTATTTTATTGTACCCTATTGTATCAATGCAATCAATGTTTTCTGGATCCAGGACATACTTGAAAACGAGAGAAATCTCAATGTATCTCTCCTGGTAAAATATTTGATAAATAAATAAATAAAATAAATTATGCTCCAACTTACTGGTCTGTTAACGATTCTAATCGTACAGTAAAATTTACAGTCATGGTTTCAAAGTGCTTAAACACTGGGTAGATCTGTTGCTTCATGTATTCCTGTAGAAAGCAGAACATTCCATCAGAGAAAATTTGCTAAAAGTGTAAAACTATAAATTTATTTTCTAATGATAAGATGTTACTGGGAAAATTCTGCCCGATCACAGCTGTGTTTGTGATTATCAGAGTTACGATAAAATGATTACCCTCATTGGTCCGTACACCTCCGAGCGATCAAACATCTGCGTAAAGAAATTCAGATTGCTCAGTGCGGCCTGCCAAGGCATGTATTCAAAGTCACTAGAGAGGTACTTGGTGGTGTCTAAAGCCCTTGTTGTGTTGATATACATTGCTCTGAAACACATTTGAAATACATATAGTTTACTTAATGAAGATAAACACATACCTTGAATATCCAATTTCTAAACAATGCAGAAAAATCTTATTGCAATGTAATCAAAGAGAAAAGTCAACGTGTGCTAAATTGAATTTTATAATTACACCCTAACACTCCCAATAACACACCAAAAAGACTCCTATGTTCATATAAGGGAGGTCTAAATCCTCCCTATGCTCACACCTGCCATGCAGCAGATGAGGGCATGTCTGCTAAATGTTTTAAACCAGTGACTCGGCAGCTATCGCTACCCAATCACTAGAATAGCCTGTGAAAAAAACCTGCTCTTGCCTGTGGGCATTGGGTGGGGGACATTAAAAATAATAATGGGGAGGGCAGATCTGAAGACTAATGGGAAGCAAATTTGTTTAATATATATTCGTTTTATTATTCCCTCACTTTTATTAGGGTGAGGTGACAGGTATGGTCCATTGGGGACAATGGCATGTCCACCACTACATTGTTTTATTATTTACTTTTAAGAAGTCCAACTTGCTGCCCTTGTTTGGGGGCTGGGGGACATTAGAGCCCCAACCCATTACCAATGGGTGCTAGCTGGACATTAGGTGCTCCCTCTTTAATATTGTAGCTAAGGGAATGGGTGGGGGCAAGGGAGTGGGCATTGGGTTGCCAATTTTTGATAATGCCAATTTTTGATGTTCATAGGTGCAGGCATGGGGTGCTACGTCCACGCCCAGCTATTTCACAGGCCCTATACCATGGGACAATGGCTGCTCAGTTGCTAGTTTTAGACTTTTAACAGATATGCCCACATGTACAACATGGGCCCAGATTGCAGCATTCAGTTTGAATTTAAGATTTCACTTTACAATTTGTCAGTGGCTGCACATAGGCAAAATTGGAAAACACAGAGCATGCATAAGCTGCAGCTCAAAGTGAAGTCAACAATGCCTCTATTCAATGTGGAAGTAGTCATGGGGCTTACATCACTCGACCCGGCTTCCGTTGTTATTGCTGCTACTAAAAATTCAGTGTTTGTGTGCAGTTCATAAAAGTCAACATCACTTCAATTTGCTACATTTAACTGGCAGTTCTTGATGTAGCTCACCTGGCCAAATTAAAGGCATCATCAATAATCTGGGCACGGTTAATGACAGGAATTATCTGTAAAACAATGTAGAGATTTTTTTTGAAGCATTAGCCTTTTCTTTACTGAAGCCTAACATATACACTTTTTTTTTCCTGGCAGACTATTCAATCATAGTCTATCATGTGAGCTGGCAAATGAAATCAATGCACTATGGTGTAATATTAAATAGAACATCTTTCACTTATGGATTCTATACTGTATTTGATCATGATAATGGAAGTGCACACAGTTGGGTGCTTTATATAAATGTTACAACAGCAGTATCATGGTTTGGTGAAGCAATGATTTAGACATCGTCTTTTAGACAGGTTTAGCTGAAGTGCAGTAATGTAATATAATTTCTTGGGGAAACAATCAAATAAGTTAATTATGCGCACACTGCATGCATACTCAAAATACATTTCTTAGAAGGCTAGTTCGTCTAATGAATAGGAGTAAAAAGCATTTGACAATTTGGCAATGGCTTGTTAAAGTTTAATATGTTATAACGTATAGTCATAGTAGTCATAGTCATAGTCATAGTATACTCACTGAATGATCTGCCTCCAGTTGTGCAATGAGCTTGTCCCAGTTTCCTTCATCATAATTAACTCTGTAGTATCCTGTTACATTGATGTTTGCTAGAAGCCATTCATTTTCAGCCAACTTAAAATCATTGTTTGTCTCTAACCATGAGAAATATTTGGAAAGCAATGTTAAATACAACTCACTCTATCTAATAGGTTATAATCTATTGTTTACTTGTAATTTATATTAGTATAACTGCTAACAGGTAATGTTTCTTTATCTCACTCTATTTCACCCAATAAACAATAATTAATAAATACATTGCTTTGAATGTGCTAGATTATTCTAGAAACACATTTTATCTATTTAAGCTACAGCCCTGGTAAAATGTAAACCTCATTTAAAACTGATTTATTAACTTGCATCAAATTTGAATCTATCATAAATGTTTACAACAAATTTTACTTGTGCTTACCTATTTACAGTTTTACAGAATATGATTACTTTTAATGTATTGTAATATAATATGCTTGAACATATAGTTTAACTTCTCATGTAATTCTCTGTTATGTAGAATGTATTTTTTCATGGTATATCTCAGTAATAAAATATCCAGTTCTCCTAAGAGGTGCAGTTTTCTGTTTAAGAGGTCCCTAGCATCCCACTGTCAAGTTGTTGTCAGACTAAATGTCTCTCAATAATCCATTGTTTTACAAGGCCAAGTGCTCTCTTAGCACAAAGTATACATATAGTAATAATGGTTGTAATTTCTAAGTACTAGCCTTTACTTCCATCAATTTCTAACTACTACCTGTGTTACTCTGCACCAAATAAAAAAAAAAAAATAGTTTTTCCTTTTAAATGGGATACATAAGGGAAAGGCAAATTTATGGACTGGGAAGTAATAAAAATAAGAAATAATAATACAAACACACATTTTTTTTTGTATTCTATCCCTACTAAAAGACAACTTTACTTATTTTTTTTACAAATATGATTGGGTTATTTTTAATGTTAATAAAGTAAATTATACCTGAAGGTCCTTGGAGCCAGTATTTTCCTGGAGATGCATTTTTAGTGTATGAAATTGGTACAATCCAATTATAACTGTAAAAGAATTGACAAACAATGCATTACAGTATTGTCAGTAATGTCAATGCAGGCCATTTAACACTTTCTGGAGACTTTGGCTGGTGCTACATGGTAAATAGAATACTGTCTTTAAATAAGGATCAAATAATCTGTCTCTGTTTCTCCCATATATACATTATTTTACTGTTTAAATAAACACTTCTCTCACATCCCTCTTGTACATAAATGCATCTCTTCTCCATGTACAATAAAACAAGAATGGTGTTCCATAACCTATTTTTTTTAACAATTTTTTTTTTTGTCCAAGCAAGACAACAATGTTCTCTCTTCTACATACTTAAAGTCTGATGGACGAGTGACATTGGAGTCTGGGTCTAAGAGGAAGTGCTTCTGAGTTACGAGTCCATTTTTTGTATCGAATGTCACTACTGGGAATCCCATCTGTAAAACCCATGTATCCATGATCTCAGCCACTGACTGAGGCAGATTAATGGATGGCACAGCCTTATCCACTGCCTAGGAAGAAGAATTATAAATAATACATATAAAAGTATTTTAAATAGAAGTAAATTTGGCATATAGACAATTTGATTGTAATTATAGGCAGTAAATGAATGATTCTGGGAAAAAAATATTAATGTTTATTTCACTAGATAGCACCTATCCAGCTGTGGAACTCTAGTCACGTGGATTGATGTGTTTTAGATATCTTCAGAGAAGCTTCTCAAGAGGTGACATTTTCACTGGTTGTTAGGAGTGGTGGAATCAGGTGTCATAGAGTATAGTGAATTTACACTTTTATGTTTCTTGGTATTCGAATAAGGAGTGGTATGATTGAAAGTGCATAATTATTAGTCATCATATCAGTTTATGTAATCTAAATTCCTAAACTGCCAACATTTCAGATGTTTTTACTGTTCAATTAATATTTAATATCACAGGGACATTATAAGCACCCAAACAAGTTTATCCTAATAGAGTGGTTTTGGTGTATAGAGCATGCCAATGCAGTCTCACTGCTTAGTTCTATGTCATTTAGGAGTTAAATAACTTTGTATATGTATCCCTACCCACACCTCTCCTGCATGTGACTTACACAGTCTCCCTAGACATTTCCTGTAAAATAGATCTAATGTTTAAACTTCCTTTATTGCATAGTTCAAGATAAAAATGTTTTATCTCCTGCTCTGCTCTGTTAACAGCCTGCTAGAGCCTACAGGAACCTCCTGTGTTTGATTAAAGTTCAATTAACAGAGCATGAGTTAAAAACTTCTAAAGTGAACACACTATGCAGAGTGAAAATGAAACAATTTTTTTAATGTAAACTGTGTGAATCATAGCCATGGGAGGTGTAGCTACCTACCTTAATAGAAGTAAAAGTGGTTTAACTCCAAAAAAGGAAGATAATTGGGCACTAAGACTACAGGGGCATGAGGTATACACTATAACTGCTTCTTAAGCCTAAAGTTATTTTGGTGCATATAGTATCCCTTTAATTCAAATTAGTGAACAGCCTTGCCTTTTCATGAATCCGCAATAAAAAGGAATCTTGACAAGTTGCTCACTAAGTCTACTGATATCTGAAGATATCAGCTGTGATTAGTAAGAAAGCAAAGTCACTTTTTTGTTTGTCTGAAAACTATAGTCTTTGATGAGGTTAATAGCAAAACAGGTTAAATGGCTTTGTTAGCCACTTGCTAATGATCGTTAAAAGCAGTGCCGGAACTACAGCGGTCGCAGGGGTCGCAGCTGCGACCGGGGCCGTTACTCCAGGGGGCCTGGTCACCCTGCAGACCCCTGTGACGCCGGTGCCCGCCGGCTAAGTAACGTGGTCCCGGCCCGTGCGGTACAACCGCCTGGGCCGTATTGAAGGGGCCCATCGGGTGGCCCATGCTGTTCGGGCCACCCGATGGCAATGAATTTCCAGGGAGCCCAGGCAGCGCTGTGGCGATTTAACAGTACGACCGGGCCCCCTTTGATGACATCACAAATGGGAGGAAGTGACAGCCGTGGGAACTTACACCGGGAACCGCGCGGGAGGAAGGAGAGGAGGGAGTCAAAGTGGAAAATCTGACTCCCATCAGGCTGGACCCCAGGGAAGTCACTCTCCTGCATCTAAAAGGTAGGATCAGGAGGGTGACTAAAACATTTTGTATATGTCTCTGTATGAATGTTTCTCTGTATGTGTGTCTGTATCTCTGTGTGTATGTCTATGTGTGTCTCTATGTATGTGTGTGTCTGCATGTATATCTGGTTGTCTGGGGGGTCGTATGGGAGTTAGGGATAGATGTATGAAGGGGTTGCGGGGCCTGGGACGTGTGGGAGAATAGATGTATGAGGGAGGGCCCAGGGCAATTTTCGAACCGGAGCTCCGTGATTTCTAGTTACACCTCTGTTTAAAAGGATAGGCCCCTAGATTCATGCCTAACTTTCAAGAAATGGTATTAATGAGAACGGTGGCAACTTCTATGAGTTGGCTTGTCATTACACAAGATTATTATTCCTTTTAAGGCAATCTTGCTTTTGAAAGTTTAGCTTTGTAGGATTAGCGTATTAACAGCATTTAAAGCATAATATGAGTTTCCATTAACAAAAGATCACATTACAAAAGTGTTGCTTACTGTTTGGAGATGAGTCCATAAATCACTGTACACTGCATTACTATATTGGAATTCTTTCAGGTAGGTCTGGAAAAAAAGGTTATGTTTTTTAGCATCAATGGAGTAAAGTTCTTTTTGCATATTTCCTTTTTATATATATATATATATATATATATATATATACATATGCTAATTTTTCATAAATGAATCAAGGAGCTTTGAGTTACAAAAATGGCTTAGTATTAAAAAGTAATTTGGTCATGGTTAATTTGGCTTTAGAATGAATTACTTACAGACAATCCTTGAACAAACAGTTCTTCAGAGAGAAAGTCAGATAACATCCTGATGACTGATCCACCCTAGATAAAACAGAACAACTTAATAATGGTATACCAGACCAATTAAAATGTGACTGAAAAAAACCCTTAAAGTAACTTTTAGTTTTTTTTAAATCTACAATTCTTATTCGTCCAGAACCTATCTACCTCATTCTGAAAGCAATCAGAGACTTTTTCACTCATTTCTCATTGATAAAAGACTTTGAGGGGATTAATCTGTCCCCACCTCCAGCCACGATACAGTAGTGGAGATACAGCAAAGTGTAGTGTTCTGAAAAGTGGTGGAAAGATGTGATAGGGTAAGGGTCACTAATGGAATGCTAAATGGTCTCAATTTATTAAGATATGCATAGGGATTTGGGAGAAGAGAAGAGCAAGAGTAGTGAGTTGGCTGTTTTAATATGGACTGGTAACCTGTTGGTACTCATCTATGGTGGTTTCGAGCTCGTTGGTAGCTCAGAACCCAGGTGGTGTAGGGGTATCAAGGTCTACCCCTGGCAGGTTCGTGTGGAAAATGTTGGATCTTGTTTTGTTATACTTATGGATTGTTATACAATGTTATGTTATATATATGATGGGTCATTGCCTTGCGAATTCATATGTGGGAAAGTTATAGTGTTGGATGGCTGAGGATTTGGGGGTGGGCAATGACTTTTTATGTTATTGTTATTATTATTATCTTATTATAAATATATAAGTAAAAGCTGTGGACATATTGACCCATACCCAAAAGTGTCAGTGTTTCATTGGGGTGGGTTGGGTAAAGGTAATGGACAGCTCCTCCAGCCCATATGGCGACAATGCACCTGTCATGAGTGCAGCTTACCCAATAAGCTTTCAATGCGTCTGTCATACTCTCTTTGTCGAGTACAGCTAGAAAGTTTGACCAAATTGTACCTCAGTTAATATTAGTGAATGGACAAATTGTACCTCAGTTAATATAAGGACAAATTGTACCTCAGTTAATATTAGGGACAAATTGTACCTCAGTTAATATTAGTGAATGGACAAATTGTACCTCAGTTAATATTAGTGAATGGACAAATTGTACCTCAGTTAATATAAGTGAATGGACAAATTGTACCTCAGTTAATATTAGTAAATGGACAAATTGTACCTCAGTTAATATTAGTGAATGCCTAAAGGATAATTTGCACGTACACCCTCAACTCGGGTGTTAGTGAACGGATGTCTTAGAGATAGATGGGTTTTTGTTACGTTGAATGATTTTAAAATGTAACGATTCATCACTTAAACATAAAACCAAATTAGCAAGTGAATTATGTTCCTTAATTTGCTTATATTAAAGAAAATCTTTTCTCTGGATTACACAAGGTTAGTTTTGGCCCAGGATCCCTTGTATGCAAAAACTATTGCTAATAAAACACTTATCTATCAGTTTCTTTTTTTGGGGGCTGCAAGAGAGGTCTGATAAGCTTTTCAGTACTGGACAGCAGACCTACCTATCATGCATGCAGCTGATGTCTACAGGTTGGCCTATCATCCATGCAGCTGATGTCTACAGGTTAGCCTATCATCCATGCCGCTGATGTCTACAGATTGGGTTATGATACATGCAGCTGATGTCTACAGGTTGGGTTATGAAACATGCAGCTGATGTCTACAGGTTGGGTTATGATGCATGCAGCTGATGTCTACAGGTTGACCTATCATGCATGCAGCCGATGACTACAGGACTACAGGTTGGGTTATGATGGATGCAGCTGATGTCTACAGGTTGACCTATCATGCATGCAGCTGATGTCTACAGGTTGACCTATCATGCATGCAGCCGATGACTACAGGACTACAGGTTGGGTTATGATGGATGCAGCTGATGTCTACAGGTTGACCTATCATGCATGCAGCTGATGACTACAGGTTGACCTATCATGCATGCAGCTGATGACTACAGGTTAGCCTATCATCCATGCCGCTGATGTCTACAGATTGGGTTATGATACATGCAGCTGATGTCTACAGGTTGGGTTATGAAACATGCAGCTGATGTCTACAGGTTGGGTTATGATGCATGCAGCTGATGTCTACAGGTTGACCTATCATGCATGCAGCTGATGACAGGTTGACCTATCATGCATGCAGCCGATGACTACAGGACTACAGGTTGGGTTATGATGGATGCAGCTGATGTCTACAGGTTGACCTATCATGCATGCAGCTGATGACTACAGGTTGACCTATCATGCATGCAGCTGATGACTACAGGTTGGCCTATCATACATGCAGCTGATGACTACAGGTTGGCCTATTATAGATGTAGCTGCAGTATACATGCAGTGACATTTGTGAATTATCTCACCTTGCTATAAGCAATGGAGTCAAAGAGTTCACTTATTTGTGCTGGGGTGTTCACCTCTTCCTCTTTCGATGTCAGTGGATGAGAAGAAGCCAGTGCATCAACCGCCATTACATAATGTACATCATTTAGCACTATCAAATCTTTCTGAAAAGGTTTACACAAAATGGGTTAGAGAAAATTCAAATCTACTGTAATTTACATTTATTGAATTATTAATATTTCTTTTAACTAACATGAATTAGAAATAAATGATCTTGTGCTGTTTATAGAATCTATCAAGCTTTGCTCCCATCACCTACATATTTTCTGGCAATCGTCTAATGAATATATAGAACACTTGTTAAATTGCATGAATATAATCCTTCTAACAACAAAATAAATTATCCTTTATTTAAAAAGTTACAGAAATCTGTTTAAGGAGACAACAAGTGCACATTTAACATGGTTATATGCCAAAATATAATATGGTTAGGTACCAAAATATATTCTTTCTCAATGTAGCATCTCTAAAAGTTGTGTACTACCTAAAAGACAATACATACTATGTTCCAGGTGGGCTCTGCTTTGTCTGCTCCCAAATATTCCACATAAGTAGCAAAACCTTCATTCAGCCACAGATCATTCCACCATTGTATGGTCACAAGATTTCCAAACCACTATAAAACACATAGAATAAAGAAGAATTGACTAGGCTTGTGCACTCGATATCAAGCAAATTGCGATTCATCCACATTTGGGGTTGACCATCAAGATGTAATTCTGAATCACTGTATGACAAATCACAAAATGAGGACTAAACAATCTTTTTAAAAAAAAAAAACATTTTTATTTGGAGTTCAATCAAAATAGCAATGATTGATATTAGGGGCAGCCACAAAATGCTGATTTTATTTACAAATCAAGTAAAAAGTGAGCACTACAGAGAAAAAGGAGGTGCAGTACAAATAAATCTATATTGATATATCGTATATTTAATGAAACTCTTCTATATAAATGTAGATTTTATTTTTACTACTCCTTCTTTGCCCCCTCTATTCTTTACATGCAGCTGGTTTCACTTGATCTGTGAACCAAATGGTTGAAGAAAATGTGCAACATTCTCTCTGTATTTGCAGTGGACTGGAACTTGGCCAAATTGATTTGGATGACCCAAATGTTTTTGCTAGGCACAAGTCTAAGATTAACCATTATGTATATAAATTGGATGTGTTCTTTTTAGACATCAAATGGATAGCTTTGTTTTCCATAGATATAAAGAGGAATTAGATATTAGGTACACAGAGAAGACGATTACAAATACAAAGTAAATGGTACACATACACATGAATATAAAATAATTATGTCCATGTTCAAATCTCATTTAGGCCTAAACCTGTACCTGTGACATTGTTTCAAAGATGGTGATTTCAAAAATGAATTATTGTTGGTTAATAAAACTTACAGTACTGTCAGGGCCAAAAAACACAAGATGTACAAATTGAAATGTTACCATCGCTGATTCCAAAATGTCTTATTAATAAACATGTGGTAGCAGTGAAATTTACATTACAACATGGGATATTGGCAAATAAGAACCTCAGAAATAATGAAATGTATACAAATATATTTGACTATATAGGTTTGGAACATCTCGGAATATTACATTTTTTTTACCATGAATTATTATATCTAAAAAAGAGACATCTCTTAAGGCTAGAAAAAAATACTATTTAACATTTTACGTTATTGGTGGTTTTATCCAATACTAGTACTGAGACAATGGCCTTTGGAGCATAGCTGCAACAGTCGCCATCATTTACCTTTGACCTATACGATGTAGATGAGTTTATTTAACATTTTTTGGATCATGTACCCAATACAGAAAACACTAATCATATGCTTGTTCAACCTCCAGAGGTTGCTAAGGCATTATGGAATTAGTTTACTACCTCTGTTTGCATTTCTACGTATTGTTAGTAACATTTCTGTTTAGTTTCCTACACACATAATAAATGAGGTTGTGGACATGCATTTAGTTAACACTATAATTATCTATTAATTGATAATAACAATGTTGTACTATAAGAGGCCACATATCTATAATGATGTTAGACTATTCCGAATCACACTGTTTCCATACTAATATAATCTGTTTATATTTATTAATTAAGTTGTCCTAAAACTGTTTAAAAGTTGACTTGTCTCTGTTTAAATCCTGCCATTTTTCATAGACATATACATATCAGAAAATGCTGTCACATTTAGAGTGACAGAAAAAAAGGGAAATAAAACAGAACACCTTTGTAATAGAAAAAGTGTCAAAAAATGATAAATCTGCTGCTTTACCAAGACAATGGCATACATTAAAAAACTAATTTATAGGGTGAAAAGACAACAAAACCCTGTAGATATAATAGCCACCCCCCTCCAAGAAAAAGGACCAAATATAAATAAATCGCCTTTGTTTTTCTAGCACTCCAGGTAGTCTTGTGTCTACCCTGTATGTATGTGAAAGGTACCTGATGAGCCATCTCATGGGCTACCACTGTGGCTACTCGTTCCTTGTTGCTGATTGATGATACAGCAGGGTCAAATAGCAGGGCTGTCTCCCTGTATGTCACTAGGCCCCAGTTCTCCATCGCTCCGGCATTGAAGTCAGGTATGGCTACCTGGTCTGCAGGACACAAATCAGAGTTGACATGAATAAACAAACAAACAGTCAAATAAATATAACTACCTTTCAGTAAAGGCAACCATTATATATAAATGCATAAACAGAATCATGCCACGTCTTATACGTCTGAACCAAAAAAACTATAGGAAACAGTAAGAATAAAAAGAGCCACAATGTACATATATTCCTATGCTTTTTACTTTTAATTAAATGACATGATGACCATACCTGATTTTGGCAGAGGGTAAGAGATGTTATAATATTCAGCAAAAAAATCCAGAATGGGTTTTGTTATATTCAAAGCATATTCTCCTTGTTTCTCATCTTCAATAGCTTTCTTACGGCCCCAGATCTGAACCTACAGAATTAAAATTAACAGAATATATAACTCTTGCCCACCAAAAGATGTGCTGCTTCCTATCTGTTTACTACTTGTCCTGTTTAATCATACCGTCTTGGACAGCACTATGTGTCCTAATATTAATGATAAGTGTGCGTATATAACATAATTGGTACATCGTTTTATTCTTTGCTTAAGCAGAAATATATACAATGTCATACAAGTGAAACTCTAAGGGGTGTTCGGCAAGTTCTAAATTTGTAGTCATCATGTCAACTGTCAGCATTTATGACAATTTGATGAGTTCATTAGGGCTGATATTCTCTGTTTAAAACCATCTAAATTTTTCGATACAAAGAAAAAAATGGTCATAAAAGTATTGTAGGAATATCTTAGGGTTTCATTTCTGACCTTCCAAAAATGAGCATGTAAATGAAACTTCTGTAACCATGAATTGCTAGCAGGTGCACAATAAAGCAAACAAAAAAATAGAAAACAAGTGTGGAACACTAAGAACTCAAGACTGGAGTACCAGGATGCTTGTCCAATGTCCTCTGTAGTCCAGTCAGCTTTAATAGCAGAGCTGTAGGAATAGTTATAGAAATTGAGAAAACTGAGTGCTGTCCCAGCTCCAGTGTCTGTGTGTGAGGCTGGCTAGGAAGTGGATCACCCACAGGAAATACATTTCAGGACATGTAAGGGAGACACTGAGTGACGCACATTGTATAACAGCTACTGCTGCTCTAAGATAATTCTTAGGAGACTTGCTGATCTATAGAAGATATGGGAGCAGGGTCAATCCTGGGCGGGTGCACGGGGTGCACCGCACACAGGGTGCACCGCACACAGGGACCAGGAGGTGGGGGCGCCGTGCGGAGCAGGCCAATGGCCTGTCACAAGGAGCCCAGAAGGTGGCCAGCAGGCCACTTAAGGGCACCCCCGGAGCGGCGTTTATTTAGCAATGGAGAGTAGGCACCTGCTTATCCCAGAGGGCAGGTGCCTACTCTGCAGCAATATACCGGGCCGAGTGAGGAAGGCGCAGGAGACGGTTAGAAGAGAGGATCAACTGGGAAGTAAAGATGGCGCTCGCTGGGCCCCCTCTGCTGTGTACAGCACCTGGCTCTCTGCACTAAGCCACCGGGCATCTCCCCCCTCCCTGGCCACAGGTAAAAAGCAGAGAAGGGGATATAAAATAAAATATATTAAAATAAATGGAAAAAAAGCTCAGTTTTTCCCACAGAATGCTGCCCCTAATTCACACAACATTTACACACACTACACAAACACACACTCTGCATTCACAATCTACACACAGACACTCTGCATTCACTATACACACACTACATCCACAACATAAACACACACTCTGTATTTACTATACACACACGCACTACATTGACTGCACAAACACACAGTCTGCATTCACTACACACACTGCATCTAATAAACACAAACACTATATCCTCTACACAAATACACACTCTGCATTCACTATCCACACACTGCATCCACTACACACACACACTCTGCATTTACTATCCACACAATACATCCACTACACACACACACTGCATTCACTATACACACACACTGCATCCACTACAAGAACATACACTCTGTATTTACCATACACACTGCATCTACTGCACAAACACACAGTCTGCATTCACTACACGCACTGCATCTAATACACACACACAGTACATCCACTGTGCAAACACACACTCTACATTAACTATACACACTGCATCAATCACACACACACATCACATCCACTTTACACACACATTCTGCATCCACTTTACACATACTCTGCATCCACTACACACATTGCACATCCTCTATACACACACCACCATTAGCAGACACACTGCGTCCACTACACACACTGTATCCTTATGTGCGGACTTGCTGTTGGGTTCTGGGGGCCTAGATCTTGAGCTATGTCAGGGGCCCCAAAAGTTCTGATGGCAGCCCTGAGTTTGTGTCATTGAGAGTGAGTGCCAGTGTGTCTGTCAGCAGGGAAATCCTTTGGGGTGTGAAAGCTTTGCGGTCACGCAGAGTGCCATGACAACAGATGCGCCCGGTGGCCAACACACCTCGCAAGTTGGTGACACCAGCATATAAAATTTTAAATGATTCCCTCATGGTCCACTGGTGCACACCAGCAGTAGATGCAGTTACATCATATCCTCTCCCTCGTGGTTCCGACGCTCAGTTGGTGAGTCACAGCACAGGCTCAGAGATTAGCAGCCTGCGATCTGACAACATTGAAAGCCGGATCAGCGAAGGAGTGGGTATTATGATCTGAAACAACCGGACGTGCATTTCTTGCTATTCACCACTGGACTGCTGGGCAACTGATATAGGATACCACTGGATCATTTGAGGGGGCATTTGTGATCAAGCACTAGAATGGCGGGGCGCTGCAGGGAAGAGTTTTGCAACTTGGAACACCGTAGGACTCAATAGAGTTAGTGGCTGCTTTAGAATGCAGCTTTGAAAACCTCCGAACCCTATAACGTCCCCCAGTATGTGGCTGGCAAAGGAGCTGCTGAGTGAAGGTGGTGTTACACCAGCAATACTCTGCTGAGTGTAACTATCTACCCTGTCACATAACCACACCTGAACACCAATTCAATTAACCTACTTTTAACCTACGATACATAAGCAGTCAGTGCGTGACTCTGTACCCGCTATTGTTTACCTATGTATGCATGTATGGGACTGTGTTTGTGATTTTATGTCTAAGTATGTGCTGTGTGTCCTTTAATGTATGTACCTGTGTTTTTTTAAGAATGTTTGTAACTGTGTTAATGCGTGTATGCCTGTGACTGTGTGTTGGTGTGCCTGTGTCCATGATGATGTGACGATGTGTGTCTGTGATGATTGTGATGGTGTGTGTTAATTCATGTCTGACAAGGTTATGCACTAAAACAATTGTCAGGAATTCAATGCTTCCAGTTTGATTATTCTTTCATCCACTTTGAAATCCACTATGGATTCCTGACAATTCTCACTTTTGTAAATAACCCGGTATGTATGTATGCTACTGTGTATGTTGGTATGTGCCTCTGTACGTGACAGTGTGTGTCTGTGTATGTATGTGAATGTGCGCATGTCTATGCATGTATGAGATATGATCTGTGGATTTATATGTATGTGTATTCATTTGTGTATCGGGTGCATACATAACTGAACATATACAGCAAACTGAAATAAGGAAAACTATTTTACATAGAAGCTTTGCATGAAAAAATAATTTATACAAATTAGTTTATTGAGATAATTGTTTAAGAAGGTGTCACCAAGTCTAGAGCCACTGCTGCACAGAGAGGAAGCAGGAATGAATGCCTGTCTCCTGAGCACTATACCCTAGGGACCCTAGCCTCCTCTCATCCTCCCGGTGCTCATGAAAGCAAGGACTGTGTGTATGCAGTGGCGTACACACGATCCATGGGGCTCCGGAGTGAAAATTGATCCATGCCCCCCCCCGGCTGCGACCCCTGCGACCGCGGTATGTACGCCAGTGCATGCAGATACACATACACTTAAAGGACCACTATAGGCACTCAGATCACTTCAACTCAGTGAAGTGGTCTGGGTGCCAGGTCCCTCTAGTTTTAACCCTGCAGCTGAAAACATAGCATTTTCAGAGAAACTGCTATGTTTCACTGAGGGTTAATCCAGCCTCTAGTAGCTGTCTCACTGACAGCCACGAGAGCCGCTTCTGTGATTCTCACTGTGAAAAATCACAGTGAGAAGACGCCGGATGTCCATAGGAAAGCATTGAGTAATGCTTTCCTATGGGCGGTTTGAATGCACGCGCGACTCTTGCTGTGCATGCGCATTCGGAGCTGAGAGTCGGATCGGGGCTGAGAGATCCCCAGCACCAAGGGAGCCCAATGCTGGAGAAAGGTAAGTGCTGAAGGGGTTTTAACCACACACACACACACACACACTCTCACGAACAGACGCATACACACTAGCTAACAGATACACACATTTACTGACAGACACAAACTCAGTGACAGACATACATACACACTCACTGACAGACAGACACACATAAACACTCACTTACAAAACATACACTCTCACTGACAAACACACACTCACTTACAGACACCAAACAGACTCACTAACAGACACACACAAACTAACACACTCAGTAACAGACACACAGTAACACACTCACTGACACACACACACTCACTGACACACAAACTAACACACACACACTCACTAGCAAACACACACTCAATAACAGACACACACAAATTAACACAAAACTAACACACGCATTCATACACTAACACCAACACTAACACTAACACACACACAAACACTGACACTCACTAGCAGACACACACTCAATAACAGACACACACAAACTAACACACACACTAACACTAACACACATACACACTCACATTTGTTTTTTAAAATTTAATCCCCCAGCCTCCCTACCTTTCGGAGTGCTGTGGAGATTCCATCTTTCCCTGGGGTCCAGTGTTGCTGGTGGGCGGCCAGTCACTGCAGGCGGCGAGGGAGCATTCTCCCCTGAGTGCTCTATGCCCTGCTCCCTCGCGTGCCACTTACTGATGCCGGAGCTGGAGTGACATCATATTCCGGCTCTGGCATCACTGCGGTGTGCGCGAGGGAGCTGGACGGAGAGCGCTCAGGGGAGAATGTTCCCTTGCGCACCCACCTGCCCGCCGACACCACTGCCAGCCTCAGGGGGCCTCCAGGAGAAGAGGCTGGCAAACTGGTGTACATACCGCGGTATGTACGCCAGTGTGTGTATGTGACACTGATAGGCTGTTGTTACTTATATTGAGTAAGTATGTGACTTGCTGTGTATGTGTTTGTGTGTGTGTGTGTGTGTGTTTGTGTGTATGTATGTGACCGATATAGTGTCCATATGACAGTGCAAATGTGTGTGTATTGTATTGTGTGTGACTGTCTAGGTATGCATGGGGCTGTGTGTGTAATTGTGTGATGATGTATGTTGTGATTTAGAACGCTCAGTGCTGGACTTCCTTGTTTTGTGTTTCACATATATCTGGAGATGTGGTCAACTCCTTAGTTTGGAGAACCCCCCCCCTTTTTTTTTTTTTTTGCTTTTGTTTTGCCTTTTATATCATTCAAAAGAAATGGAATTCTGTGACTGGAGTGCAGTCCCTTTTATTCAATATTGATGTGTTCAGTTTGTGATTATGGTTATGTCTGTATGTATATGTGATTGCATCTATGCATGTGACTTTATTTATGTGGGGTCAAAAAAATGGTTTAAAAGGGATTAAGAAACACACAAGAAGAAACAGTGGGTTAAGAAACAAGACTGTAAAAGAAAAAGAGACATGCAAGGTGGAAAGAAGGGTTTAGGAGAGACATTAATGAAGAATCAGGAAAAACATAAAAGGAGTTGGGGAGGTGTGAAGTAACACACAAACGTTTATTCTAATCTATTGGCATGGTAAGGACTAACCTATTCAAAAACAGCTGAAATGGAACAAAAATATCCACTTAATTTATTTTCAGGTCAGCTATATTGTCCAAGTTATATTGTTTTGGCTTAGATGGTGAAATACTTTTAGGTAGGTCAAGGGAAGGGTCAGGAAGGGGTGATGTGAGGATTTTTTGCACAGGGCACCTAACGGCACCTAGCTGGCATTGTCTGTCAGTGTATTTGTGTCTGTCAGTGAGCGTTTTTAAATCATTGAGAGTGTGTGTCTGTCATTGAGAGTGTCTGTCAGTAAGTGTGTATGTGTGTGTCTGTCAGCATTTGTGTCTGTCAGTGAGTGTTTCAAATCAGTGAGATTGTGTATCTGTCATTGAGAGTGTGTGTCAATGTGTCTGAATATGCTTCTGTCAGTGTGTGTCAAATCAGTGAGTGTGTGTGACTGTCAGTGAGTGTGTGTCTAGATGGAGAGGTGAAGTCATTGCAAAGGGGAGGGGTTAGTAAGATGACAACGCCACCTGGGGGCACCCCAAGTTATTATGCACTGAGGCGTCTGGGACCCAAGGATTGTCCCAATTTAGGAGGTTGATAACTTTGCAATTGACTCTTTAAACTCCACATACCCTAAATGCACATTTTCTCTTACCATAAATGTAACCCTGTCAAAACCTAAAAAAAAAAACCTAAGTAATTTTTCCATATTAAGGCACTCAAAGCCTAGACCTCAAAATAAACCGTTTGCTTAACTTCTTTTAAAAACTAAACACCTCATGTACCTCAAAAATACATTTAACCTAGCCCTAAACTCAATAATCCTAAATCACCCACTGTATCAAAATACGAAATTTAAGCCCACTCTAACTATAATACCAATACTCAACCTTTTATCAGTATTAACAGCCCTTATACTATAACTTTAATCCTTCTCAAGCGTTTATTCTTCTTAACAATAAACACCCACAATCTAATTTTCAAGTTAATTCCTGTCTAATCTTTTTTACCGTAACCATTATAACATAATCTCTAACCCTGCATTCATTTACACAGCTGCATACACTCACTATACTCACAGACTCAAACACAATACATTACAAGCAGAGCAGAAATGTGCACATACAGTTATACATATCAAGTTGTCAAATATGAGTATATAATTTTTAAACTTGCAATGTCAAGTTAATACATTGATTATACTTGCTTTATCTGCATGTATACTATATTATATTTAACTGCTTTTTTAGGATGGGGAGCAGGGGTCACCTTAGAATTGTGTGTCTGCAGGCACCTTACCTATATACCCAGCCCTGTAAAAACCTCAGAATCCTCTAACAAAAATTAGACAAAACTGTCTTCCACCGCCTCCTTTACATCATGTATGAGGCATAGAGGAGTATTTTGCATCTCCTCTATACCATTTGACAGCCTACCATTGGTAAGTGAAGTTCAAAACTATTGAGTCAGAATTCAAAGCACCGCCATTTACCTGGGAGGGGAGGGTTGTAGTGACCCTGAATTTTCCTTATGCATGTTAAGGTTTATAGGCTATGATGAAGAAGTTAACAATATTATTATTTTTCCAAATCACTTCCTACCTCTTCATTTTAGGTGCAAAGGGGTAACAGAGTGGAGGTGAAACATAAAGTTGAAGAAGCTAGGAAAATGGATGGGCTCTCCACCCTAATCCATGATACAACTAAACACTTTGACAAAATTTGGAACCCATAGCACTTCGAAAATTGATTGGCTCTCCACCCTAATCCATGATACAACTAAACACTTTGACAAAATTTGGAACCCATAGCTCTTCGAATTCCCGATGCCTCAATAGAGGCTGGGCCCCAGCAGAAGACGCTAGTTACCAACTCTACCACTGTCATGAACCCCAATTACTACTTCAAACTACTCATTCTCCCTCAGTGTTATCTTTCCTTTTCTCTACTTCTGTCCCCCCCCCACACTTACATGACACACTACACCACCAACACAAGAACCTAAAAAGTCCACCCCCGCTCTCCACCCCCACATCCACAACCAGGATCAACCGCACCCATGTGTACCACATTTCAATACAACCACAACTCTACCCTACCGTCAAACAGCACCTCACCAGGCCACATCAGCTACCTAGGGGAAAATATTCACCCAGCAAAACGGCCATTAACATGAAAAGCCACTCCTGTTGCCACTCTTCTAACCCCTGACCACAAGCACATGACAACAGATTCCAGAAAACGGGGCATTCACCGGTGGCTAATACTCAAGATCATCACCCCCACATCAACCAACATGAGAAAGGAAGTCACGGATCCCAAGTGGAAATACCTAGGATGCACATACCTAGACTACCTACCCAAGTTAATTTATTCAAGTTAACGAAAATTTAAGTTACCTTGTCTAACCGACAAGAAATGAAGAAATGAATTGTTAAATTTTGTTTTAGCCAATGTCGTGAAACTGATGTCATGCCAATAACCAAAACAGTCATATGTACGCTGTATTATATATATATGACTCTATGCTTTAAAAGTATATTATATCAAATGTAAAGGCAAACTTCAAGCACGACATGTACATTTATACCGAATACCTGTAATAAACTTTAAAATGCAAAAATAAAGAATTTCAAATATATGAATAACCATACCTTTAAATGTGCCACTTTTAATGAATGTGAGGAAACAGGAGGGGCAGATAATATTTTGGGCCCAGATCTATCTGTCTCTCTTTTCTATCCTAATGTCCCTCTTTTCTAAACTAATGTCCCTCTTTTATAGGAGCTCCATATAGTTGGTGTGTCTGAGTGTCAGAGCTCCACAGCAATAATTCTCACAGTAATGTGTATTTAAACTACAATAAATGCATTTAGAAATCAGTATGTGTAAATAAGATACATAGATACATTGTTCTTGTTCTAAATTACATTTTAGTTGCATAAATTGTTATTAGAATGCCACCTACAATTTCTTGGAACAGCCCCACTCCCAGCTACACCTTAACCTCTTTCTCTATTTGAAATCTGGCTGGGTATCCCGAACCATCTTACTCTTCCCTCTATCACTTTTGCTTTAATTTGCATATACTCCCAAACCAACGCAAAATAAGAGTCTGCCCTACCCTTTCCCCTATCAGGGATGAAGAGGTTAATAATGGAGAGTTTGATGCCACATTTCTACTGACTGGGAAGTTGCATCTACAATGAATACATAATTGATATTACTATGTAAAGTACAGTTTCCAGGGGAAAGCCTTGTAATATAAATGGGCCAAAGTTAGACCTAATGTGAAAGATAGATAGGATAATGTCCAGTTTTCCTGGTTCTAAGTATGAAAAATATGTAATTAGTCATGGGAGTTTTTTTTAACGATTACATATAGCAAAATCCAAGTAAAACAGAATAGATTCATATTTAGCTTTAGCGCGCGTGATAAAATAATACCCAGATTTCTTCATTAGCATAAAAATATTTCATAAAAATTCTGTGTGACACAGTGATTTACAATGATAGACGTACAGTAACTTAGTTACTTGGTTTTGTGATTTATTGTCCCTGTCTCTCCCACACTTAAGATGAGAGAAGGAGGATTATGTCTTGCTCCTTGTTATAGAAAGCCCTGCTTAAAGTGGTTTTAGAGTATTTTACAATGTTTGCTTGCTGATATACCGTGAGCTCAAGTTGTAGCAAATGCAATTTTTTTTAAATATCACTCAGACTTTGTTTCAATGGATACATTCAGAAGGGCATTTTGTTTAGAAGTTTTAGAAGATGAGATAGTTTTCGAATCAGTAATCACAATAAAAAATGCAAATTTGTACTATAACTAGATTGCATTTACCACATAGCTGATACTGGGATTTATTTATTTATTACATTAAACTGTTTTATACAAGTTTTGCAATTCAATGAAAAATTTCGATTTTGTGAATAACCTGTATTAACTAACTTACCCCAATAGTATCACTAGTTCCTGCAGCACCAGTTGCTTTAAACTGAGACACTATAAATGCCACCAGGTACGTGGACATTTTGAAGGTTTTATCAAAAACAGTTTGAGTCCATTGTTCACCATCTTCTGTTATATTAGTTTGACCTACAGAAAAGAAACATTAGTGTCAGAGAAACATTAGAAATCACAAAGCATACAATTAGCCCTTTCTTAAAGTTCGCTCAAATATATTAGTATGCAGAAATGGAGTTTGATAAAGTTTTAGAAAATCAGAAAACATATTATATAAATACTACGGCAAGAAATATACAGTGAAAATTGGGAACATGAAATAATCTTGTACGGAATTTATAAATTTATAAGATGAACTTGTGAGCTCTAATATTGTAAATGTTTGAAATCACCAAGGACCGTTTGCAGTTAACCTATTCTCATAATTCTTTTGCTAAATTTGGAGTTCTTCCTAGTGATTAATGTTGCTTCTCCTATATTGCGTGTCCATGATCAATTTGGTCCCTTTATACTGTTAGTGGGGTTTCCTGTGGTATACTGTGTTAGTGTGGTTTCCTGTGGTATACTGTGTTAGTGTGGTTTTAATAATCAATCAGCTTTCTCTCCCGACACCTTAATTCCTCTCCTGTAACTGTCATCATAACAACACTAAGCCCTCAGTGAACACTATCCTAGCAACCTACTTTTCTACCCTTCCTTTACCTTTTGTGTCACTATAACCCACTCCCTCTAGCATGTAAGCTCATTGAGCAGGGCCCTCAATCCCTCTGTTCCTGTATGTCCAACTCATCTGGTTAAAAACACGTCTGTTAGTCGATCCATTGTACAGCGCTGCGGAACTTGGCGCATTTTAAATATTGAATTGAAAGTGTATGCGCTTAGTAGATCGGTCCCATAGCAAATTCTAATGGGTTCTAATACAAATATATTAGCAATATTGTGCGGAGCTTATATATCTACACACACTTCCCCAGCGTTGTGCAAGATATATGTAGAGTATTAGATAGGAATATACCAATAAACATTAATTGTATAAAATAATCAAAATTTATGATGTTTTAAAACACGGGTATTCCTAACTATTGCTATAAATAGCTGCTAACACAGTAAAAATAAGTGATAATGAGCACCAATAATCACTAGATGATGCAACAGAGTCAAGTTTAAGTTTAAAGAGAGTAAAGTGTTCCTGTTTACCACTCCTTCACAGGCAGCAAGACCCGCATGGCAATTGGAGGGTTAACTGCTGGATGATATCTTTATGAAGGTAATGATTTAAAAACTATTTAATTGCAACACAGTTTCAGCTTGCTCTAAGAAACTTTCACTGCGGCTGGGAATCTAGCATGTAATGGATCCATCTGCTACAAGAGTATCTATCTGGACACAAGAACAAGCTTTTAAATCATCACCTTCATAAAGATATCATCCAGCAGTTAAGCCTCCAATTGCCATGCGGGTCTTGCTGCCTGTGAAGGAGTGGTAATATATTCCACAGGAACACTTTACTCTCTTTACATCACTGACTCCGTTGAATCATCTAGTGATTGTTGGTACTCATTATCACTTATTTTTACTGTGTTAGCAGCTATTTATAGCAATAGTTAGGAATACCCGTGTTTTAAAACATAATACATTTTGATTATTTTATACAATTAATGTTTATTGATATATTCCTATCTAATACTCTACATATATCTTGCACACCACTGGGGAAGTGTGTGTAGATATATAAGCTTTGCACAATATTGCTAATATATTTGTATTAGAACCCATTAGAATTTACTATGGAACCAATCTACTAAGCGCTTACACTTTCAATTCACTATTTTAGGAATAATCATTTATGTGTTTAGCAGCTAATAATTTATTATAGTTTTACCATTATTCTTCATATTTTTAGTATTATTTGCGCTTTTTTGTTTAACAATTTTAACTCTATTTGCTTTATAAATATTAATAATAATCATAATAATAAACTCTTCGTATCTTTATAACATATGATTCACTGTGAGTTTTTTCACGTTAGTTTTTTTTTTTATTCACGCAATGTGCAACATATTCCTTTAGTAGCGTGAAAGCTGACTTGGCATCCATAATTTTATGCATGGTCACCTGTCATGTGATTTATCAGACCAATCACACAGATATATGTACTTTTACAAATGATTGTAATTATAATAAGCACAGTCACTTACTGATAGGATTCATGTTTGACAGAGCCACATAGTCTGGTTTATGTACAATGGTGATGTTGAAAGTAGCTTTCATTGCTGGTTCATCAAAACAGGGAAATGCCTTCCTGGCATCCGGGGCCTGCATCTGTGTGGTAGCGATGATCCTGTCACAAACAAAAATATGTTAGCTAAAAGAGACCCTGTTGTATCATGTGGCTCACGGTGCACTACAAATTAGGGTAAGATTAGATTTGGAGTTAGGTAAAGGTTAGGGAGACTCTGTAATATTAAGTAGTCTGTAGGGAATCATTCATTATGTATATATGTATGAGGCAAAAGTCCCATCGCTGCAATTAAGAGGATTTCATTTAAAAAAAAAATATTGGCATTTAAATGTCACATAACTTAATAACGTTAACAGTGACACCTAAATGTCTCTACTTTAAAAAATATTGTAGTAACATTATTTTAACTCTTTCCATAATGAAGCACTGCTTTGATAAGGGGTACAGCAGTGTATACATTAATGTAAGTTTAGAGGTAGTTGGGGAGGGTTGAAATTATAGGGAATCTAAGGTTGGTATCCACCTTCATATTGTTGTGGATAGTCCAGTAGCTAATATAACACCACATACAGAAGATTTTTGGGGCAAAGTTATCAACATGGGTCATTTAAAAATTATGGACTGCACAATTAGCACTTTTTTAAGTTACTCTTCCATAATGTAACTAGAAAACTCTGAATGTATATTTTCTGGTACATTTCTTGCTAAACAATGTATCACCAATGACACCAGGGGTTCTAACATGCAAGGTTAATTAGATAATACTATTTCTCAGACACAAACTGATGTTCTTCTCAGCATATACATAATGCCCATTGGTTATATCACTTTTTTATTTTTCCCAAATATTTTGAATGATTATGGTAATGTATTATGATGTATTATTATATAATATGGCATCATTGCATGGTTAATCATTTTATTCTTTTAAGTGCTGTTATGTAATATAACTCATCAACCACGTTGAAAATGCAAAATAGAGAATACTAAATAAGGAAAGCTTAGTATTTACCAACATGACCTTACATATAGCCTCCTGGTGTAGCTTCCATGTAACACACCATTGGTTGGAGAGGTGCAAATTATAGTAACCTTAGCTCCTCTTGGCTAGACAAGTTATCTTTGGATCATGGGATCCATAGCTGTGTAACAGCTGGAGAAATACATGTTGGCAACCAATAGCTAACACTGACGTATCTTATTGTGAGGTTTAATCATTCTAAAACCTTACTTGGTTTCTCCATCCTCCACATATTCACTCCGGTAAAATCCAGCCAGGTCATCTGCCAGCTCCCCAACAAACTCAGTGTACAAAGAGTAATTTTTGCCAACTTCCAGGGGGGTAGACACATGTAGCACCAGATACTGTGTTACTGGCACCTCTTCTATCTTAGACACAGTTAGAGCATTCCCAGAACTATCCCTAAGAATAGCTGTGGGATTTGTGGTGAAATTGAGCTTGTTACTGTGGATAATGACAAGGTTGGTTGCTTCTTCACACGTAAAGAAAGCTTCACTTTTTCCGTGAAACACATAGAGTCCTTCAGCATTCTTCTCTAGAACTGGCCGTAGTCGAACATCATAATGATCTGGTTTAAGGGTTTTTGGAAGACGGTATTTGAGCCATGGTTCATCAGATGGAGGAGTGGTGGTGGTGGTGATGGAACTAGTGGGACTGGTGCCAGATGTAGTTGTGCTTGATACATCTGGAGGATTTTGTAGGTCATAATTTCTTGCCTTTTCTTGAGCATACACTACTGCCAGAGCTATGACAGTAGCTACAGCAGCTACAGAAAAAACAATGCCAACAATAGCAACAATCTTGCTGACATAAAATCCCTTTGCCATTGTGTTAGGAGAAGGTAAAAGAGAATGGAGGAGCTGGCCTTTATATTATTACCTCAGTTTGTAAGGGAAAGGGGTCGTGCCTGTGTAAAGTCAACTGGTTGAATATTAACTGTGTGGAGCAAAGGTTGCAGGAAGATCAGATTAATTACATGTTCGAATCTTGAGCTACGTTCCCTAAAAACACTGATAATCTACTTAAACACTGGAAAATGTTTACGTGTTACCTGTTAGAAAATAAATGAATGCTTTATAACAGTTAGGATGGAAGTTGTCAGGTAATAGTATTTGGTTTTGATTTACAGTTGTTCAGTTGTTGTGATTGAGATATTCCATTTTGGCATAATGTTAATTTGAGCATTATTCTGTTGTAGATTTTATGTATACAGTTGTGCTCAAACATTTGCATACCCTGGCAGAAATTGTGAAATTTTGGCATTGATTTTGAAAATATGACTGAGCATGCAAAAAATTACTTTTGTTGAAGGATAGTGATCATATAAAGCCATTTATTATTACATAGTTGTTTGGCTCCTTTTTAAATCATAATGATAACAGAAATCACCCAAATGGTCCTGATTGAAAGTTTACATACCCTTGAATGTTTGGCCTGGTTACAGAAACACAAGGTGACACATGCATGTTAAAATGGTAATTAAAGGTTAATTTCCCACACCTGTGGCTTTTTAAATTGCAATTAGTGTCTGTGTATAAATGAGTTTGTTAGCTCTCATGTGAATGCACTGAGCAGGCTAGATACTGAGCCATGGGGAGCAGAAAAGAACTGTCAAAAGACCTGCATAACAAGGTAATGGAACTATATAAAGATGGAAAGGGATATAAAAAGATATCCAAAGCCTTGAAAATGCCAGTCAGTACTGTTCAATCACCTATTAAGAAGTGGAAAATTCGGGGATCTCTTGATACCAAGCTCAGGTAGACCAAGAAAGATTTCAGCCACAATTGCCAGCATAATTGTTCGGAATACAAAGAAAAACCCACAGGTAACCTCAAGAGAAATACAGACAGTTTTGGAAAAAGACGATGTGATTGTTTCAAGGAGCACAATATGACGATACTTGAACAAAAATGAGCTGCATGGTCAAGTTGCCAGAAAGAAGCCTTTAATGTGCCAATGCCACAAATAAGCCCAGTTGCAATATCTCCAACAACACATTGACACACCTCACAGCTTCTGGCACACTGTAATTTGGTGTGATGAGACCAAAATAGAGCTTTATGGTCACAACCATAAGTGCTATGTTTGGAAAGGGGTCAACAAGGCCTATAGTGAAAAGAATACCCTCCCTACTGTGAAACATGGTGGTGGCTCACTGATTTTTTTTTTGGGAGGGGGGGAGATGGGGGGAAGGGATGAGCTCTAAAGGCATCACAGTCTCTAGACCTTAATATCATCGAGCCACTCTGGGGAGATCTCAAACGTGCGGTTCATGCAAGGCGACCAAAGACTTTGCATGAATTTGAGAAATTTTGTCAAGACGAATGGACATCTATACCCCATGTAAGAATTAGGTGCCTCATAGACAACATTTACAAAAGACTGCACGCTGTCATTGATGCTAAAGGGGACAATACAAGGTATTAAGAACTAAGGGTATGCAGACTTTTGAACAGGAGTCATTTAATTTTTTTCTTTGTTGCCATGTTTTGTTGTATGATCGTGCCATTCTGTTATAACCTACAGTTGAATATGAATCATAAGAAATAAAATGAATGTGTTTTGCCTGCTCACTCATGTTTTCTTTAAAAATGGTACATATATTACCAATTCTCCAAGGGTATGCATACTTTTAAGCACAACTGTATTATTATTCCCATTCCCTTTTTAGTAGGTATTTGTCTTACTTCTTCATATTGTTAGCTTTACGTAACTATTTAAGTGACATAATGTCTTTCCATAGTTTCAATGGGGGCATATGTGGCTATTTTGGAGGAATCTGTAGGTTTCCCATAATCTGAAAGTGAGTGGCAGAGGGTGTTTTAGAAAAGTTCAAATTTGATGACAAGAGCTTGCCACCCACTTATCCACTCAATCTGTGAGATAGGAGGGATACTGAAAATGATATGACAGACTATTAATGAGCAGGGTCAATCTGTTCATATTGTCATTAGTGATGTCTCGAACATGAAATTTTCGGCGAACCGCCATAGACTTCAATAGGCAGGCGAATTTTAAAACACACAGGGACTCTTTCTGGCCACAATAGTGATGGAAAAGTTGTTTCAAGGGGACTAACACCTGGACTGTGGCATGCAAACTCCGATCCACGGCTGCATCTTGCAGCCGCTTAGTAGATAACTCCCTAATTCCCACGGTATTAGAGAGCTATCTACTAAAAGGCTGAAAGACCTAAATTGGTCTTTCAGCCACATTTACTAATACTAAGTAAAGATTACTTAGTATTAGTAAATTCTGCCCCTACTCGCTATGCAGCGAGTAGGGGCATGTCTAGTAAGCAGTGAGCAGCCAGTGGCTGCTCACTGTAAAAAAAAAACAAAAAAAACCTGTTGCCCCCACCCCTGTGCGACGGGTGGGGGCCATAAATTACAATGGGGGGAGGACCTACTGTCCTCCCCCTCGGCCCCCACCCCTGGGCGGCGGGTGGGGGCCATAAAGATAAGGAGGGGGGGGACCTACTGTCCTGCCCCCCCCACCCCTGCGCGGTGGGTGGGGGCCATAAAAAAATGAGGGGGGGACCTACTGTCCTCCCCCCTGCCCCCACCCCTGCGCAGTGGGTGGGGGCAAATAAATCACAATGGGGGGGGACCTAAGGTCTACCCCCGGCCCCCACCCCTGAGCGGCGGGTGGGGGCCCTAAATACTAAAAAGGGGGGGACCTAAGGTCCTCCCCCCCGGCCCCCACCCATGAGCGGTGGGTGGGGGCAAATAAATCACAATGGGGGGGACCTAAGGTCCTCCCCCCTGGCCCCCACCCCTGAGGCGGCGGGTGGGGGCCCTAAATACTAAAAAGGGGGGGGACCTAATGTCCTCCCCCCCGGCCCCCACCCCTGAGCGGTGGGTTGGGGCAAATAAATCACAATGGGGGGGACCTAAGGTCCTCCCCCCTGGCCCCCACCCCTGAGCGGTGGGTGGGGGCCCTAAATACTAAAAAGGGGGGGGACCTAATGTCCTCCCCCCCGGCCCCCACCCCTGAGCGGTGGGTTGGGGCAAATAAATCCCCTGGCCCCCACCCCTGAGCGGCCAGGGGGGAGGACATTAGGTCCCCACCCCTTTTTAGTATTTAGGGCCCCCACCCGCCGCTCATGGGTGGGGGCCAGGGGGGAGGACCTTAGGTCCCCCCCATTGTGATTTATTTGCCCCCACCCACCGCTCAGGGGTGGGGGCCAGGGGGGAGGACCTTAGCCCCCCCTTTTTAGTATTTAGGGCCCCCATCCGCTGCTCAGGGGTGGGGGCCAGGGGGAGGACCTTAGGTCCCCCCCCTTCTTAGTATTTAGGGCCCCCACCCACCACTCAGGGGTGGGGGCCGGGGGCGGGACAGAAGTTCCTCCCCTATTGTTTTTTTTAGGGCCCCCACCCACCGCTCAGGGGTGGGGGCCGGGGGGAGGACAGTAGGTCCCTCCCCCATTTCATTGAGTAAACTTTGACAACCCCCACCCTCGAGCGGCAGGTGGGGGGGTTGTCAAAGTTTACTCAATGATATGGAATAGGGGCGGACCAAACATCGTATATGTTTGCCCGCCGTGGCGAACGCTAACATGCGATGTTCGCCAGGAACTATTCGCCGGCGAATTGTCATATGGCATGTGCTGCTATGTATAGATAAATCTTTCTTTTCGTAGATAAATCAGTTGAGTAGGAGTCTGTGGAATCTCAGAACTTATTCCCATCTCCTGTACTGTGAGGTCGGGCTAAATAGTACAGAGGTCCCCAGGTAACTCTTTTAACAAGCAGAAACCCTAGAGGGCAATTATTTAGTGATTATTTGTTTTTTTCAGTATACGGTTTTAGGAGTATTCAGGAATAAATCTCAAAAATTACTCTGAACTATTCAATCTCATTCAGGTATTATCAAGCTAAACTTGGGCCATTTCAGATCAATTAAGAAAGGCTTACATTTATGATATATTTGAGCTCAGGTAAGTCATGATTATTAATGTACTGTTAACAAAGGACCCACACTGTATCTGATGAGCGCTATTTTAACATATGCCTAGTTAGTATAATTTTATATTGCCAATAAATACTATGTGTCACTCACACGTTTATGTCTAATTTTCAGCAAGCTTTTGTCACAATGTATTGTTATATATGCCATTGTAGTGGAAGCAGGAGGACTGATCGCAGACTTGGGAACCAGACATATTCCACCCAGTATCCGTTACTTCTACTAAGGGAAAATATAGTGGACAGCCAGCCTTTCGTTCCAGCACTACCCGACAAGTGGTGCTAAGGATCTTCTAGAGATACAGCTTCAGCAGACGTTCCTTTAAAGTGAGCATCAGTACCGTACAGCTTTATTGAGACTCCCACAGGGTTTTCATGCATTCCTTTGTTTGTACAGTGGACACAAGTCAACCAACCACAGTGAGGATAGTGAAGGCATCCAATCACACTAAGAAGGTTAATTAAATTACAGTACCATGTGAACAAGGAAGGTGGGAAACAGATTATTATGAAAAGGATTGTGGAGATCACGGGGAACTGGTTTCAAAACCCTCTAGTCTCCCTCTCCAGGAACAATGTGATAAAGCCCTGCTAGTAATACAACAAGGCTGGGATGGGGGTGGGAAGACACACACAAAATGCTTACTCACTAGCTTAAGTCCAACCACACAATATAGAAATTCCAGACCAGCCTATATGATTAGCTATTGTCAAATTTCAGCCATAACAGAGGGTCCATAGCCTCTAGGAAGAAGATTGGTCTCCAAATCCCTCCACAAGGCAAATTGTCTGCTAGTTGAAATGAGCAGCCATTGAAAAGTGGGAAAGCTTCCATTGCAGAAATTTGTTTTTGACAATGCAACAGATTTATTGTTTTTTTCACTCATTTTTCTGTTAGAAAAGCGGCATAACTATTCTTGCCACTGAAAGTTTGGCAGTCTTCTGAAATGGAAAATTGTGACATTTATTAAAATGAAAACTGACTAACTCTAATAAAAATATGATGGAATTTAACCATTACTTTTCAGAATGCTTTGATAAATATCCACCATTGTTTTAGTATACTTCACAATGCTAGCATATCTTCCTTTTTATTTGACAAAGAATGCATGTTCTTTGACCTATTAACCAATTATTTCCATTTTCCTTGAGAAACAAGTACATTTTCCTTCTGTGCTTATATGCCTGTCTAAGTAATTACAGAAAAATAAAAATGTAAAGAACCACAGACAGAACCTTGAAACATAATATGGCATTCCATGCCTAACTTTATCCTCATGGGATAATTACCATTTATTTTAAACCTGGCCTTTTTTATTTTAATTAAGGTTTTTTTTATATAAACATGAATAACTTTGCCTGTTTTATTTAATTTAAACAGTACCCCCTTGTACTCTTCAAAATACAGAGATGTTGTCAGGGTGAACTTGCAACATTAGAAGGTAGTGAATGGTTAGTGTGACGGACCGCCTGGCACCCCGACTGGGAGCCTCCGCCAATCGATTCTTCCTAGCTGATGCTGAGGACCATAAGCGCCGCACCGGACACCGTAGCCCCTTAGCCACCGTAGCTTAGCTGGGGTCTCGCCATCCCTTCTCACTCTGGACCAACCTCTTGGATCCAGCTCCCAGTGGGAAGGCCTCTCCTCCAAGAGAGTATAGCTCTGAAGCTCTTACAAGAGCTAGTGGTTATAGCAATCCAAAGAACAATGCCAAGATCAGGGATTATAGCTGGTATAGCTGTTCCCTACAATCACGCGATGAGGCTGCGTGTTGAGGATGAAGAGAACTGACTTTAATGGTGCCACACTTGGCCTGTTATGATAATCCCCATGCAAGAGGCACTCCCACATGGACTTTGTGGGGAACTATGGTGCAAAGTCACAGACCAATAATAACAGTGTTACAATGCATGACACTCCCACACATAGCATACAATCCCTCCCCTCTGTCTGGGAAATAATTGAGTCAGATACTGTATTAACTCAATTATCTCCAGGGAGAAAAAACACATTATATTTATTGTTATAAAACCTCCAAAAGTACCGCAAAACACATAATATCCCCACAATGTTACATGTTACATCCCCTGATAGCCCTAATCTGGATGACCAACATATCCAAAAATCACCCAGATCAGTTCAGGGGTTCAGGAATTCTATGGAAGTCACATTTTGACCGCCTGCACGCATGGTCCCATGCCCAAAACAGTTCCAGAGAATCAGGCTCTGCGGTTGGTCTATTTCGAGGATACATAAAACAGTTCAAATACGAACATATAGCTTCGGGAGTAGTCTTAGTTTATGTCTCTTAGGGATGTGCATGGGGAAAATATTCGGTTCGGTTCAGCATTCTGAAATTCAGGACTTCGGCACTTCGGAACTTCTGTACTTCGGCACTTCGACACTTCGATACTTCTGAACTTCGGCTACTTCGGAACTTCGGAATTTCGGAACTTCAGAATTTCTGGACTTCGGATGTTTTCTTGCAGTATTAGTAAATTTGGCTGAAAGACCAATTTAGGCCTTTCAGCCTTTTGGTAGATAGCTCCCTAATACCGTGGGAATTAGGGAGTTATCTACTTACTCCTCCCCATCCCTTGACTGTAATGGAAGTAACTTACATTTTATATGAATGTGTGTTACTTGATTGCTGTAAGTCTTGCAAATGCTTACAGCTGAATCCTGGCTATGTTTGTATACTTTTATTTAAACTTCGGCACTTCGTCAACTTTGGAATTTTGGCACGCTGGCACTTCAACATTTCGGAACTTCAGCAACTTCAGAAATTCGGCAATTCAGCTATTCGGACATTCAGAAGTCTCTGAATGTCCGAATTGCCCGAAATTCGTCTGAATTGAGATTTGGAATGACATTGCACATGTCTAATGTCTCTCGTTTAGGAGTTTATTCTTACCAAATGCTGTTTGACTCCCATTCAAATAGCCAAACATCCGTGGAAGGTATGTAGTTTAGCAGTGTTCGCGCCATAGAGTGTCCAATTTGAGTTCCATACACTCAATGACTAAACACCGCTCATTGTGCTCACGGCTTAAGATGGCCTCTGCCACGTGTTCAAATGCTGCTTCGAACTGATTCGAGAGTTCGAGAGTTCGAGAGTTCGGGAGTTCAAAGTGCCGCTTCGGGAGTTTGAAGTGTTACTGTACAAGTCCAAAAAGGCTCCTCCAATAGCCAGTGGCGAGGTTACTTTTGCCACAGTTAGTGTCTTAATTTAGGTATGGAGTACAGGAGCCACTGGACTAGAGAAACAACTGTGGAACAACTGTGGCTCCTCCAGATAGAGAGCATGGTAGATGTGACTGAGCCCTGCAAAATAAAGCAGTCATAAGACATGTTATGTGTTACACGGGACCGTTGGTATACAGTTTGCCACCCCCTATTCCCTGTTGTATTAGCATATTAGTTGATTTAGACTGCCATAAATAACTCCATAGATACGCGATTTTTGTACTGTTTGATAAAAGATTTTCTTTTATCACTTGTTGTTTTAGTATGGTCCTTGAGAGTAACATAGAAATCTAAAAGATACAGTATATGACTTAATCACCTGTGCTGTTATTAAGTTATTAAGCATTAATTGCTGAGGAAAAAAGAATCGGCAAGATGATACCAAGAATAAGGAAACACACCCTTATATATGTTATTTAAGGGCTGATGTCAGCAGCAAATATAATATAGAGGTGAAGAGGCCAGTGCTCAGGAATTCAGAAACAAAAATAAGAATCAGTGGCCATCACTTGCAGTGGCGGATCCAGAGCCTGATCTCGGGAGGGGCACTTGTAGATTATTTAAATAAATAATCCAGACACAATAGCCACTACAGTTCAGTGTAGACCCCCTCCCAGAGTATGTAGTCAAACCGTTTAAGAACAGTTTGACAATTTACCTGAGGTCTGCTGGGAAATGGGGCTGTAGTAGGGCATAGGAGCAGTGGTGTTTGTGAGTGGTGCAATGTGTAAGGGGTGCAGTGTGTGTGTGAGGGGGACAGTGTGTGAGCAATGTGTGTGTGTGTGTGTGAAGGTTGCAGTGTGTGAGTGAGGGCGGCAGTATATGTCAGGGGTGCAGTGTGTGTGTGTTGGGGGGCAGTGTATGTGTGGGTCAGTATTTGTGTGTGACATTTGCAGTGTGTGTGTGTGTGAGAGGATTGCAGTGTATGTGTGAGTGTGGGGGGGCAGTGTATGTGTAGGGCAATGTGTGTATGGGGAGCAGTGTGTGTGTATTATTATTATTATTTTATTATTTAGCGCTGTACAAAGGGTATGGGGGCAGTGTGTGTAATGGGGAGCAGTGTGTGTGTATGGGGGCAATGTGTGTGTATGAGGGGCAGTGTGTGTGTATGGGGGCAGTGAGTTCACTCTCGCGAGATTTGGAGCGTTGCTGTGGTCGTGAGAGGAGGACCCGGAGGAGCTGCATGTAAGAGCTCCTGGGTCCTCTCTCCCTCCCTCCCCTGCCGGCTGTCAGCACCGCGCCTGCGGACTGGGGAGGGAGATCACGGTCCATGAAGGCACATTGCACATTGCCGGCACTTGGACAATTCAGTTCCTGACTCAATTATCTCACAGACACAAGGGTGTGATTATCCTGTTTTGTGTGGGAGTGTCTTGGACCTGAGAGCCAATGTATTTACAGTGTGTACTTTGCCATAGTCCTCTCTCAGGTGGGGAATGCCCCTGGAATTTGTCACGGTAAACCCCTTGCATGGGGACTTGCATATAAACCGGCCAGTTGGCCTGAATAAATTCATTCCTGTTGTACCCTTTATCTAGTTTAGGCTGATGTTTGGGTATACATCTGATTGTTGGAGAATTTACTGGGATACTGCATTTTCTTCTGGAGAACGTTCGAATCAACACCCAAACTGTGAGCTATAATCACTCAGCCTTAGGCAGTTCGGGAGGAACCGAAAACAAACAGGTATCCGAAATACCATATTAATAATATTCCTAACAGACTCCTTCTACATTCCATGCTCACTTAGGTTGGCATGCGGCTCTTGATGGAGAATCTTCTATTTGGTGGATGTTGTGTAACCCTTACTATTATTACGATGAGGGGGCAGGTAGGGTATTATTTTTGGGCATTGGTAATTAGGGGCTTAGGGACATCTAGCCACTGGGGGGGGATGGTAGGGGGGTAGTGAGATATTGATAATTTATATAGTATTATTAGCCTGCACCTGCTCCCAATAGGTGGGTGGTAGGGGGACACCATTCACCAGGTCCCTCTGACATTCACTTTTGAGAAAGCTGTAAGTGAAAAATGTCAAGTAGAGATTAAGGCTTGCCTACAAGGACTGGTTTTATTTATAGTTCTTTTTACTATATAGTTCACTTTTAAATAGTTTTATTCATTCTGTTTATTAATAAAGATTCTGTTTTAATACCCAGTCACTCTTGAGCTCCTTATACTCTCACCATCACTGTTCCGGATCTACATATATCACTAGGTGGGGATTGTTGCACCTAAAGCTACATACACTAGAGCAGGTCATTGCTCTAGCAAATGTAAGTAGGTCTAATATTATTTAATTATCCTACTTTTACATACGTACTGTACCACTGGTATACATCCTTATTTTTTTCATAGGATGAACCGCACTACCTTCCACTACCTGGAAAACGTGAGTGCCCCTTTGGAATATATCTTTATCACCATATTATTCATAACATATTGCACTATCATTGTATTTTTATTTCCTTTTTTCTTAAGAGTAAGAAACATAATTGTGAAGTCTGCTGCTACCTTTGTATGTATGATTTTATTATAATAATTCTTCCACATATGTTGCCCAATCTCCACCTGGTAACAATTTGACTGACTGCAACTAAGTTTTGATCCAAACTATATGATTCAAGGTTTCATATGTGGCCATCTTGAACTTCTGTGTCTTACTCTGGTCTCTATGAGGATGCTACTGTTACCTGTTGTCTGGCATCCAAGGTGCCAGGGTAAGTCTTCTGTATAGGGGATAATACTTACAGGGATGGTGAGAAGAGTCCTTTTAGGTGCTTCTAAGGGTATTCTTTGACAAAATCCATAATCTGTAGTATGGAGGCTGGTATCCAAGCCCTTACATTAGCCAGGGGAATGGAGGTTTTTTGCTACATATGTAAATGGCACTGATTTCACACCACGAGTGACATCACAAGAATGAGAGGGATGTTTATATCAAGTCTCATCCAAAGTGAAGCATGAGTTACCTCTACTAGGATGCGTCATGTTATTAATGATGCTGAACGGGTGTGACTCAGTACTTAGATTTGGGAATTCATCAATAATGACGCCAAAATTAGGTGACCCTGAATTAGTATAACTGTTCATGCATTTACAGCATTTTGCATAACAATTGACAACAGAATGGAGTGAAACAACCCGAACATGTGACAAGACGCAGTCCAGAACATTTGTGTTCTGAGGACTGCCTGTCCCTGTGAAAGACGTCAAGATGGGGAGAGTAGGCAGTGCGATATGACAACACCCACAAATACTTCTTGCAAAGTGTAATCTGCCCTCTCCCCATCAGCCATTCTACTCACTTTAATTTTAATTTCAGCATTTGGTGTTCCCCTACCAACTCCACTAATTCTTCCTTAAATTTTTTCCCAGTAATCACCCCTTAACTGTACCAACAACTGCCCCAAACACCCAGCTAACAAAAGTGCCCTTAATTTGTAGCTATAACTCATATGAATTGGACATGTTACTCCTCTACAGTAAATAACCAAGTTAGAGATTTTATTGTTATATCGTGCAGGCTTGTTGCACAATCTTATATTTTAAATATAGATAGATAATAGATGCCAATACAAGGAGGATAAAAGACATCTGTCCTGTTTATGAAGATGATCTCTTTATGGATGGAAATATAAGATCTATCTTCGAAGAATAAAATTAAGCCTTTGGAAAATGGCAATTTTGAACAAACTTTTTTATTTCTTTACGTAATACTACTTAAATTCAGAGTTTTACAATTGTATTCTCAATACTAAAAATACTAAATAAAATAAAATACTAAACATGCTAAAATTATAAAAAGTATAAACATTGTTTCACTGATGTATATAAAAATTGCTTCACTGTTGTATAATGTTAAAATTCAGAATGGAATGTGTTAAACTACTCTGGTCAGAACGCTCCTCTTTTATATATTCACCGCCACTGCTGTTAAACTTCATTAATCTTATGCTCTCCTCTTTTTATGGTTGTTATTGTTTGTTGCAATTCCAAAATTTTGTGGAAAGTGTGATTTAAATGTTGTTCAGCCCTACATGTTTTATTTAAAGGGGCACTGTCACTACTCAGGTCCCTCTGTGTTTCTCTCCCCTTCATTCCCTGTCCCTTAGTGTTCCTCTCCCCTCCATTCCCTGTCCCTTAGTGTTCCTCTCCCCTCCATTCCCCGTCCCTTAGTGTTCCTCTCCCCTCCATTCCCTGTCCCTTAGTGTTCCTCTCCCCTCCATTCCCTGTCCCTTAGTGTTCCTCTCCCCTCCATTCCCTGTCCCTTAGTGTTCCTCTCCCCTCCCTTTCCTGTCCCTTGGTGTTCCTCCTTCCTTCTGTCCCTTAGTGTTCCTCTCCCCTCTATTCCCTGTCCCTTAGTGTTCCTCTCCCCTCCATTCCCTGTACCTTAGTGTTCCTCTCCCCTTCCTTCTCTGTCCCTTAGTGTTCCTCTCCCCTCCATTCCCTGTACCTTAGTGTTCCTCTCTCCTTCCTTCTCTGTCCCTTAGTATTCCTCTCCCCTCCCTGTATTGTTCCTCTCCCCTCCATTCCCGTCCCTTAATGTTCCTCTCCCCTCCCTTCCCTGTCCCTTAGTGTTCCCCTCCCCTCCCTCCCCTCTCCCTTAGTGTTACTATCCTCCCCTTACCTGTCTTAGTGCCCCCCATTTCCCATAATGATCCTCCCACCACCCCCCCCCTCATAGTGTTCCTCTTCCTTCTCTTTTAGTGGTCCCCCCTACCCCAGTGTTCCTTTTCCCTCCCCTGTACCTTAGTGCCCCTCTTAATGTTCCTCTCACTCATTGACACGCTGGCCCTGCTGACAGACACACACACTCACTGACAGACAAACTCATTGGCCTGCTATTGCCCAACATACTTAATTTGTTTAAAAGCAATAATAATAGTGTAAGTGAATAAGTTGAAGATTGAAGAATGCAAATTTCCATAGTTCATTTTTATTTTAAGTGTAAACACATAAATTAAATTACAAAATATTTGTTTTTCCATAAATGTCAATTATAAATTTGAAAGACCAACAGTAATATGAGGAAATGTCTCATATTCTTTAAATTAAGCTCGTATTTGCCACCTGGACCAGAGACATTCATCAGATGTTCTTGCAAAAAGTGAATTTCTTCATGACTTTTAAAAATAATACATAGAAAGCCACAAAAATAGGATACTTAAGTTTGTGGGTTCTTATTTAAGTGCTGCAGTAAATACAAAGAGATGCATCCTGTGCCCCATGATGTTAAATAAAGGCACACAACCAGTCTTACTCACTAAAATAGGGTACACAACCTTCAGCACTCCAGATCCTGTGGACTACATCTCCCATAATGCTCTTACAGCTGCAATGCTGGCAAAGCATCATGAAAAATATACTCCATATGCACTGCCGAAGGTTGCCTACCCCTGCACTAAACTGTCAATTCCTAGGTATTTACCAGGGGATTGTGCAATTTAGACTAAAATAGTCAACCTGAAAAAAATGGTTTAATTAAGCAATGTGTCAAACTCAGCTACTATGATCTTACATTTGAGTTAAAATGCTGAATTTCGGACAGTTCTCACTTTATTGAATAATCCAACTAGGGTTATAACCTCTGTTTTACATCATTGAAATAACCCTTCATGAGTATGAGAAGAGTGCTGAGTTTCAGATGGTAATTGGTTATATTGCATCATTGAACCATTTCAATACAGATTCTTTGTTTTCATCCACCCATCTGATGTTTGCCTTCGTCTTCTCAATGGCTTGTTCCAGTGTCCGTGTGGCTGTCCCAAACCCAATATCCTGGTTGTCACTTTTGAACTGCTCCAACTAAGACATAGAAACATAGAGTTTGATTGGCATATTCACAAGAAAGACTGTAAAGCATGCCATCTCTGTACACAAGGACCTTGATTTGGCTCTCCTTAGCATCAGGGAACTTGTGTGACTACAATATCTGAATATGAAACTTGGACACCCTGGGACAATAGCAATTAAGCAAGACTGTTATGCATGACCAAAATTCCCCTTAAATCATTAGTGATTTCACATATTCTGGAACTTTATACAAGTTGGGCAGAAAAATATATTAAACTTAAAAAAAAAAAAAAGACCTCTAAATATTGTCTTTATACTGTTAAGTGGCATTATAGCATTGCTATAATGTCACTGCTTTGAAAATAGAACTGATACATTATGGAGCTCTTTATGATAATGAGCTACATGGCAGTTATCTGTAGTTATCTATGCTGTATAGAGGGGGTTACAGCTAATGTTAGGGTTGTTTAGGGTAAAATCAGTTTAGGATTGGGGAATGTTTAGAGTTAAGGGGATTTATTACTATTATAAGGGAGGGTGGGTTGAGGCTTAATGTGGATTTAGGATTAGCGAGTACCTGTCCTCAAGTCCTTTAACTCCTATCACATAGCTTTTCCAGACTGAGATTAATAAGAGTTACAGTCCACAGCATGTAGTCTAACCCTATGCCTCTGAACCGTAGACCTTTTTGTGACAGCATTTAAAATATCACCTTGTTTAACCACACTGTATTGGTGTTGTGTTCTTATGAACTCAGCAATATTTCTACTTTGTTCAAAAGGTGCTTGGCATTTAAACTACGCGATGCTCTCTGCAAGATTTCTCAATATGCATTAAATGCACATTAAGGAAATCTCTATTAAGCTTTTTACTAATCTACTTGATGGATGCTTTGAAGTCTATGTGAGGCATCATTTCAGCAAACATTGCAATCACAGAGTGTAAAAAAGTCAGCAGTATGATGATAATAAATTAACTGGCCCTCATGTTCCTAAAGACCCCGTTGTACCTCCTTTGGGCCGTATTGGTGTACACATGGCCTTTATTTATATATTTATTTTATTTATAAATGCATTTATTTATCAAAAAGTCTCCTAGTAACTTCCAAATTGACATCAAACTCCTCTCTGTGCTAAGCTGACCCACATACATAACTATGTTATCAAACCCTTGTTCTAAAGGCGATGGGTAGCGTTAGAAGTAAGAACACATAAAACATTATACACAATTATCTTAACATTGCAACTATATATACTGTAGTAACTCGCTCCACATGTCCTTAAAAACAGCATTTATATTTCTTACCTGCTGTAGTTCATACTCAGTGGAGAATCGGCGAGTCACACGTTCAATCAAGTTACCGAAAGAGAAAGAAGAGCCTCCAAACCTAAATAGGGATAATTAAAAAAAAAAAAAAAAAATGAGGGAAGACATCTTCACAATTTATCAGACATTATAATAACATTCACATCAAGTTATTTAAAATAATCAAATATACTGATATATAAAGCAAATTCATTCGTGATAAACTGGAAACAGAATATTCTCAGACTTACCCCTGCCACTCATGTACACAAATAATGAAGAAAATTATTTCTCGTTTTCTCTAGCACTCCATTTCAACATATTTCTCTGCACAAAGCACCAGCCTGCCCTTTCTGCAGAGGAACTGTAAATGGTAACCTACTCCTTCAGCAGCCTTCACAGTTTGTTTAAACAGGATCCTTAACGTTTCTAGCTCATGTGAGTCAAAGTGTCTTATTGCATATTTTGTCTGCTGATCGTACACCACTATGGTATAGCTTGGTACTTTAATTATTACGAATTAATAATAAGCCAAATTACAGGAATTTATTCTAGCAGTCATGAAGAGATATGCAATTGTACTGAACAAAACACAGGACTGTTTATACTAGGAAAGTTCTTGCATGTTTGAACATTAGAGAACACGTTAAGCTTGAAAAAAAAGCTCTGTTTTTCAGGTGAAACTTTGTTCCCTGTTGTTCAATAAACCTACCTTGACCTTTCCTAGTATACGGAGTCCTATGTTTTGTTGGATATGTCAGTGGTTTCTACTAAGGGCTTGAGGCACTTAGGTGTTCCTTCTTATGTGTGCTTTCTCATACCTTTGTCTAATTGTACTTAACGATCAATATTATTTTTATATTTTGATGGCATTTATTTCAAATTAAATTCCCCCAAATAATCAAGATTCTTACACATTCCCTAAAACAGAGTTTTCATTATTTTTTTTTGCCTTCCTCTTTTTGTCACACCTCATTTATGTAAAATGGTAGAAATTAGTTTTATATTCTATGTTAATATATAAGACCATGTATGAAATATTGTGATACAAAAGATCACATTTAATTTCTTAAAAAAACAAAAAAATAGAAATGGACTAAAATTGGTCATTTGGATTTATTGATGAATAGCAATCTCTACATGAAATTGCTATTCTCCAAATTCCAACCCTATAAATTGTTTTTTTGTGTGTGTGTGGTTTTTTTTTGTGTTTTTTTAAACAAAGAAGAACTTAGTAGTGAATGGGATGAACAGCTTCAAATGATGTGGCTTCATACCTGTGTCTGTTACCTGCCCCTTTCCCCCTACCCCCTCCCCCCCACCACCACCACCACCACCTGCACGCCATTCCCTGAGAGGTTTGAACTTGACCATATTACACATACTTTTTTTGAAAATGCAAATCTAGCCACTCTAATGTCTACTTACTGGCTGAAGATGATACTCCATTTTGCTCTCACAAAGTCCCAAGCAAGACTCTGTCCAATCACGTTATTGCAAACGTTGCTTATTGTCGTCACAGTGTCTTGTCTGCGAATTTTAGTGGTATCTATAGAATATTCCAGGAGTCTGTAGGAAAAAAATTGCAGGATTAAAACAATGTTTGCCTTTCTAAGATTTGAGCTACTGTTAGTATAATCTCTCATCCTCAGAAGGTTGCTAATGCTCCAAGGCAGAGGTCAAAATTAAATAAATCCTGGTTCTAGATTGCTTCCACTTGTCATGGAGGCTGGAGAAGAAGTATTCCCATCTTTTTTTTTTCACAGTTGCTCTATAAAAATATATTCATTTAATATTTTAAACCTAGACATTTTACCACTAGACTTAAAATGTTGCTTTTCTTATTTTATTTTATCATTATTCATTTCATAAAAAGGGTTACACTAACCAAGAAACAATATTATAAGAAAACTTTTTTGTTTTTGGTCAGAGTAGCCTTCCCTATACTGCTCCACCCTCCCACCTCCCACCCATAAAACAAAAAACAAAACTACTTACCTTTGTTCAAGCACCAAGACCAAGTTCTCCTCATAGAATGATACTTCTGTTGTGCATGCTGGTAACAGATGCCAAATTTGCATAGAATTCACATTCTGGCCCAGTGACAGAGGTGGACATATACCTCTGGCAGCAGACCAGTGATATTCTATATGTTTATTGTGAAAGCTATGAAAGTGAAGTGGTCATGGCGCTTTGAGTAACCCTTTAAAGTAGCTTTGTCAGTAGAGAATATTTTTATGATATGCTCATAAAGACTGTATTGGAATTGAACTCCCAATGTATTTAAAAGCTATCACAAGACAAAGTAAGGGCTAGGGAAACTGTTGTCATTTTGCAGGTTCCTCCACAGACATTAGTGTTGTACTTTCCTGCAAGCACAAGAGTACAGCATTAACGTGGACTGCTGGTGTGTGAACCACCAGGAGTTGAAGAAACAAGATGGTGCTTCACACACCAGCCACTGCACCCAAAGAAACAATCTCACCTTCGAAGGTTTTTGCGAAACAATGCATATTGTATCCCCTTTAGTCCATCTCCTCCCCTCTACAACATTTTTGGTCTCTTACCCTCCAATGTCTGTATCTTACTTTCCTTTTGTGTCTCTTACCACCTTTTGCAACCTTACCCCTTTCTGTATCTTATTCCCTTTTATGTTTCTTATTCCATTTTGCCCACTTTTGTCTCTTACCGCCTTGTGTCTCTTCCCCATTTTATGAGGACAAAGAGGATCCTCTACCTCGTAAAGCGAGACCACTCAACGTAAAAGTGACCAGCGGAAGAGGGGGTGCACTCACCTTCTTTCTGTCACCCAAGATGGACTGGGGGCACATCAATATATTTGGGCACTGAGTCCTACGTCCTACCAGGGCGTCCTAACATGGCTGCTTGTACCACTTTACAATAGTGCCAGCCTTGCTCATCATATTAAGCACAAGGTTTTCTTTTTTAAAGAATTGTATATATAGTGTATTGCTGTAGTTTCAATGTCTATTTTAATAAACTTGGTCTGTTGTAGATATAGACCATTCCTGATAACACCTATTGGGCAATTTATGTTTGTTTGTTTTTTGGAACACTTCTTTGTATTACGATTTTACTGATTGAAAATGCAGTTTCCAATTATTAACTGTTATAGAAAAAATAATACAAAATGAGAATAAAACCATTTTTTAAATTTTTTTCTTATTTTTTTCTATTTATGATAACATCCCCTTACTGATGTTTTTATACATAAGATTAATTTGTGGACAATATGTTCCCTTATTACAGTATTAGGCAGAAATTTAGGTTTTATACGATCAACCCGTAGATGCTGTTTGTGTCTGCTGACAATAAAGTTGATCTTGCGTTCCGGCATGGTGTGCGCATGCGTAGGAGACGACGGAGGGATGTAATGACGTTCCATCTTTACGTTGCAGCACACGCGCAGACACATGGAACTGATGCAGCCCAGCGTATTTAAACTTCAAACTCCGAAGGGAAATTTAGAATTTCCTGAAGAAGTTTTTATAGACGAAAAGCGTTGAGCATGTAGGAAGTTACCCTGGAAAGGTTACCAGCACAGTGTGATCCCAAGAACTCCAGCATCCAGAGAACGGCTGACTGTGTTGGAATTCCCTACTTTTGTCGACCACTTGTATGTGGAGAAGTCTATCTGGTATCCTGAATTTTCCACTATTGACTGGTATCCCTGGGGATACAGCCTATTTGAGGCACTAAGCGCATTTGCACATATTGATTCCATTCAATTGTGCCACTGATTTTGTGATTGTTCCATTTGTTTGTTTTTAACTATATTTGACAATTAAAGTTTGTACTATGATCTTTTATTCTTCTCCTTTCAAAGTTTTGTACATTTCCAAAGATTTTGGTAACTATATCCACTCTATATCTTGTGAATTGTCGCCCTGTTCTGTATTTAAACTTTGGAACATTGCACATACTGAGTTATATTTAATTTTGTGCTGGGGACTTGTTGTATTCCTAACACATGTGACTTAGGCAGTTCAGAACTCCGGGTTCCCTAATGTCAATTCTGCATCTGTGTCATGAGTGACAACAGACATAAAAATCTTTGTGCAGAGCCCCTGCAAGAGGAAGATAGTTCTATACTTTGTCCCACACTGTGGGGTCTCTCTACTGTCTCCCTCCATTCAAGATATGGGTGAATTCCTCCTTCCCTCCTCCACCCACTCCCCCCTCCAATTTTTATTAGGGTTGGAGTAACCCTTTAAAATTAATGAAACACTGACATTAATTTTTACATCAACACATAATTTATATGTTATACTCTGCCATCTTGTAATTTTTCTTTAATTCAGGTATATTGAATATTTGTTTTTAAAGAAATGTAAGTACACAATTTTAATAATGTTTAATTGAAAGATTCTAAATTCTGGGCATGATGAATAACACTTGGAAACCTGTATTATTTAGTAACAGTTAGTGGCATACACTTTGGAGATGAACATGTTTCTTTTTAGTTCAGATTAAAATATTAATTGTATCATCACAAAGCACTTGCACTATGTAGGAATTCAGATCTCACCTGTTGAGTAACCAGGGCTCCTTGGTGCAGGCCAGAGCAGCCCTCAGTTTGTCTGCTTCTTGTGCAATGTCTGTTGAATTAAATTTTTCCCATATAAAATCCCATTCTGCTTCTCCTCCTTGAGCTACAGCAGTACAGTAAATGGATGATCTCAGATTTGGATGAATGCTATTATATACAAACACAAACAAAATGCAAAGCATGTTAAAGTTATCTGGTGAATTTACTCTAAATTAAAAAGAAATATCTATTTTTGTTATTAACCTGTTCAAAATATAGACTTTTTTAAAAAAAGAACAAGAACAGATGAAGAAAAAGAGTATGCGAGAAATTTTGCTTTAGAGAATTGTGCTCTAAACATCTGATCTACAACTAAAAATGTGTTTTACTGAACTAGATTAAATTTTTATTAACAGATAAAAAATAAACGGTAAAATCCCTGATCCCCATAATACATTAAATTGAAAAAAAATAATTGAATTAATAAAAATGAGTTATCAAGCAATTAAAGAAACAAGTCAAATAATTGTCCCTTTTCAAGATTTACAAAGGAGAAAGATACACTTGACACCGTTCCAAGATAGTTCTTTGGGCAGCATTGATAATCCCCTAAAACCTTATTAAGAGGAAGGGCTCTGTTTTTTTCCTCACTTTTCATGGGGTTAATACTGTTCTGTATCTATTCCCTGGCCTGTGGTAAAGGAACTGTGACTCCTTATAAAAAAAAAAAAAATGCAAAAGGAGAAGTCCTGCAACTCTGCTTTGTATACTGAAATATACAACTATTTCTATATTAGCAAATACTCATAAATAATCGTATCTATAGCACCAAATTAGCACACATATAATCAGGCACAAAACAACTTATGATAAAATAACCAATTATATATGTGTACTATTATACTGTTCTATATAATTATTTTACATTTTATCTTTGATTTTATTGTTTTTTTTTTTTTAAATAAAAGTACTTTTTTTATTGGACCTGATCTTCTGCTGCTGAATCCTGAGCTACATATCCTTGGTGGGGATAATACCACCCAAGCCAATTGGATTGAGCAAACCTCAATCTGCTATGAAGCATGTGAGTAGGTTTTTATTACTTTTATTGTTCTTTACATTCATAATGGTACAAAGTTTTAATTTTATCGTATGCACTATTGTGTTTTTTTTTTTATTTCTCTATATTTTCAAGGAAGAATATCCACATCACCTATATCATAAGGTGGGGATCATACTACACACATTACTTTTGGAGCCAATACTTAGGCTCCATAATATGTAAGTGTACACCTATCTACAAATCTACCGCTGCTTATTAGCTCAACATAATACACTATATACTTTTATTTTGTCTCTTATATTTTTTTGAGGCTACCCATCAATATAAAGAAAACTTGAAGACTCTGTAGCACAATATATCCATAGGCTGGGATCATTATGCCCAGGCGCGCAAGTCGGAGTTGTATTTAAGCTCCCTGAAAGTGTGAGTGTACAATTTTAAATTTTCCTTACTCTATCAAGAGGTTTTCTAACTTACTACACTATCAGTCCTTTTTATTTTTCCTTTTTTTTTGTCATTACATACATTCTTTAAAGAACACTTCAGGTGTTACACCTTCTTTTCTTGTCTTATTCTAAATTTTATCGGACAAGAGAGACTATATCAGTATCGTACAAGCGCTGAATTTTTTCTGTTTTTATATATATGATATATGATTATATATCTTCCTTGCCCATTTGTGCTCTTATTAACCCTTGAAATAGTCACTCCATAATTAAGTCATGGTGTATGGAGCTTGTGACATCATATTTCTTATAACTGGAGGGATTTACAATACTTAATGAATCTTTATACCACCCCACATTTTGCATTGAAGTATATAATCTCACTGATACATAAACTATCTTGTAAGGTGTGTATATGTATTGTATTCACAACAGGAGGACATAGTCTTAAATTAGAGGGGCAAAGGTTTAAAAACAATATCAGGAAGTATTACTTTACAGAGAGTGGTAGTGGATGCATGGAATAGCCTTTCAGCTGAAGTGGTAGAGGTTAACACATTGAAGGAGTTTAAGCATGCGCGGGATAGGCATAAGGCTATCCTAGCTATAAGTTAAGGCCAGGGGCTAATTAAAGTATTTAGAAAATTGGTCAGACCAGATGGGCCGAATGTTTTTTTTATCTGCCATCACATTCTATGTTTCTGTGTTTCTATTTCTATCATACAGTTTGTATGCATTGAGCACACATTGACAATATTGGCTGAAAGGTCTTAGCTTTCTCCAGATCTGAAAGTAGATTGGCTGTGAATAGGGTAAATTCTGAAGTATTAGCATCTTAAGTAAGAATTATCTTTTACATTTATTTTTGGTTTGCAGGTGTGTTCATAATAATTGCATTAAAATTGGGGACCACCATGGAGTATCTTTTTAAGGAACAGTGACATAGCATACAGCCATCACAATTTTGTGATTCCATTACTGATATGGAATGTTACTCATTTAAAAACATTGCCTCTTTATAGCCAAATTGACATTAAGTGTTTTATTAACAGCTGCATGGAATATCAATTAACTCTATTGAGTTAGGGTATGCAGTATTGCTATGTTGATAATCATTGCATAGTGTCGAGGTAAAATGCCCTTCTACGACCTTCCTGAGTGTCCTGCGCACGTCAATCGGGAAGTACCGCCTCTTTGTTCTCTTCTACCTTCCCGATTGGTGCATTCGGGAAGTCCAGATGCAAATGCCGATCAAGACGTGAATGGTCTAAAGCTGCCTAAAAGAGAGGGATGCTGCATGCTCTTAAACTAACAGGACGCTTATTTCTTCTGGCAGCGTCACATCATCACTGCAACCCTGAACCCACACTTTGTGGGGTCGCAGGGGTAACGTGGAACCAATCAGTGTCCACCTCAGGATCAAATAAAGTTTTAACACCATTGTCATTGCCCTGTCATAGTTTCCTCTTGGTTCCTTGTATAGTGTGTTATATGTTTCAGTTTTTTTCTGTTATCCTGACCTGGCTAGTTATATAATTTTCCATATTTCAAGTATCAGAAATTTTGCCTATTTTTATGTTTACGCTTTCTGTCTTTTTTTACCTTAAACATTCTAAACTGTGGCAATAAGTCCTTTCTGCTTTTGTATTCTTGAGCTATACTTGTATGTTGGGTAGTGTAGCCTTGATGCATAGATTCTACTTCAACAAGATCTTGAAAATGACTTTCCTGTTACTGGTCACTAAAACCAGAACCAGGACTGTCAGCTGGACAAAATATTAGTAGATAATAGATAATTAAATCAAAATTGCCATCAATATGTCGGAATATAGAGAGGGTTCATACGTAGATTCAAGTGATTAAAATAGCCTAAATGGCTCTTCTCCTGTCTAAAGGACTCTTAGACGTAAAGAATCTATTTGAGACTCAGGACTTTAATATAATCAACCATAGTATGTCCATGTCAACAGTAAAAGCGGTTGTGGAATGAGCCTTTAAATTAACTCCTGTAATCTAGATGGAAAAGACAATCAGTCAAGGAGGAACTTTGAATATTGGCTGTATATAAAGTAACACTTGTAGCAAAGCCCGCTGTATCAGAAAAGCTACAATAAGAGTGTAGTTAAGCAATCAGCAATTTAGGATAACAGCATTTAGCTGGATACCAAGTAACATATAATAAAAGGAAAAAAGTCTACATGAAAATTCGTAGATTAATCACAAAATATGTCATAAATGATAAATCTTAAGTTAGTGGTTTCCTAAATCGCTATGGGGTACAAAGAGTATCTGTTGCCCCCTCAAATACATACAGAGCCAGTCCAGATTCCTCAATCAAATAGATAATTCCAATCTAGATAGCATATCAGGAGTGACAGGAGGAAAAGGTGAAAAATTAGGAAATAATAGTGCTAATGTGTAGAACCATGCTTAGAATGCTGGTTACCTACACATCGTGAAATAGTGCCCTAGAAGTGAAAATAAAAAGTGAGTGAAAGTGAAGGAGAAAAACCTCCTTCAACCCGACGCGCGTTTCGGTGCTGTGATGCACCTTCGTCAGGGGCTGAATTCGTTATGGACCCTAGACCTTGTTTAAATACCCCTGGTATTGTAACTGTTGAGAGGATTCCACCAATCAGGGTTCCTGTGTGGACCGTCAGTTGGCGCCAAAATGACGTCAGAATATGCTAATTAGCTGTTTAAATAAAGAAAAAAAGAAAAAAAAAAAAGGAGAAAGAAAACTCCAAACAGGGTTAAGTCCACCTCTACATTGTGTGGTTTATATTTAACCCTGTATGTACTCATTGGATGGAGTGACTTGCTTCATAGAATAGGGAAAGGACGAAGGTGAATATATCTGTGTAAATTTTATAGTCAGAGACGAATGATTCATCAAGAAATTTATATCATGTAAAGTCAGTGTATTGCTATCACAAGGCATTGTTTGAGAAGTAGACGGTTCATCATGGGTTATCTGGACGCCTGTGGGATCATGAGAATGGGTAGAGAGGCTTTGAGCGAAAAACCTCAAAAAAGTGAAAATAAGGGATTTTAACCCTCGCTCAGCCATGGGGACCTAATACCTATCCCAGGATATCATAAGGATTATATAAATATGGGCGGTCAGGTTAACTGTACTTCCTATTAGGGTAATGATCATTTCATTATCAAGCCTCATTCTCGATTTACGGGCGGAATTAACCCCCGCTATACTGTTCTTAGCAGTCATGTGAAAATAGTAATAGCTGAGCTTATACCCAAAATTCCCATGTGCGGGTATTATCAATGGCTTGATGATCGTAAATAAATTGCCAGATACTCATATACCAGTGTGTCTACATAAATACTAGGTGATAAATGCCTCTGATATACATAATCAAATATTGAGGCTTTTTATAATGCAGATAAATTCATCAGTTCTTATTCTTACTAAATGGAGATTAGTATTTCGGTAATCGAAATTTGTCCAGCCATTCCCATTGGCAGTATCAATTCAATTTGTCAATTTAGATGGCTGGTACGTTGTGCTAGTCCATATATCCAAATAGCGTGTATAGTATTATAAATAGGAGATGGAGGGAAAAGTAGCATACGATATATTAAATTTTAAGTAATTTATATAACTTTTAATGGATCATGTGTCATCATGGGATCAGAGTGATCGGTCATGTGTAAATCTTACTGGACATAATTTACTCAAATGAGTGAGTTATATAGTATAATTAAAGTGTATCCAGAAGATACCCACTAGACAGGCTATAATAATGAGGGCTGTATACCTTCTTTGAGCCACTAGGGGTCAGTCACAGACATACCAGGGGTAAATTTCCATATTGAATGTATCTAAGTAGTATTTACTCTTTTGATGGATTAATTTCCAATTATTAAATAGTAAATTAATGAAGTGTTGCTAGGGAAGAACCGGTATTTAATCAGGGATAAAGGGAGTGTATGAGAATCCTTCGTTAAGGCCCAAGGGGGATAAAGTTTTTAATTTAAATATCCAGAAGCTCTCTCGCTGTAAGAGTCTTTTGTCCAGATCTCCCTTCCTTGGTCCCAACTTTATTTTTTCTACTCCATTAAAGCGTAAGCCCTGTGCAGAGCCGGCATGTTTAATTTTCAAATGTCTTGATATAGATGTATCTATCTGTCTAGATGGATTCACAGAGTTTATGTGTTCAAGGATGCGGGTTTTAAACTGTCTGAAAGTCTTCCCCACGTATTTCAAATTGCAACTGCAAGTAATGAGGTATATTAGGCCCTCGGTTTTGCAGTTAAAGAAGGTTTTAGTTGTGTGTATCTCAGTATTATCCGAGTTAGAGAATGATTTCGATTGTTTCCGGATAAATTTACAGGCCTTACACTTGCCGCACTGAAAGGTGCCGGCAGCAGGCGATTTAAGCCAGGTGTTAGTAGGTTTTGGGAGAGATAAATGGCTTGGAACCAAAATATCTTTTAGGTTCTGACCTCTCCTTGCTGTAATCGATACGTGGGGTGTCAGCACATCTTTAAGATGTGTATCTTGGTACAGTAGTGGCCAGAATCTCTCTAGTGTTTTTTTCATACCGTCCCAACCCGAATCAAAGGTTCCAATACATCTTATTATTTCCTGATTTTTGTTTTGGGGGGGGGGGGACTTTTCGGACAGAAGGTTGGTCCTTTCAGTAGCTAGTGCCCTGTGATAAGCTCTTTTTAGACACTTGTTTGGATATCCCTTGGCTTTAAAAAGGGATCTCAGGGTCTGTGCTTTTATTTTAAAATCTTCTTGGGAGGAACAATTCCTCCTTAGTCTGAGATATTGGCCTGTCGGTATCCCACTTTTTAAAGCAGGGGGGTGATGACTCTCCCAGTTCAGAAAGTTATTGGTTGCGGTTGGTTTTTTGAAAAGCGTGGTGGTGAAATCGTTGTTATGAGAAATTTCGAGAGTTAGGTCCAAAAAATTCAGTCTTTTCTCTCCTATATCGAAAGTGAATTTAAGGTTAATCTCATTCACATTGAGTACTTCCACGAATTCATGGAATAGATCAATCGGACCTGTCCACACTATCAAAATGTCATCGATATAGCGTTTCCATAGGTTTATGTGTACGCTAAATTTATCGAGACTAGGGTTGAAGACAATGTTACTTTCCCACCACCCCAGGTGAAGGTTGGCATAGGATGGTGCACAAGTCGTACCCATCGCTGTGCCCTTCACCTGGTGATAGTAGTTGCCTTTAAAGAGGAAGTAATTATGAGTCAATATAAACCTCAACAGTCTGAGGACAAACTCATTGTGTTCATTGCGGGTAGGGTCTCTCATATACAGAAACGTTCTAACGTGTCTGATACCAACATCATGGGGAATAGAACTATACAGACCCTCAACATCTAGGCTACAAAGGCTTGCTTTGGCCGGAATTTTCATATCTTTGAGGATGCTGAGGGTCTGCTTAGTGTCTCTCAAATGAGAAGGAAGAGACTTAACTAGATCACGAAGGATGTGTTCAATATACACACTACAATTCTGCGTCAGATTATTATTGCCTGAAACGATAGGTCTCCCTGACAATGTTTTGTGCTGTTTATGAATTTTTGGTAAAGCATAAAAAGTAGCTATCACTGGTTTTTTATTGAACATAAATTTAAATTCATCCTTAGAAATGAGATTGGACTGAAGTGCTTCCTCTAGTATTCCTTTTAATTCATTTAGATATTTAGCTGTGGGGTCTGAGCTCAGAATCATATATGTGTCTTTGTCGTCTAGGATTCTGCTGACCATTTCAATATAAGCGGTTTTATTCATAACGACTATGTTGCCCCCTTTGTCTGAAGCCTTTATGATAATTGAGTCATTCTGTCTTAGTGTATTGAGAGCTTTTCTTTCAGCTTGACTCAAATTATCAAAATGGTCAGAGGAATAAAAATCATCACTCATACCCTCAATCTCTTTGCATGTCAGTTCAACAAAGAGGTCGATGTATTTAAACTCCGAAATATATGGTGTGAATTTACTTCTAAGTTTCAGATTCGTGAAGGGTGCTTGCTTCTTCGTAGGGAGGTCATTGCTGTTGAGGAGATCAACTAAATTGTCAAGAAGATCCATATCCTTAACCTCCAACCCCAGTCTTAATGCCTTTTTAGATTTTTGAATCTCATGAAACTTATGTAACGCCAACTTGCGTGCGAAAAGATGGATGTCCTTTGTCCACACAAACTTATCGAACTTGGGTGTAGGGACAAAGGCCAGCCCTCTTCCAAGCACCTGGGACTCAAGGGGAGTGAGTTGATGAGACGACAAATTAATGATCTGGCTACTTTGTATTAATAAGCTTTTCTCCTTTTGTATCCTCGTGTTGAGGTTTTGCTTCTTGTGTTTCTTTGGCTTTTCTCCTCTGTATTCGTTCTTTCTAAAAAATTAAACCCTTTCTTAAGGATACTTTTAGGATTACCCTCTGCTGATGTTGAGGGGCTTTCTTGGTTTGAATCAGGCTCTGATGCACTGGAGTCGTACTCTGATGTGGAGAATCTATCAAAGTCTACTCTCTTGCTTTTAAATTTGCGGTAGATATTACCAGTTTGAAAATCTTTTGTATCTCTCATGAATTTGGAGTGTTTCCTAAGTTTAATTGATGTTTGAAACTTATCTAGGTTGGTTTTGAGTTTTATCTCAAATTGTTCGAAGTTGGGTTCGTTTTTGTACGTCTGGACTTTTTCAATCTCCTCGTCCACCTCTTTATTAACTCTCTCTAGTCTCTTAGTTTCGTACCTACATAAAATATCCATGAATTTTTTTGAGCATGTTCCTGCTGCCTCTTCCCATTCTTTAATAAACTCGGATTCTTCAATATGTGGGGCAGGGATATTTTGAACCCTCAAACCTCTTGGAATAAGTTCCTTGCTTAGATATTTTTCTAAGGAAGCTATCTCCCAACCTGCTTTAATTTGCTGTTTAAATAAGAATGTTAAGTGGTTGAATGCTGAGTTTATATTTGTATGAGTGATATTCTCTTGCAGGTGCCCCTCAGAGAAGACTGAGTCTATGTCAGAGTACCAGGCATCCCTTGACGTTTTATCTGATAGAAAACCGGCCATAACCAGGCAACACTTAAAAGGTGATATGGTACTGAAACCAATTTAACAAAAAAAGTAGTAGAAATTGACTAGGCCAAAGGTAGTGGTTATTCCAGACTTGAATATACCACCCTCCTAGTGGTCAGTCACACCTTTAAATGACACTCCAGTGGTGTCAAGGGGCATAACCCCAAAATGGAAGTACTAGAAAATGACTTTCCTGTTACTGGTCACTAAAACCAGAACCAGGACTGTCAGCTGGACAAAATATTAGTAGATAATAGATAATTAAATCAAAATTGCCATCAATATGTCGGAATATAGAGAGGGTTCATACGTAGATTCAAGTGATTAAAATAGCCTAAATGGCTCTTCTCCTGTCTAAAGGACTCTTAGACGTAAAGAATCTATTTGAGACTCAGGACTTTAATATAATCAACCATAGTATGTCCATGTCAACAGTAAAAGCGGTTGTGGAATGAGCCTTTAAATTAACTCCTGTAATCTAGATGGAAAAGACAATCAGTCAAGGAGGAACTTTGAATATTGGCTGTATATAAAGTAACACTTGTAGCAAAGCCCGCTGTATCAGAAAAGCTACAATAAGAGTGTAGTTAAGCAATCAGCAATTTAGGATAACAGCATTTAGCTGGATACCAAGTAACATATAATAAAAGGAAAAAAGTCTACATGAAAATTCGTAGATTAATCACAAAATATGTCATAAATGATAAATCTTAAGTTAGTGGTTTCCTAAATCGCTATGGGGTACAAAGAGTATCTGTTGCCCCCTCAAATACATACAGAGCCAGTCCAGATTCCTCAATCAAATAGATAATTCCAATCTAGATAGCATATCAGGAGTGACAGGAGGAAAAGGTGAAAAATTAGGAAATAATAGTGCTAATGTGTAGAACCATGCTTAGAGTGCTGGTTACCTACACATCGTGAAATAGTGCCCTAGAAGTGAAAATAAAAAGTGAGTGAAAGTGAAGGAGAAAAACCTCCTTCAACCCGACGCGCGTTTCGGTGCTGTGATGCACCTTCGTCAGGGGCTGAATTCGTTATGGACCCTAGACCTTGTTTAAATACCCCTGGTATTGTAACTGTTGAGAGGATTCCACCAATCAGGGTTCCTGTGTGGACCGTCAGTTGGCGCCAAAATGACGTCAGAATATGCTAATTAGCTGTTTAAATAAAGAAAAAAAGAAAAAAAAAAAAGGAGAAAGAAAACTCCAAACAGGGTTAAGTCCACCTCTACATTGTGTGGTTTATATTTAACCCTGTATGTACTCATTGGATGGAGTGACTTGCTTCATAGAATAGGGAAAGGACGAAGGTGAATATATCTGTGTAAATTTTATAGTCAGAGACGAATGATTCGTCAAGAAATTTATATCATGTAAAGTCAGTGTATTGCTATCACAAGGCATTGTTTGAGAAGTAGACGGTTCATCATGGGTTATCTGGACGCCTGTGGGATCATGAGAATGGGTAGAGAGGCTTTGAGCGAAAAACCTCTAAAAAGTGAAAATAAGGGATTTTAACCCTCGCTCAGCCATGGGGACCTAATACCTATCCCAGGATATCATAAGGATTATATAAATATGGGCGGTCAGGTTAACTGTACTTCCTATTAGCGTAATGATCATTTCATTATCAAGCCTCATTCTCGATTTACGGGCGGAATTAACCCCCGCTATACTGTTCTTAGCAGTCATGTGAAAATAGTAATAGCTGAGCTTATACCCAAAATTCCCATGTGCGGGTATTATCAATGGCTTGATGATCGTAAATAAATTGCCAGATACTCATATACCAGTGTGTCTACATAAATACTAGGTGATAAATGCCTCTGATATACATAATCAAATATTGAGGCTTTTTATAATGCAGATAAATTCATCAGTTCTTATTCTTACTAAATGGAGATTAGTATTTCGGTAATCGAAATTTGTCCAGCCATTCCCATTGGCAGTATCAATTCAATTTGTCAATTTAGATGGCTGGTACGTTGTGCTAGTCCATATATCCAAATAGCGTGTATAGTATTATAAATAGGAGATGGAGGGAAAAGTAGCATACGATATATTAAATTTTAAGTAATTTATATAACTTTTAATGGATCATGTGTCATCATGGGATCAGAGTGATCGGTCATGTGTAAATCTTACTGGACATAATTTACTCAAATGAGTGAGTTATATAGTATAATTAAAGTGTATCCAGAAGATACCCACTAGACAGGCTATAATAATGAGGGCTGTATACCTTCTTTGAGCCACTAGGGGTCAGTCACAGACATACCAGGGGTAAATTTCCATATTGAATGTATCTAAGTAGTATTTACTCTTTTGATGGATTAATTTCCAATTATTAAATAGTAAATTAATGAAGTGTTGCTAGGGAAGAACCGGTATTTAATCAGGGATAAAGGGAGTGTATGAGAATCCTTCGTTAAGGCCCAAGGGGGATAAAGTTTTTAATTTAAATATCCAGAAGCTCTCTCGCTGTAAGAGTCTTTTGTCCAGATCTCCCTTCCTTGGTCCCAACTTTATTTTTTCTACTCCATTAAAGCGTAAGCCCTGTGCAGAGCCGGCATGTTTAATTTTCAAATGTCTTGATATAGATGTATCTATCTGTCTAGATGGATTCACAGAGTTTATGTGTTCAAGGATGCGGGTTTTAAACTGTCTGAAAGTCTTCCCCACGTATTTCAAATTGCAACTGCAAGTAATGAGGTATATTAGGCCCTCGGTTTTGCAGTTAAAGAAGGTTTTAGTTGTGTGTATCTCAGTATTATCCGAGTTAGAGAATGATTTCGATTGTTTCCGGATAAATTTACAGGCCTTACACTTGCCGCACTGAAAGGTGCCGGCAGCAGGCGATTTAAGCCAGGTGTTAGTAGGTTTTGGGAGAGATAAATGGCTTGGAACCAAAATATCTTTTAGGTTCTGACCTCTCCTTGCTGTAATCGATACGTGGGGTGTCAGCACATCTTTAAGATGTGTATCTTGGTACAGTAGTGGCCAGAATCTCTCTAGTGTTTTTTTCATACCGTCCCAACCCGAATCAAAGGTTCCAATACATCTTATTATTTCCTGATTTTTGTTTTGGGGGGGGGGGGACTTTTTTTGTTAAATTGGTTTCAGTACCATATCACCTTTTAAGTGTTGCCTGGTTATGGCCGGTTTTCTATCAGATAAAACGTCAAGGGATGCCTGGTACTCTGACATAGACTCAGTCTTCTCTGAGGGGCACCTGCAAGAGAATATCACTCATACAAATATAAACTCAGCATTCAACCACTTAACATTCTTATTTAAACAGCAAATTAAAGCAGGTTGGGAGATAGCTTCCTTAGAAAAATATCTAAGCAAGGAACTTATTCCAAGAGGTTTGAGGGTTCAAAATATCCCTGCCCCACATATTGAAGAATCCGAGTTTATTAAAGAATGGGAAGAGGCAGCAGGAACATGCTCAAAAAAATTCATGGATATTTTATGTAGGTACGAAACTAAGAGACTAGAGAGAGTTAATAAAGAGGTGGACGAGGAGATTGAAAAAGTCCAGACGTACAAAAACGAACCCAACTTCGAACAATTTGAGATAAAACTCAAAACCAACCTAGATAAGTTTCAAACATCAATTAAACTTAGGAAACACTCCAAATTCATGAGAGATACAAAAGATTTTCAAACTGGTAATATCTACCGCAAATTTAAAAGCAAGAGAGTAGACTTTGATAGATTCTCCACATCAGAGTACGACTCCAGTGCATCAGAGCCTGATTCAAACCAAGAAAGCCCCTCAACGTCAGCAGAGGGTAATCCTAAAAGTATCCTTAAGAAAGGGTTTAATTTTTTAGAAAGAACGAATACAGAGGAGAAAAGCCAAAGAAACACAAGAAGCAAAACCTCAACACGAGGATACAAAAGGAGAAAAGCTTATTAATACAAAGTAGCCAGATCATTAATTTGTCGTCTCATCAACTCACTCCCCTTGAGTCCCAGGTGCTTGGAAGAGGGCTGGCCTTTGTCCCTACACCCAAGTTCGATAAGTTTGTGTGGACAAAGGACATCCATCTTTTCGCACGCAAGTTGGCGTTACATAAGTTTCATGAGATTCAAAAATCTAAAAAGGCATTAAGACTGGGGTTGGAGGTTAAGGATATGGATCTTCTTGACAATTTAGTTGATCTCCTCAACAGCAATGACCTCCCTACGAAGAAGCAAGCACCCTTCACGAATCTGAAACTTAGAAGTAAATTCACACCATATATTTCGGAGTTTAAATACATCGACCTCTTTGTTGAACTGACATGCAAAGAGATTGAGGGTATGAGTGATGATTTTTATTCCTCTGACCATTTTGATAATTTGAGTCAAGCTGAAAGAAAAGCTCTCAATACACTAAGACAGAATGACTCAATTATCATAAAGGCTTCAGACAAAGGGGGCAACATAGTCGTTATGAATAAAACCGCTTATATTGAAATGGTCAGCAGAATCCTAGACGACAAAGACACATATATGATTCTGAGCTCAGACCCCACAGCTAAATATCTAAATGAATTAAAAGGAATACTAGAGGAAGCACTTCAGTCCAATCTCATTTCTAAGGATGAATTTAAATTTATGTTCAATAAAAAACCAGTGATAGCTACTTTTTATGCTTTACCAAAAATTCATAAACAGCACAAAACATTGTCAGGGAGACCTATCGTTTCAGGCAATAATAATCTGACGCAGAATTGTAGTGTGTATATTGAACACATCCTTCGTGATCTAGTTAAGTCTCTTCCTTCTCATTTGAGAGACACTAAGCAGACCCTCAGCATCCTCAAAGATATGAAAATTCCGGCCAAAGCAAGCCTTTGTAGCCTAGATGTTGAGGGTCTGTATAGTTCTATTCCCCATGATGTTGGTATCAGACACGTTAGAACGTTTCTGTATATGAGAGACCCTACCCGCAATGAACACAATGAGTTTGTCCTCAGACTGTTGAGGTTTATATTGACTCATAATTACTTCCTCTTTAAAGGCAACTACTATCACCAGGTGAAGGGCACAGCGATGGGTACGACTTGTGCACCATCCTATGCCAACCTTCACCTGGGGTGGTGGGAAAGTAACATTGTCTTCAACCCTAGTCTCGATAAATTTAGCGTACACATAAACCTATGGAAACGCTATATCGATGACATTTTGATAGTGTGGACAGGTCCGATTGATCTATTCCATGAATTCGTGGAAGTACTCAATGTGAATGAGATTAACCTTAAATTCACTTTCGATATAGGTGATAAAAGACTGAATTTTTTGGACCTAACTCTCGAAATTTCTCATAACAACGATTTCACCACCACGCTTTTCAAAAAACCAACCGCAACCAATAACTTTCTGAACTGGGAGAGTCATCACCCCCCTGCTTTAAAAAGTGGGATACCGACAGGCCAATATCTCAGACTAAGGAGGAATTGTTCCTCCCAAGAAGATTTTAAAATAAAAGCACAGACCCTGAGATCCCTTTTTAAAGCCAAGGGATATCCAAACAAGTGTCTAAAAAGAGCTTATCACAGGGCACTAGCTACTGAAAGGACCAACCTTCTGTCCGAAAAGTCCCCCCCCCCCCAAAACAAAAATCAGGAAATAATAAGATGTATTGGAACCTTTGATTCGGGTTGGGACGGTATGAAAAAAACACTAGAGAGATTCTGGCCACTACTGTACCAAGATACACATCTTAAAGATGTGCTGACACCCCACGTATCGATTACAGCAAGGAGAGGTCAGAACCTAAAAGATATTTTGGTTCCAAGCCATTTATCTCTCCCAAAACCTACTAACACCTGGCTTAAATCGCCTGCTGCCGGCACCTTTCAGTGCGGCAAGTGTAAGGCCTGTAAATTTATCCGGAAACAATCGAAATCATTCTCTAACTCGGATAATACTGAGATACACACAACTAAAACCTTCTTTAACTGCAAAACCGAGGGCCTAATATACCTCATTACTTGCAGTTGCAATTTGAAATACGTGGGGAAGACTTTCAGACAGTTTAAAACCCGCATCCTTGAACACATAAACTCTGTGAATCCATCTAGACAGATAGATACATCTATATCAAGACATTTGAAAATTAAACATGCCGGCTCTGCACAGGGCTTACGCTTTAATGGAGTAGAAAAAATAAAGTTGGGACCAAGGAAGGGAGATCTGGACAAAAGACTCTTACAGCGAGAGAGCTTCTGGATATTTAAATTAAAAACTTTATCCCCCTTGGGCCTTAACGAAGGATTCTCATACACTCCCTTTATCCCTGATTAAATACCGGTTCTTCCCTAGCAACACTTCATTAATTTACTATTTAATAATTGGAAATTAATCCATCAAAAGAGTAAATACTACTTAGATACATTCAATATGGAAATTTACCCCTGGTATGTCTGTGACTGACCCCTAGTGGCTCAAAGAAGGTATACAGCCCTCATTATTATAGCCTGTCTAGTGGGTATCTTCTGGATACACTTTAATTATACTATATAACTCACTCATTTGAGTAAATTATGTCCAGTAAGATTTACACATGACCGATCACTCTGATCCCATGATGACACATGATCCATTAAAAGTTATATAAATTACTTAAAATTTAATATATCGTATGCTACTTTTCCCCCCATCTCCTATTTATAATACTATACACGCTATTTGGATATATGGACTAGCACAACGTACCAGCCATCTAAATTGACAAATTGAATTGATACTGCCAATGGGAATGGCTGGACAAATTTCGATTACCGAAATACTAATCTCCATTTAGTAAGAATAAGAACTGATGAATTTATCTGCATTATAAAAAGCCTCAATATTTGATTATGTATATCAGAGGCATTTATCACCTAGTATTTATGTAGACACACTGGTATATGAGTATCTGGCAATTTATTTACGATCATCAAGCCATTGATAATACCCGCACATGGGAATTTTGGGTATAAGCTCAGCTATTACTATTTTCACATGACTGCTAAGAACAGTATAGCGGGGGTTAATTCCGCCCGTAAATCGAGAATGAGGCTTGATAATGAAATGATCATTACCCTAATAGGAAGTACAGTTAACCTGACCGCCCATATTTATATAATCCTTATGATATCCTGGGATAGGTATTAGGTCCCCATGGCTGAGCGAGGGTTAAAATCCCTTATTTTCACTTTTTAGAGGTTTTTCGCTCAAAGCCTCTCTACCCATTCTCATGATCCCACAGACGTCCAGATAACCCATGATGAACCGTCTACTTCTCAAACAATGCCTTGTGATAGCAATACACTGACTTTACATGATATAAATTTCTTGACGAATCATTCGTCTCTGACTATAAAATTTACACAGATATATTCACCTTCGTCCTTTCCCTATTCTATGAAGCAAGTCACTCCATCCAATGAGTACATACAGGGTTAAATATAAACCACACAATGTAGAGGTGGACTTAACCCTGTTTGGAGTTTTCTTTCTCCTTTTTTTTTTTTCTTTTTTTCTTTATTTAAACAGCTAATTAGCATATTCTGACGTCATTTTGGCGCCAACTGACGGTCCACACAGGAACCCTGATTGGTGGAATCCTCTCAACAGTTACAATACCAGGGGTATTTAAACAAGGTCTAGGGTCCATAACAAATTCAGCCCCTGACGAAGGTGCATCACA
>OW240914.1:85708797-85804378 GCA_933207985.1 Pelobates cultripes | reverse complement strand
GTCCCAAGGGAATAAAGGTTTTGACAGTTCTTCTTGATCCTTCTTTTTTTTGCAATTTACATTTTTCTTTATTTTCCAAATTATTTCCAGTAAAGGAAAATGAACAAAAAACAAGGGGATACAGAAAAAAAAAGGGTTTGGGGTACAGTCGGTAGAGTTACATTATTTCATCATATACTCATCATACAATGTTATGTTATACTCATACTTCATTTAAATAAAATTCATAATGTATACGTCCTGACCGCATTTGTTTTGTTTTATTTTCCCTGATAAATACTGGTGTGTCCACTATAAAATTCACCTCAGGGAAATTTAACCGTTACAAAAAGAAAAGAAGGAAAAAAAATAAATAAATAAATAAATAAAATTAAAAAAAAAAAAAATAAATAAAATAAAATAAAAATAAAAATGAAAAAAATGTCTCTCTACTCCGGTCTTCATATGTTTAGATTAAACTGACAATAGAGGCTTATATTCAGTTTAGCTGCTTAATGTTGTTAAAATACATTAAGTTAAATTAAGTATTAAATTAAATTAAATGTCCTGCTTATTGTATATGCCTTAAGTTATATTCACACCTAACCAGGATAAATAAAAAGACTCAATTTTAACACCTCATATACCCTCAACGTATGTAATATACCACATCTCTCTTATACTGCAGAGGCTCAATCCTGAAGGGCTGGGCCGATTCGTTTATTTCTACTGGGTTGGATTCTAAATTATATTTCTGATAGTAACCATAGAAAAAATAAGTTTAATTTATCATATCCTGTACTGAATATATACTCCACATATCTATCAAACTTATTTCATTATTGTCTTTGTATATACATTTTCCAACAATTAGCTACTTTTAGACTTAACTTCCCAATTTTAGTCTGATCCCACATGATAAGCTCATAATCTATAGTCAGAGACATTAATGTTTTGATTTCATCTATTGTAGGTAAGCTTGTAGTATTCCAATTTCTCGCTATAAAGATTGAGACTATAGATAATAATAAAAAGATTAATTTACGCGTAACTTTAGGTATATGGTCCGGAAAAGCTTTGAGAAGTAGCATTTTCGGTGTGTGGTCTGGCTTATAAAATGTCACCTCTTGAATCATTATTTCAACCTCTCGCCATAAGCTATTAACTCTTTCACATGTCCACCAAATATGGAGCATCGTTCCTTTATGAGAGTGGCATCTCCAGCATATATCTTGTGCATCAGAATACATTGCATGAATACGAGTAGGTACCATATACCATCTATATAAGATTTTCCGTGCTATTTCAAAGTGTCCTATACAAGAAGACATTCCCAAATGTGCCGTAAAAATGTTGTTCCATTCATCTTCTGATATGATTTCTTGGATATCAATTTGCCAATCTATCATAAATTTAGGTGTTGCTGTTTCTCTTGAATTTATTAAAATATTGTAACAAAGTGATAGTACTTTCCTAGGTGGAATTAATGCTATGCACATCTCTTCAAATTTCGTGACTAACTTTCGGGTTGTTCGGTGTCCTGCATATAGATTATTATTGGCCAAAAGAGCTTTAATCTGCAAGTATGCAAATTTAAATTGTGGCGGAAGTGTAAATTCTGATTGGAGAGTCGGAAAAGACTTTAACCCCTCTATAGTATAAAGTTTAAAAATGTGTGTAATTCCTTTTCTATGCCATTGTAAATAAGGAAATGTTTCGTTACAACTATGTAAAGTTCTTATAGGGGTTGCCAGTGACCATGGGTACCCTGAACATAAACTTCCTCTATTACTATCCCAAATTTTAAATAGAAGTCTTGTCGGGTACAATATATCAGAGGTTACTTTCCGTTTTTGTGGGGGGAGCCATATTAAAGAATAAAAATCTTGTGTTCCACAACAATGTGCTTCTATTGCTGCCCATTGCGGAGTATATCTTTGTGGGTTAATAGAGGCTATATTGTTTAAGATTGCAGCAGAATAGTATATTTTCAAATTTGGAAACCCCATACCCCCACTTTTCACTTCTCATTATTAAACCTTTTGAAACTCGGGGATGCTTCCCACCCCAACTAAACCGTAGCAATATAGCTTGTAAAGATGTAATAAATGTTTGTGGAACCTTAATCTGTAATGATCTGAATAGGTAAAGTATTTTTGGTAAAATTTGCATCTTAATTGCTGATATTTTACCTATCCATGATAATGATACGTTTCCCCAGGCTTTCAATTGGCTTTCTATATCTCTAAATAATTTTTTGTAATTGGCTGAAAATAAATCTTTTTCTTTTTTAGTAAATCTGATTCCTAAATAAAGTAGATAATCTTCCCTCCAATCGTAATGGTAATCTAATTTAAGTCTATCCTCTTTAAATTTAGGAATATTAAGACACATTGCTTGCGATTTACTTGTATTGAGCTTATAGTACGAGTTTTGACTATATAAACATAATTCTTTCTTTAAATTTGGTAAAGAGATATGTGGCTGAGTAATTGTTAACAAAATGTCATCTGCATAAGCGTTGAGTTTATATTCGCTCCACCCTATTTGAACTCCCTGGATATCTTCATTTTGGCGTATAGCTGTAAGTAAAGGCTCTAAAGCAAGAACATAGAGCAACGGCGATAAGGGGCAGCCCTGACGTGTTCCATTAGTAATATTAAACGGTCTTGAACAGAATCCTGAAGACAGTACAGTCGCTGTGGGATTACTGTAAAGAGCTTTAATAATTAAAAGAAAAGAAGGAGGAAATTTATATGCCTTCAAGGTTTCACATAAAAAGGTCCAATTCAGACGGTCAAAAGCTTTTTCAGCATCTAAAGATAATACAACGCTTTCCTGCTTGGATGATTTTACAAAATGGTAAATATCTAATACCTTCCGTGTATTATCTGACCCCTGTCTACCTCACACAAATCCCACTTGATCTGTATGAATTAAAGTAGGTAAAATAAACTTTAATCTTTCCGCATATATTTTAGCATATATTTTAGCGTCTATATTCAATAATGAGATTGGTCTAAAATTTTGACAGACCGTGGGGGGTTTCCCTAATTTCGGAATAGTAATTATTTGTGCCGCTAGAAATTCTATAGGGAATTCCCCTGCCTTAGTGCCTTCATTAAAAGAATGAGTCAATGGGTCAGCCAGGGATTCCTTAAACAGGGTATAATACAGGTCGGAAAAACCGTCAGGTCCTGGTGCTTTCCCTTTAGTCATACTCTTTATTTGTTGAATTACTTCTTCCCTTGTAATAGGAGCTGTAAGCTGTGCCATTTGTGAATCCTTTAAAGTAGGTAAGTTTAATTTATCCAAATATTGACCTATTCCTCTAGAAGTTGGTTTTGAAAGATTTTTTTGATCTTTTAAGTTATACAATAAGCCATAAAAGGCTGCAAATTCCTCACAGATCAGCTTTGGCTGAATAATTTTTTGTCCTGTCTTAGAAAGTATAAATGGAATTCTAGATTGAGTTTGCTTATCGCGAAGTCTCTGTGCTAGTACTCTAGTGGCTTTATTGCTCATAGAGTATGATGTCGCCTTAAGTTTTTTCAAAGCGATGTTAGTTTGTCGTTGGTGGATTTCATTAATATCATTTTGTATTTGTTGAATGCTATCTTGTAGAGACACAGATGGTCTTGCCTGATTCTGTTTATGGAAATCTTGGAGTTTCTTTAAGAGATTCAACCTGACTGTTTGATTAGACTTTTTAAGATATGAAGCTCTACTAATAAAAAGGCCTCTTATTACAGGTTTATGCGCCAACCATAATGTTATTGGGTTTATATCTCCGCAATTATTTATATCAAAATATTGGCATATTTCTTGTTGAATTTTATCTAAGAATATAGGATCATTTAATAACTGATCGTTTAGTCTCCATTTGCTTCTATTTGTATAATTATATTGATCCTTTAGGCTAAGTATAACTGGATTATGATCTGATTCTATCGATACTCCAATCTCACAAGATTCAACTTGTGCTAAATGCGAGCTATGCATGTAAAAACCATCTATACGTGAATATGTGTTATGAACTGAGGAGAAAAGCGTATATTCTCTAGTATTAGGATGAAATGTTCTCCAAATATCATAAAGTCCATAATCTGTTAGAATTTTATTAAGAGTATTGCATTCCTTATGTAAGGATGACTTCCTTTTCCTTGAATGTTTTGCTGTTGAATCCATATTAGGATCTAAAATGTGATTAAAATCTCCCATAATAATCGTAATGCCAGTTTGCATTTCAGTTACCTTATTCATAAGTGCGCGCATAAATTTGTTTTGGTTCACATTAGGAAAATAAGCATTCACTATAGTATATATGATATTATTTATTGTACAGATTAAAATAATAAATCGGCCTTCTGGGTCTATATATGTTGCTATCTGTTCAAAAGATAATCGATAGCTGAATAAAATTGATACACCTTTAGTTTTCTTAGGGGATGTTGCATGGTATTGAAATGGAAACTTCTTCAAATTTAATATTGGTTTGGAATTGTGTTTAAAATGAGTCTCTTGTAAACAAATTATGTCAGCTTGTGATTTCCAAATCTCTTTAAGAATCATGAATCTTTTATGAGGTACATTAAGTCCTCTAACATTATGAGAATAAATTTTCATTTTCCCTTTTTTTTCCTTTCCCTTTCTTTTAAAACCGGTGGGTTTTAGTTAAGACCTATGAAATAAGAAGACCGGAGAAGAGAGAGAGAGGAGAGGAAAAAAAAAAGAAAAAGAAAATTCAGAAGTTAGTCTGTACAGCGCTGTGCCGGGCCGCACAGAGCGCTATACAGTACAACCTGAATATGACTTATGGATAGACTAAGTCTAGACAACAGGGTGATACTTAAATAAGTGTCAGAGTATCCAAATGACACTTCTTGGGTGGGGGGTAATGTGAACGGTCAGAGCTATAGAGGCGGCTACGCTGAGCTCCTCTATGCTTAGCTGTCCCAATAATTTAGATTATATATTTCCAAAAATAATAATAATATAAAAAAAAAAAAAAAAATTATATATATATAGTAAATATTCAATTCTAAGATTTGCTCTCAAACAAAGACACCAATACTCGATAACAGATACTCCACTACTATATATAAGGCCGACCTCTAAATAATATAATGCAGAGATAATTCTTATATCATAACACTACTTCTTAAGAATAGGATTTAAGCTTGTCCAGTCCTTTCTTTAAGAACTTATGGTTCTATGCTTCTCTAATCTTTAGCTTGAAAATATACACCTATGTATCTTCATTTATAATAATAGTATATTGCATAATAGCTTAATATTAATAAACATTAATGGTATAGGTCAGCATAACATCCTACTTTTCCATCAGACATTTAAACAATGCAACAAATTATTTAAATAGCACCCCAGCTTACCACTTATATTAACATACATCTAAGCCGTATTGTTATATCTTTATGGATTCTGGTGTCTGTTAGTTGGTGTAAACATTTAATTATTAATATTCAGTCTCCACTCACGTTCCCAAAATTCATATGTATAATAAGGTATAATTTATAATTTATAAAAAGTATACACCTTAATAACAGCTACACAAATTACCTCAGGTCTGTCTTACTTACTTTCTACGCTTCCCTATCCGTTTCTCTTCCTATTATTAAATAATAAGGTCTATACAGATAAGTAAATATCAAATTACCATAAGCAGGGCTAAGCTGGATATACATATGTCTTAGTAAAATTTAAGTAATGTCTCTCCCAAGTGAATTAAACTCAATCATTAATCCCTGTGTCCTTGTAAACCTTATTTAGTATGTTTAAACCTTCGCTAATATATCTATTTAGCCTCTATAGATTAAATTATTAACATTCATTATATTAGGTTGAACTTAATAGATTTGATATTAATCCAAAAGTTCAATCTGTTCCATAAAAAAAAAAAAAAAGGGAAAACCCCATAATAATAACATAGTTTAATGCCTCTTATACCTCTTATACTGTATTTATGTTTAAATAAATAATCTCTTAACTCCTTCACTGATATATATGTATTTAACATATGTGCCTTAGTCCATTTGGTATCAGTCATTATATTAACATATTAATTCATAACTTTAGTATTAGTCCACATATTCAGTCTATTCTATTCCCAATTAATTTATTAATATACCAGCCTAGGTTAAATAATATATAAACAAAGGAAAAAAAAAAAATAGCAGTAATAACAGTGATAATGTCATATCATTAATTCATATTGGATTATATTTGACTAGTTGAATAATTAATACTGCTAATATCCTTTATTATCCCATGCTGCAGTATCTCGTTGCTCATTTTTTTTTTTCCCCTTTTTTTTTTTTTCTGCTTTTTAGTAATGTAAGATTACGTATCTTCATTCTGAGGCAATTAATAATTAATAGTTGGAACTATAATTGCTGTATAATTGCTGTAATGAGTTATCTAGACTGGTCAGTACAACTAACTCCAATAATTAACCCATTAAAAGTTACCAACTTAAACATACAGTTAACATTGCATAATTTTAGTAAATAATAAGATAAATAAGTAACTTGCGGTCTTATGATTCACTTTTCAGGTTGCTCCTTAATCCTGGATTACTTGCTCCAGAGAGGCAAAAAAAAAAAAAGAAAAACAAAAACAAAAAAAAAACAAACAAAAAAAAACAAACAAACACAAACCCTCATTTCAAATCCAAATTCAATTTTTAAGTTCCTTATGAGTCCAAGTTCTTTTGGTTCTTTTTAGTTCTTTTTAGGTCTGAGTACCCGACTTTCTTCTCGTAGGTTCCTGCTATAGTTTTTATCTTGTTCGTGCTGTAGATGTATCTTCCATTTCTGCAGCAGCTCCTCACCTTCTGCAGGAGAGGTCAGTATTATATTTCCCTCTTCTTTAAGAATGATAAGCTTAACTGGATACCCCCATCGATAAGGTATGTTGTTGCTTCTAAGGGATTCTGTAATATCTTTGTAGGTCCGTCTACGTCTCATAGTCTCTGCTGATAAATCTGAAAACAGAGATATTCCTCTAAATCTCTCCGATATATCTTTGTTGTTTCTATGAGCTCTTAAAATCAGCTCTTTAGTATTAAAAAAATGAATCCTTACGAGGACATCTCTTGGTGTGGTAGAGGAAAGATATTGTGGCTTTGGTACTCTATGCACACGATCTAGTACCAGCTTTTCGATTGGAGTATCTGGTAATAAAGTTTGGAAGAACTCTGTAACATAAATTGTTAAGCTTTGTGCACTTACTTCTTCCAGTATACCTCTTAATCGGACATTATTGCGTCGTGACCTGTCTTCCAGGTTCATAATTTTAAGATCTTGGGAGGCTATTCGCTCCTCTAATCGCACAAAACGTTTTCCAGTCTCAGTGCATGAATTCCGTAAATCAATCTCCACATTATGTGTGCGTGTAGCTAACTCTGTCAGGTCTCTCTTAACCTCAGAGATAGCATCTGAGAACGAAGACTGCATTCTACAAACAACATTATCAAGCATAATTTGCAATACTCGCTGTGTAAGTGGAGCCTCCACACTTATACTTTCATTAGGCTGTTCCATCAGTTGCTCCATATCTGAGAACTCCACATGTTCTTGGGGCATGTATTCAGCATGTTTTACGGTTTTAGCTGCAAAAAAAGCTGACTTGTCTCTGATCTCAGTAGGCTTCTTAGTTCGTTGAGCCGCCATAATAGTCAGACAAACCAGAAAGATCGAGCGGGCTGACTAAGCCAAAAGAGCCGGATGAAAAGCTGGATAAGCTGCGTATTCCGGCTATACCCTCCAAGGCGGACCACTTAGACCGAAAAACTGGTTAAACCGGGTCGGTTGTTGCGCCAGGCCAGTCAGGCCAGTCAGGGCTACGGCGGGGCCACCAGAGGATTCGAATTCCAGCAAGGTTACGAACAGGGGCCTATTTTCCCTTAGCCGTCGTTTGAGCCCGAGCCGCCCAAAGCTCGCTTAGCTAGCCGCCGCTCAACATCCGGTCACGCCCCCCTATTCATATCCTTCTAAACGTAGCCTTGTCTCGTTATTGGAGGGAGCTGTTATAATCACACTGGGGATTGCTATGCTCTGCATGCTCTCCTGAGCTTGAGTCACTTTGCTCTTTTAAGAGCTTGTTCCTGACACGCTCTCTTTGGAGGAGGGGTCTTCACCACACAGTCCTGGATGCTGGAGGTTCATACAGGGTGGAAGGAAGAGTTCTTTCCCACACAGTCCTGGAGGACCGAAGCTGATCCAGGGTGGAAGGAAGACGGCGAGACTCCAGTCAAGATACGGCGGTTGCGGAGTCTGCGGTGGTTGCGGTGTCTGCTGCAGTGCTTGGAGTCCTCAGGAAGCGCTAGGAGCATCCATCAACGGAGGGTACTCGGTCGGAGTACAAGGAGCTCCGTTACACCATCCCTCTCTGTTTCCTGATGAACCCAAATTAACTTCTAACCCGATGGTTTCCATTCAAAATACTGAAATGTCTTCATTGTTTAAACAATTAAAGAAGAACCTTGAAAATTCTATGGTCTTGCATAAAAAGAATTATGATACTAAGAGGAGAGCTCCTCCTAAATATAAAGTCGGTGATACTGTTTGGCTGTCTTCAAAGAATATTTCTACAACCCGTCCTTCAAAGAAACTGAGTCCTCTCTTTCTTGGTCCTTTTCAGATTGAATCCATTATTAACGAAAGTGCTATGAAGTTGAATATCCCTCCTTCGCTTAAACTTCATCCCGTTTTTCATGTTTCCCTTCTTAAGCCTTTTCTCCCTAATCCATTCCATAGAGAACAACTGTCTAAACCTGACCCCATCATAGTGCAGGATGAAGAGGAATATGAAATAGATAAAATTCTTGACTCAAGACATCACAGGGGTGGAAGGGTATCAGATGGAATTGTTTTGGGACCGAAGACGACACGTGGGAAAATTCTTTTGATGTACATGCTAAGAAATGGACATGGACAACGTTCTCCTCTACCCAGGTGTAGTAACCAGTTCTTGTGGGTGAGCTATATTACTGATTGTGTTTTGTGGGTGGGCTGCTGGACTAACAAGGGCACTGACCGGCATGAGGTCAGTTACCCTGTTAGTCTGATTGGTAAAGGGGAGAAGTGTGGCGAAACCAACCTCGCCACTGTACACTGGAGAAGCCTGGTTGCTCGCCTGCTCCCTTTAGACTATGGTCCTGCATTTTAAACTTTTATTTTACCGGCAGAAAGGTTTATTCGTGCCTTTCTGCGGACTGTTAAAGCCATGCTACCCCAGATAGCTATGCCATGGAGCCCAGCCATATACTGAAAGACTGTATGAAAGACTTTGGCTCCATGGCGATTGAACTGTATGTATGTGATCTGAGCGCCATTCGGTAGTAATGTGCACTCAGATCTAAGCTATCTGGGGATATGTAGAATGTCTATGTTTTATGGAATAAATGTAACTGTATGTAATTTTAATGTCTTTTATTGTATTGTTACTGCCATGTGGTTAATGGAGTCTTGCCTCTGTCATGGGAGATAATTGCATTACTTCACAATTATCTCCAGGACAGAGAGGAGGGATTGTGATGTAATTGTGGGTGTGTTTTATGGTTCTCCTGTAAACGATTGGTTGTACTGTGTCACACCCTGTGGGATGTCCCCTTGCATGGTGACTTGCATAAAAGCCAGGGTGTGGCCATTACAGAGAGTTCCTGCTTAACCCTCAAAGTGAAGTGTCGTCTCATTATTGGGGGAGGATTTATTGTATGCTGTTCCAGTTTGACTGCTAGGAGTGTAAACCTATTCGCATGGTTTTTCCTATTCAGCTGTATACAACATTCATATGCGTGAGAGCATTCATATGCTCCTACGGGTCGGTGGTTTTGGTGTCTGCTGCAGTGCTTGGAGTCCTCAGGAAGTGCTAGGAGCATCCTTCAACGGAGTTACCCAGTCGGGGTGCCAGGTGATCCGTTACACCGGAGAACATTGTACACACAAAATTGGAAGGCTACTGTGAGGAACTGTTTAAGTTTCTGGGGATGGACTTGGATACAGAATGAAATTCCATGGAAAGATGCCACAAAACAATAAAGCCTAGTAGGGTCACAGACCAATCCCCAAGAGATGTGATTATCTGCCTACGGTCATACAGGGTCAAGACGCATATTATGAAAGCTATTTCGGTCAAAGAACTAAAAGACTCAGCATATCAACAAATTAAGATCTTCCAAGATCTTTCTTTCCAGGCGAGATCTCAAATGCAATACAGACAGCGATACTTAGGGAAAAAGAAATCAAATATGCATGGGGATTCCCGACAAGCATAAACCTAACTTACGACAATCAGAGGTTAATCTTTGAGAAACCACAAACACTAAAAAAATGGATGCAAGAAAAGAATATAATATGAGAGGAAGGGAAATTATTTTTTTTTTAGAATTCTAAGCACAGGAAATGAAAAACACAGTAGTAAATCACTATATGGGCACTAATCTAATTGTTACTTGTCAAAGTAAGAAAAATAATCTTGACAAAAAGAAGTTAACCCCTTAAGGACACAACTTCTGGAATAAAAGAGAATCATGACGGAATATTTCCGTCATGTGTCCTTAAGGGGTTAAAACACCATATATATGATTGATGAATAAAAAAATGAAGGGAAATAAATACAGAAATATAGATCTAGAAAGATTAATTGAATTTAAATAGACACCTATTTATTTGTCTATTTTGTCTTCTCCCTTTTGGGAGTCCTAAACACAGGAATTGAAAAACATAATTGTAAATCAATATAGAGGCACTAATGTAATTGATGTCTGTCACAAGAAGGAAAGAAAAGGAAATTTGATAAAGAGAATAGGTAAAAAAATCAATATATAGGCACTAATATAATTGATATCTGTCACAGGAAGGAAAGAAAAGGAAATCTGATATAGAAAAGAGGTTAAACTAGCACAGATACGATTGATGAATAAAGGGATGAAGGAAAAAAAATTTAGATTCAGAAAGAGTAATTGGACTTAAAGGAATTTTCTTTCCCCTCTTCTTATAGATACATTTCTCCTGGCCAGGAGAATACTTTAGCTCACAGATTGTTGGCAATTTTGTGAATCTAAAGAAGGGGTTATAAGCGACACTCGCAAGAGGCATATTGTCGCTATTTGATCTTTCTCCCTGGGGCTATGGGATACCCGGGGTTGGAGAAAGATAGGATGGAGGAGAGATACATTGATCTATGCCTAAGTAAAGGCAGAAAATGTATAGAGATGTGTGGATGTAAATGTTTGTATGTGAAGATGATGGACCTCCTAGACTCCATGTGGAAAAAAATAAGAATAGGAAGATAATATGAGATTTGCAACAATTAATGCACAAGGAATCAATTCGCATTTTAAAAGATATACAATCCTTGAATTTTTGAAGAAGGAGCAAATACATATAGTGGCCATACAGGAAACACACCGGAAATTAGAGGAAAAAATAAAACTCAAGTCCAAGCTATTTCCCACTAGAATTAATGCATCTGTAAGCCCCCCCAAAAAAGAGGGGTAGCTTTTTTGTTTTCGAAGAATGTCTCTTTGAAAATTGTTCACCAAGAACTTGATACAGAAGGTCGATACATAATTTTAGTGTGTGAAATTAATAACCAAAAATATGCCATAGTTAATATTTATGCCCCAAACCAGGCACAGATTCCATTTATTAGAAAAATATTTAATAGAATTGACCGTGTTAAAACTGGTCGAATCATTGTTATGGGAGACTTTAATTGCGTCTTAGATGCAGATTTGGACAGGAGTCCTAAATTAAAAGGCAATAACTATAAGAAGGTAAAAACTAACAGGAAAAATGTTTCTGAATTAGTCAAACAAAATGAACTGTTAGATTATTGGAGGATATTCCATGTAAGAGAAGGAGATTTTTCATGCTTCTCTAAAACTTTTTGCTCATACGCTCGAATCGATTTAATTTTGGGGGATAGAAATTTAGTGAAACAGGTTAAAAAAACCTTTATAACAACCACAACGTGGTCTGATCATAACTCAATTATACTAGAATTAAAACAACAGTTTGAGAGACCCAGAACAGAATGGAGAATGAAGGATTGGATAATAAGAAATGAAAACAATCTTAATTACATCAAAGAGATGACAGATCTTTTTTCCCTAGAGAATAGAAAGAATGAGGTCTACCCCGCAATGACCTGGTGCGCATTTAAATCAGTCATAAGGGGCCACCTTATAAGCCTAACAGCCAAAGAATGTAAGTTGAATGAGAAAAGGGCTAATCTGGCGGAGCTATATATAAAACTGGATGACCTAATTTATCAAAATCAAAGAAACCCCTCAAATAGTTTTACCAATACAATAAAAGAAGTAGAAAAAATAATAAATGACCAACTGATGGCAAAAGCCAATAAGGCCTTAACAGGCATGAAACAAAAATAGTATTACATGGAAAACAGAGCAGAAGCATTGATGACAAATAGACTAAAGAAAGAAAAAGTTAAAAAGGTTATTACTAAAATTGTACACAATGGGGAAACCTTACTAAACCCAGAAAAAATAGGAGAAGCCTTTAAAAAACATTATTATGATTTATACAACATTTCGAGTCAAATAAATAAATTAGACATCAGAGAGTTCTTAAAAACTATTAATATCCCGAAAATCACAGATCTACAACTACAAGAATTGAATAAAGTATTCAAGGAGGATGAATTGATCTTCTGTATTAATAAACTTAAAAAAAATACATCACCAGGACCTGATGGGTTTGATAACCTCTTCTATAAATTATTGAAAAACAATATCAAAACAGATTTGATTGAAGTTTTTAATTCCTTTGGAACAACCGAAAAGATCCCAGCAGAATTACTGCAAGTGAATATAGTCCCAATTCCTACGCAAGAAAAAGACAAAAAATTAAGAACTACCGCCCAATTTCCCTCCTAAATACCGATATAAAGCTCTATTCGGCTATGATAGCAGAACGTTTGAAAAGGATTATACCAGATGTGATAGATAGGGACCAGGTGGGGTTTGTCCCGGGTAGATCATCTACCCATAATATAAGAAGACTGACTGATGTTTTGAACCATGCAACAATAATGGGGGCTCCCATGTTGGCCCTGTCTTTAGATGCTGAAAAAGCATTTGACAGGGTCAACTGGGAGTTCATGAGGCAAACCCTTCAGGCATTTGGAATAGAGGGAAGACTTTTCCAGAATATCTCGGCTCTTTATACAGCACCTACGGCTAGAGTTGTAGGAAATGGCTTCGCATCTGAATGGTCCTCATTGGTAAACTCAACAAGACAAGGGTGTCCCTTGTCTCCATTACTTTATATCATGGCATTAGAACCTTTGATTTTAGCCATAAGACAAGAGCAGAGGATAGCAGGTTTTGATTTTAATAAAGAAAATATAAAAATAAATTGATACGCTGATGACATCATCTTAACAATACAAAAACCCCTACAATCTATAATACAACTCATGGAAAGTTCTAGCAAATCTTCAGTGGAAATCTCCCCTTTTATAAAATGGGAGAAATACATCAGTATTTCTCTATCACAATCTGATTACAATCTATACATTGTATAGCTTAACTTGAGCTACATTTAAAAATCATGTATCGATAGGATATGGTCCCCATCAGACTTCATAAAAAAATATTAGAAAGATACACTGAGAATTGTTGGTGATGTGGGTGAAATTTGGTTTAATTGTGATGGTTTATACGATTTAAAAAATCAACTATCTATCTTAATCAATACTTTATTTCAAGATTTATTTCTCCTCCACTTTTTCTATGCAATATTGGCTTTAAATATTGAAAATTGATAAAAATAAAGCCAAATAATGCCCAATAAAACCTAATACTAAAGCCTAAATATTTAAAGGAAATCTTGGGAGGAAGGTATTAGGCTTTATTGACTACTCTCTCTGTTTGATCCCTCTTTACTTTCAGCGCTCCTCTGCATTGTGGGCTTCATCTACTAAACAGAGATCCTGACAACTCCATAGGTACCGCCTTACCCTAACTTTACTTTTCTTTTTTTATTAACTTCTATTTCAATTCATTGTCACAATGATCTAAGAAGAATCAGACAAAACAAAAGAAGAGCTAGACACATAAAGACAGAGTTGGGTAAATTAGGAAGAGGGAGAAGGGCTTTTCCAGTTTGGCTACCTCTGGATTTATATTTAACTTTCATTTTGAATTCTCACTTTAGTAAATAACCCTGTACAGTGGCAGAAATAAAGTAGAGAATGAACTGGTTTAAGATTTTATTTGAGATACCCTATCACAAGGATGACCAAAACTCAAACAACTCCCACAATTCTTTAACAGCTGGGGATCTACCATTTGCCCAATCTTGAAGGGTTGTATTTAGCACTGAGCACTGACCAGTGTGTGAATGTAGTTACAAACAAAGTGTAGCAACAAACTGACACTGAAGCTGATGAGAGGCAGGGTTTTAAAGCCAGTAAACGAGCCACAGATGAGGCAAATAGCAGTAGGTGAGTTGGAGGGTTCCACTCCTCAGAGATGGAGGCTAAACTGAAAAACAGACTAACATATTTCAAACTGGAGTGTCTCTCAGGTAGAGACGCTGATTGGAAACAATGAAGAGCAGAGTTCAAGTCCAGCCAAATCTCCCAAAGGGGCACCACTCCTGGCGCTGTCATTATTAAAGGGGCCCGGTCGTGTTGTTAAAGGGCCACAAGGAATGATCAGGCCCCCGAATAGACACATTGCCAATGGAAGGGCCCGCTCAGGTTGGGAAGATTATTTACTATTTTATATATGTTGTATATACTGTGTATTTTGTTTGAGTATTGTTTTATAGTAAAATAAAGCATATACTTTAATTTATTGGCCATCGAGTTCCTGCATTCCTAAATAGGTGGTATGGTCCTGAACCATACAAAGCTGATGCACTGAGCCATTTGAGAGGCTTCATGTTTGTGAGTATTTAATCTTGCTTATACTACAGGGCCGTTGAATGCTTCAATCTGATTGGTTGACGAACGTTCTAAGGTGTGCATTATTTTCAGGGAGACGCACAGCTAAAGTAGTTCCAGACAGGTCTTGACCGCATTACAGTTGCGTAAGAAATTAGTCCTACATACAAAAACTTGACAAACGTCTTGAAATACATCATCTGAACAATGTTTCGAGGTGTGGTAACTGTAGTATAAGCGGAATAATTGACTCCAGGCCATTTAATTATTAGAAAAAATAATGCACACCTGAGGTTTAACGGCCACTCCGTTTCGCGTCGTGACCGCATTACCACCTCGGGTGTGCATTATTTTTCTAATAATTCAACGGCCTGACGTCAATTATTTCTTACATATATACTGTGTGGTTTTTAAAGCTACATTACCCTATATACACTTTGTCTTCTGAGATTACCTTAAGGATTGCTGGGGAAAGCTAGGACAACCCCCATATGTATCCATCAAGAGGGGAGTGGTCGCCATAATAGACCCAAAAGCCTCTATAACCAGAACTAGGTTATATAGCTCTGGAATATGTGAGTGTTCCATTTTAGATATTTTTATACTATATTATATAAAGTGTATACACTACATTTGCACAAGTTGTTCCCTTAAAGGTATATACACCATATTTTAAAGGAAACATTTTTTTTACGACAAAATCTGCCACTATCTAAAGGTATTATTACTACATGTTTATCACACTCATTAAAATAGTGCTCCACTGTGTATACATTTGTTAACATACATCTGCCTTTTGTGTGTTGTGGGGATTTGCACAGTACAGTGTGATAACTGCTTTTGAATTGATACTCAATTCACATATTGTTAAAGATTGTATATTTACTTTATATAGCGCTTTTGCACCATATTTTCTGTATGTTGACAAAACTGTCAGATTTATTTGTGAATTAAGTGTGAATTGCTGAGAATTCAAAGTCAATATTTTAATTTCGGCCAGATAATGAGAATTTCCAAAGTTTGGCTTCCATTGCTTAAATTTTAAAAGTAACCTGTTAATTTACATTGAAATCTGAACTGTTCACATGTTAGTAAATAGCCCTGTGTACATTGGCAAAAACAAGTCAGTAGGTATGGTTTACTATATGAAGAAATTTACCAAAGTATTTAGGGTAATTCTCCCCACAGAAATGATTTCAAGTAAAACTGTCACTTTTCTGTTTACTTATCTCCATATTTAACAAAGAAGTATTTGTGAATTGTGAAAATTAAATTAAATGTAGAAACTCTCACTTCTTTATTCTCTAAGTGGATGCCTCCATTTTAACTCCCTTTCAATTACTGTTGTTGAAGGCACTCTCCACTGAGCATATTCAAACTAAATAAAAATAATTGTTAAGTAGACATACCTCCAATGGAAACATGTATGCACTTAATTATGTGTTTTTTTTTTTTTATTGAGGGCATATCTAAAAACTCTCTTGCCTTTATCTGTGTCCTCCTAATCCAACCCAGACTTTCTGTGGCTTCCCAATCACAGACTTCCCAATACAACTCAATGAGAAGTCTTTGTAAGCCAGGTGCTCTGAGCACTATCTGCCTCTTGAGTTTAGCTCCGCTGAGCCAATGAAACCAGGAAGTAAAAGGGCCAGTTGTCTGATTGGCAGCCCAGGTTAATTTATAATAGTGTCTATTTCTATTGAAATCTGAACTTTTTGTAAAATGAAAAAAAAGAGGACACATTCTTCACACACAAAGCATTTTAGCTGAAGTGTTTAGGGGTCTGGAGTGTCCCTTTAAAGGGAAACTATAGTCACCCAGACCACTTCAGCTCAATGAAGTGGTCTGTGTGCCAGGTCCCTCAGGTTTTAACCCTTCAGATACAAACATAGCAATTTCAGAGAAACTGCTATGTTTACATTTGGGGTTAATCTCGCCTCTAGCGGCTGTCTTCCGGACAGCCACTATAGGCGCAACGCTGGAGGCACATTGCGCCTCCATCACGCAGAGCGTCCATAAGAAAGCATTGAAAAATGCTTTCCTATGGACACTTTGAATGCCGCACACGCGCATTTGGCTCCGCTGACTTTGGACGGGGGAGCTGAAATCGGCGGGGGAGGAGAGGTCACCAGTGCCGAGGGAGCCCAGCGCTGGAATAAAGTAAGCGGCTGAAGGGGTTTTATTCCCTTCTGCTCCACGGGAGGGGGACCCTGAGGGTGGGGGCACCCTCAGGGCACTCTAGTGTCAGGAAAAACGCTTTGTATTCCTGACACTATAGTGATCCTTTAAGCTCTGTCCTTTGCACCTGGCAGTCAGCATAGAGAAAGCACACAATGAAAAGGAGAAAATAAACAATGTTTCTATATCTCTCACCCATTTGTAAAGTATGATCTGATTGTGCCAAAATCTGTAATATTAATTTGTAAGAAAGTAGAGCATTATATGTGAAGAAATTAATCTAGTTATAGAAATTACAAGTGATTTTCAATGTTTAACTCAATTGTGTAATCTCATAGAAGTAGCAGTTCCCCTTTAAGAAACAGCATAATTTGAATCAATTTATATCATCAGCGTAATTTGTACCAGATGCATGTTTTGGCATTGAAATGCTGCTTGACCCTAACATTTATATGCACAGATGGACTGAATAATGTCTGATATCTGTTTTCTTTTTTGTTGACAAGCATGTGTCTTCCTGAAGGAATACGGATTTCTATAAACAACTGCATATTTATATAATATATAACTAAAGTAAAGAAAAATCTCTCTGCTCCAAGCACTGATGACGGAGAGCTAGAAGCTTCCGTTATCTCTCCTGAATAAAGCTCTGTACTGTTTCTTTCCATAATCAGTAGTGAAGACTGGGAGGTAAGAAGGTAAGAAGTTAAAGCAGGGGTCCTCAAACTACGGCCCGTGGGCGAGGTCCGGCCCGCCAGGGTCCTGAACCCAGCCCCAGCACTCAGGGACACCCGATGGGCCCTGTATCTTCAGGGGCCTGGTCAGCGCCGTGGCCGTGCGATAACGCGACCGGGCCCCTTTAAAAATTTGCAGCCGCAAAGCAGTGCTGGGAGGAAGTGGCCGTCACGGGAGAGAAGAGAGCCAGGCCACGAGGAAGGAAGAGCCACGCCGACTCCCATCAGCCACAGCCATCCTCCTGCAAAAAAAGTAAGAAAATTTAGCTGTGTGTATGTATGTATGGCTGTCTGTGTGTGTGTTTGTATGTATGTTTGTCTGTGTGTATGTATTTCAGTATGCATGCCTTTATGTATGTGTTTGTATGTATGTCAGTATGTGTTTCCATGCATGTATGTGTATGTATGTATTTATTTCAGTATGTCAGTATGTATGTCTATGTTTGTATGTATTTCAGTATGTATGTCTGTGTGTGTGTATGTATTTATGTAGGTTTGTATCTGTCTGTGTCTGTCTGTATGTATGTCTGTATGTGTCTGTCTATCTGTATGCATGTCAGTGTGCGTATGTATGGCTGTGTGTATGTATATGTATTTCTGTATGTATGCGTATGTCAGTATGTATGTCTGTCAGTATGTGTGTGTGTGTGTGTATGTATGTCCTTATGCGTGTTTGTGTATGTAAGTATGTGTGTCCGTACATGTCTATGTGTCTGTTTCACTATTTATAGGAATTTGTTAAAAAAAAAAAAGTGAAACTATAGTCTGGCCCCCAGCAGTGTCTGAGGGACCGCGAACTGGCCCCCTGTTTAAAAAGTTTGAGGACCCTGAGTTAAGGGAACACTATAGGGTCAGGAATACAAAAGTTTCCAACCAATTTCAGTTGGCAGCAAAATTCTTTTTTTACTATTAGCGGAAGTTTTTGTGACAGTTTAGAGTCAAACTTTAGAATCCCCCCTTCCCTCTGTCCCTACAAAAGTATTCCTGACCCTATGGTGTTAAAACCACCATCTAGTCCCCCCCCCCCCCATCTTGCCTCCCTAAATATAGTACAATCTTATGTGTATTCTGCAGCTGCTGCCTTTTCCCCTGATCTGCCTGCTTGGCTGACATCTTCAGAAATGGTGGTGTGAGCCAATTACAATGTTTTCGCATAGGATTGGCTGAGACTGTTATAGAGGCAGATCACCTGCAGAACCGGCACAAGTCAAACACAGCTCTGGCCAATCAGCATCTCCTCATAGAGATGGATTGAATCAGTGCATCTTTATGACAAATGTCCGGTGTCTGCATGCAGAGGGTGGAGACACTGAATGGCAGTGCTGCTCACTGTGCAGCATTGCCCCAGGAAGCACCTCTAATAGCCATCTGAGGAGTGGTCAGTGGAGTTATCACTAGGCTGTAATGAAAACACTGCATTTTCTCTGAAAACAACCAGTGTTTACTGCAAAAGGTCTGAAGGGAATGATTCTACTCACAGGACAAATACAATAGGTAGTTCTGATCACAATAGTGTCCCTTTAACCGTACTTTAATCTCTGCCATAGAATGCCTGCATCTACCTTAATTTTGCTTGAGCCCCACTTTTCCTTTTATCAAGACCATTGCATGATTTTTTTCATCTTGTTGACTCCTCTAACCCCTTAACAGCCAATGATGGAATGATGCAATCACAGAAAAACTGCCTTTACTTATCCTATATCACTGTTGATAGCTTCATTAATTTAAAATGGACCTATCTGTTTGTGCTGCTAACACTATATAAGCAAGATATTCCATCCTTCCATAAAGTCTTTAGTAACCAGATTATGATGATGACATGAAATATCATTTATCCTTAATGGCTTAAAGAGTCTTTGTAAAACATTTTTTCATATGTTCATCACTAGTGCTACATTCCAGGACATACTGGAAAACAAGAGAAATCTCAATGTATTTTTCCTGGTAAAATATTTTCTAAATAATAATAAAAATATCTCAATATCTTGTGGCCTTACTGCACTCAAGTGAGAAATGTGTTAAAAATTTTAAACTATTTGTGTCTTTCTTTGGTATATTCTGTACACATTAAAGCCATATCAGCATGTTCCAGAGAGCTCTTCTTATTCATTTTATTTTTGTTTGTTTTTGTTTCTGCCTTACTTATCAGAATTCTTACAGACATTATACTTGCAATCTGAGATTACGACTGTTTCCTGTAGGGACAGAGGGAAGGGGGGATTCTAAAGTTTGACTCTAAACTGTCACAAAAACTTCCGCTAATAGTAAAAAAAGAATTTTGCTGCCAACTGAAATTTGGTTGGAAACTTTTATTTGTGTGTAAATTAGTGTTTTATTGCAATCCAACAGCGTAAGTAACAGGCAGTGCAATAGGACACACATGTCCGCAGTAATAAACTGATTAGAGTTTTTCAGCCACGCAGGTCTATTTAATAATATCCTGAAATAAGTTCAGACTCACAGGTCCAATAGAAGACTGTGATGAAGTAAAGTGCAAAACATAAAGAACTGCAACTAGGCAGTCGCGTGTTAACATTTTTTGTTTTTATAATTCTTTATATTCAAGATGATTTGATTTAACACAATTAGTATGAGCGGTGGGAATATGGTTAAAGGCATATGAGGTACATATAAACAGTGAGTAAACAACAATCTAAAAACATGCATTGCAACAGTGATTAAAAGCATACATTTTTCCTTTTTAATCCAAGCATTTGACATTTGTTTGAGGACAACGGGAATGAGTTAGCTCGGGTATGAGCCTTAGTAAGGTTATCAAGCTTGTCACGGTCCCTAAGCGTGGTACATATGACTTGTGCCCCAAGGTGACTCAGGCATATATGTGGAGGTGTGGACTAAAGGTACAATGTCATATTTGAAATATCATGCTGGAATCAGGCTAAGGAGGTGGGTGCATATTGTGCTAGATGTGAGCTTGTGTGCTCTAGATAATTAGTGAGTTGATTAGGGAGATATGCATCCATGCTGATAACTCCTGACCGAGGGGTGGCAGGGGGTGGGGGGAGGTGGTACGCCATATGGTGTGAACTATGTATGTGCCAGCCTAATCAGCCCTCGTGTTTGCAGGACTCTTGCTTGTGAGGGCAGTGTGAGGTATTGTCAACAGTGAATAAAACACAAAATACAAAATGAAACCAACTATGAAAACAAACTAAGACAGGGTTTTTCTCAGGGGGTGTCCCACGTGAAAGTTCCCCATGCAGTCATGGTATCGCATGCTGTGAGTTCGTAGCTCTTGGAACAAAGGGTGTTATGGAAGCGGGTTCCCAGGAATCTGCCGGTGCACTTGAGGTTGAAGGTGTGTACGGGTGTAACAATCCCAATGCTCCCAGGAAAATCTGGGTTTCTCCCAAAGAGGGTAGCACATGCACAGTCCCGTTTTGAGTCACAGCTAATGAGCCATTCACTCCCCAGCAGTAGGCAATTCCTGCGGCTCTCAGCTGGGTCGTGACCGGTCCAAAGGATTTGCGCATCAGGAGGGGGGACCTTGTGAGGTCTTGGTAGAATGTAAGAGTTGATTTCTCAAAGGTGAGAGGTGGCTTGTCTTTCAGTGCCAACATTATTTGGTGTTTATGCATCTGAGAATGACGTCCCGTAACCATAGAGGTCATGCGGTGAATAGGGCTTGGGAGACAATATACACTGTCAATATTCATCTTCTTGGCCACAGTATGAGGCAGTAAAGTAGCCAGCATTCTTCTTATGTAGTGTTGCAGTTCTTCCGCAGTGAGCGCTGAGGGGATGCCCCTTATCTTAATATGCGTGCGTCTGACGGTTTTCGAGTGTTGTGAGTCTGAGTGACAGGGCTTAGATTTGAGCTTGGAGCACTTGCATGGAGTTATCCACATTGGTTAAGTGATTTTGTACTGTCATCATGTCTTCCTCCGTAGCTCTAACTCTCTTTGTGACCGCCTGTACCTCGTTTTAAGAAGTGTGGAGTCCGACGCCAGTAGTTTATGGATGTTCACCAAAAGGAGTTTTAAGTCCCACTTAGTGGTAGGTGCTGAGTCGTCTGACAGCTCTCGTAGCTCAGCTTGAGGGATTGGTGAGTGCTGCGAGTGGCCTGTCATGTCCCGTTACAGCGCTTATTTCCCGGCATGCAGATCTTCCACAGGATCGGGTCTGGGTTGAGTGGGCCTTTGCAGCATGGCCCCTATATCCCGTTCCTCCACCGGGTTTTGGGGTTTTTGAGAGTGCGTGTGGGGTCTTGGCTCTGTTTGCGGTAATGCTTCTCAGGATATCCCAGGCCTTGAAAAGTGCGATAGACCCCAGGCCCATGCTTCCTCCGGGATGGCTTTGGTGCCAGAAAGAAAGGCATCGATTAGTTCCACTTGCCCCTCTGAACCTGACTGGGTAAGTATGGTGGATGGATTGTGCAGAGGTTGGCAGATATGAGCAGGCGTAGATGAGAAATTGAGGAGCTGTTGGAAATGGCGTCTGGTCAGGCCAGTGGACAAGCTCTACCCCTACCTTTTTTTAATTGCACCTGTGTTCTTTATTAATCTTTCTTTAAAGACAAAATAGCTATATGTTTCTATGTATTTGTCACAATTGACAAAGTTGAACTGTAACCGAGTAAACTTGCAGAAGCCAGACACAGAGAGATGGATGCAGGTTTTCAGGAAGTAAGAGGTCTTTATTAACATACCGATCGGGCCTCAGATGAACTAACGTTCCAAAACAGGTCTGAGGGCCGAACACATGGAGTACATGCTTTTTATAGAACTGTAACTCCTCCCATTAATAGCTCCACCCACACATACCCTTAACCAATCAGTGGACAGGATTTGGATTTCCTCATATGGGCAGACCACATGGCTCATCCGAAACAAAGGAGAAAGGCGTGTGATTTCAGTTCCTGCATTCCTGCACATGTTCAGTACATTGATGACAGTATCTTAGCAACGTGTAACTAACTAAATGATACAACATACACATATGCCACGTGGAAATTTCGGCCTACTAAATTTACATTTCACCGAAATTCCATCCCCCTTTGATGCCTCTGATACAAAATAATTCCAGATGCATCACCAATCATAGTTTACCAACACCTCTCAAGTAGCCATTGGACCAAAGCAGACCTTGTAAGCATCTTAGCATCATCACAAACTCCTTCAGCATTCCTCATCCTGAATATGTTCTCTTTGGGCTAGGGATTCATATCTATAGACAGCCATTACATGAGCAGCTGTCTTTCTTTCTATAGTGCTCTCTATGACACTACGTATAGATCTGACCACTAATGGAATTAGGCAGGGCAGAAAGAGACATAATATAATGAATACTCCTCCTACTAATGCCTTAATCCCTCCAAGCTGCTCATACTAACTTCCAAACCAAGTACTAGGATTATACCCATTCCAGACCTGAGTAGGTACATACGTCAGTTTAACCATGTGGCTTGTAAGTTCAGCTACTGCCCGCCCTTCATCATGTATGTGCAAACAACAGTTGCTGAGATTAAACTATCCACATACACCTCCCTCTACTGCTAATAGGTAGTCCAGAGCTAGTCTATTTTGATAGATGGATGATCTCATCCCAGTATTTTGCTTAGCTAGAAGATTAAGTGCTTGAGCTGTCTCATTAGTGATAATCTCAACCACCGCCTGTAGTCTTATAATACGGTTGAGCATATATATTGGGGTTCTGTATCCATAGGTACCATCTTCTGCCCAAGTAGCAGGTCCATAATAATTAATAATGCGTTGGGGAGGCCACACATCTTCCCAGCTACCTATATTCAAAGATGCTCGCTTCTTTTTATGATTTACATCATAAACCTTAACTCCCAAGGTCTCGCCTGTCTCAATTGGCAACAGGAAGAAGGATGGTTTGAGCATACCTAATACACATGCCCCTTCCCAATCTTGTGGTAACTCTGAATATGCTTTCTTACTACAGATCCAATATAAATTCACTGGGGCTTTCCAATTGGATGTAGCAGATAAGTCAAACCATACCTCTTTTAAATGGGTGTAATTGGCAAACGGATTAGTAGCTGACCACCAAGTAGTATCTTTAATATCAGCATTACAGGCTTTCTGTCCTAGACATATTAACTCGCCAACAGGTGTGGTATACAATGGCCCTTTCCTGGCTAAAAATACATGACCTATAATAGAGGTTTTTAACCGCCCTCTGATTTACCTCTAGTACTTGATGATCAGACTGAGAAAGTATTTGTTGTTCATAAGTCTCAGAGCCAGGATACCATACTTCCTTTGCCTCCCATGGCCACTGGTCTCCCATATTAGTACCTCCACATACAAAGCAATTAGTTACATTAAGACTACCCGCAATACTCTCAGCCAAATCAATAAATGGGTTCTTAACATTTTGGGGAATTTTATCCTCAACACTCATCTCCTCATAGAAGAAATGAAAAACCTGATGAGTTAAAGTTTCAAGTCCTACATATATTATGTTCCCTGGATCTACTCCTGTGCCATATATTTGGAACCCAAATAGATTTCCAAACTTATCACTAAAATGTTGTGTATTAGAGATGGTCACATGGACAGGATTACATTCCATAGACTTACAATGTGGTGTAGTGAGCAACCTTTGGATAATCATATTTTGATCCACTGTTTTTCCCCAGGTCGCCCACCCTACACAAGACCAATATAGACAAAAATTAAAATCCCTATTTGGGCAATCAGGATCAGTAGATCTTCTACTGGGACATAAATATTTATAATTAAACCCATAAGTTCGTTCCCATTTAAGATTACCACATACATTCCAAGGTTTTCCACTACCAGAGATCGCCTTACATGAATCAAATAGTAGAATACCTGTAGAATGTATGGTATTTATCACAGTCCTATTTATCAAGGTCCCCTGGGAGTTACTGCTCCGAAATACCAACCAAATTTTACAGGGTTGGAATTGGGGATCAAAACATTTAGGCTCTCCTGATATTGGTTTGCACACACTGCAATCTATATCTAAATATCTACAGATACAGATCCCCTACACTCATAGTGTGAGTGCCAAATGAGAGTTTGGGATATTTGGTTACCTGGTTTTTTAAATGCAGCTAACACAACTCTGTATGTCCTCACCTTTACCTTCCTGAAAAATCAAAAAAATGCCTAAACACATAATATAACATATTATTTCTGAAGTCCTCATTTCCACTCTTCGACCGTGCGACGGCACCTCAGCTTCCCGATTGTGAGGGCTGCAAGGATTGTCATTCTTTTAATCCTCACTTTTCTTCACAGAGGTCCTTTGGAGACACCCTGACAATGACACGTAGTTGGTAGTCAGGTTTCATTATGGCCGTCAAAACACCCACTTGCTGATATCTGTTGTTACTTTTAACTAAGATGTCCCAATATCTCTTCGTATTATTTCTTACTCCGACTGAGCTACCCGCTTTAACCGGATCTTGCAAGGATTTTCAGAATCTGGAATAGCTTGCCAAGAATCTGCTGCTGGTTTAACCCTAGAATGATGAATCCACGGAGTCACTTCTGCCACCTTTACAGCTGTTGGAGTAGATAAAAAAACATAAGGACCCTTCCACTTTGGACCGAATGGAACAATAATCAATTCTTTTATCCACACTTGATCTCCCAGTTGATAGGAATGAACAGGTGGATATATGTTCACAGGTAACCTATCTTGCACCCATTTCTGTACTTCCTCCATAGTTTTACCCAACTCAAGAACCTGCTGCCGAGTAATTCCTTCACCCATCTGATTCAAGTCCCCCCTTAGATTACTGATTATGGGAGGTGGACACCCATATACGATTTCAAAGGGAGACAGACCCATTCTTCTGGTAGGAGAACTACGTATCCGCAACAGAGCTATTGGCAAAAGGACATTCCACTTGAGCTGAGTTTCCTGACAAATTTTAGCCAATTGGGTTTTTATTGTTCTGTTCACCCTTTCCACAACTCTGAGGTCTATATGCTTTATGAAGTTTCCACTTAATACCAAGCACACGAGTCAATTGTTGTAAACTATGATGGATAAAGGCTGGACCATTGTCTGATCTGATAGAACATGGAAGTCCATATCTGGGTATAACTTCTCGCAACAGAAATCGTACAACTTCTTCTGCCTTTTCTGTACTAGTTGGACAAGCTTCTACCCAACCTGAGTAGGTACACACAGCTACCAACAAGTAACGATATCCCCCAGATTTAGACATTACAGTGTAGTCTATTTGCAAATCTGACATTGGGAGTCCTCCCATATATTGAACTCCAGGGGGTTTGACAGGGCCTTGTCTTGCATTGTTACGAGCACACAAAACACATCTTCGAACAATAGCTTGAGTAAGATTGAATAATCTTGGTATGTAGAAATGTTTCCTGAGAGATTCTTTCATACTATCTCTTCCTTAATGTGTACCATTATGGAAGTTCTGAACAATCTCTATAGCCAGCGATGTTTTCTTCCATCTTCTAACTGATACCAATTATTCTCCAAGTATTTCCCAGCTTCAACCACTCCATCTCTTGGGTTGTATATATCGGAGTCCATTGAGGCAGAGGTGCAGCAACATACCCCACATATTCCTCTTGCCCGGATTCAGCGGCATGTTTTGCTGCACTATCGGCCATGCGATTTCCTTTTATTACATCACTATCACCTTTCAGATGTGCCTTGCAATGTATAATACCGACTTCCTTTGGTTCCCATACCGCCTCTAACAGTTGGAGTATTTCTGCTGCATACTTGATTTCTTTCCTTTCTGAATTCAACAATACCCTTTCTTTATACAATGCTCCATGGGCATGGGTGCTTAGAAAAGCGTATTTCGAATCTGTGAAAATATTCACTCTCAACCCTTCAGCTAATTGCAAGGCCCTTGTTAATGCAATCAGTTCCGCCTTCTGAGCTGATGTTCCTTTTGACAGTGGCCTTGCTTCTTTCACCTTATCTATGGTTGTTACCGCATAACGTATACCTTCTTTCACATAACTACTACCATCCGTATAATACTGTATGTCCGGATTCTGGATGGGGAAATCATGAAGATCAGGCCTGCTTGAAAACACTTCATCCATTATCTCCAAACAATCATGTTGACTTTCAGTAGTCTGGGGCAGAAGGGTAGCTGGACTCAAATTATTAACAGTTTTGAGGATTTTCACATAACATAGCTTGATATTTGGTCATTCGACTGTTGCTAAACCAATGATTTCCTTTGTAATCCAATAGGGTCTGTACTGCATGGGGTACTCGCACATAGAGTTCCTGACCCAATGTGAGCTTGTCAGCTTCTGCTACCAACAGGGCAGAGGAGACCACTGCTCGCAGACAAGGTGGAAGACCACTGGCCACTGCATCCAACTGTTTGGACAGATAAGCTACAGGTCTTTGCCATGATCCCAAATACTGAGTTAATACTCTCACAGCCATTCTTCTTTGCTCATGTACATACAGATAGAAAGGACGCTTATGATCTGGTAGACCTCATAAGTGCTTTCTTAACATCCTCAAATGCCTTCTGTTGTTCAGAGGTCCTGTGAAAGGCATATTCTGTGCCTTTCACAGCTTCATATAGAGTTTTCGTCAGTATCGCATAATTAGGAATCCATATCCTACAGAACCCTGCTGCTCCTAAGAATTCTCGCACTTGTCTTCTATTCTTAGGTATAGATATCCGACACACTGCTTCTTTTCTTTCAGGTCCCATTATTCTTTGACCTTTGGAAATATGGAATCCTAAATATTTAACAGTTGACTGGCACAATTGCGCTTTCTTCCCTGATACCTTGTATCCTGCTCTCCATAGAATGTGAAGCAAATCATAAGTTGCTTGTTGGCATATCTGTTTAGTAACAGCTGCTATCAAAACATCATCCACGTATTGAAGCAATACACATTCTCCTGGGATGGACTTGAAATCTTGCAAATCCTGACTTAATGCAGATCCAAATAGGGTAGGTGAATTCTTAAACCCTTGAGGTAGTCTGGTGCAGGTCATCTGACGCTTTGAACCTGTAACAGCATCTTCCCATTGGAAAGCAAAGATACACTGACTCTCAGCAGCAATCCGAAGGCAAAAGAAAGCATCCTTAAGATCTAGAACTGTGAAGTAGGTTGCCCCACCTGGTATCAACGCAAGCAGATTATAAGGGTTGTGTACAACTGGGAGTATATTGACTACTGCATCATTAACTGCTCTCAAATCTTGTACAGGACGATATTCATCTGATCCTGGTTTCTGAACAGGTAATAATGGAGTGTTCCAGGGGGAAGTACATTATTTTAGGATGCAGTACCTTACGAACTTATCCAAGTAGGTCTGTATGTTTTTCTTAGCCTTTTGAGGTATGTGATACTGATGTAGGCTCACAGGATAGGCCCCAAGCTTTAGTTCAATATGTATAGGTGGCATATTATGAGCAAGCCCAGGCCCATACTCCTGGAATGTCATATAAAGGTTCATCACTCTTAGGGTTTACATTTGTCTTTATGGAGTAGAAGAGCCATTCTTCTTCCCTTGGCACCAATACCGCCATTATGCCTGGTAATCCATTAAACCTCAAAGACGTTGATCCATTGGGTAGAAAAGTTATCTGGGCTTGAAGATTCGATAATAGATCTCGTCCTAGAAGTTGAATCGGACACTCTGGCATATATAGGAATTGGTGCTTCACCAAATGGCCTCCTAGAATGCAAGTGCGACTTTTAAGAACCGGTCTAACTGTGCTTCTCCCAGTAGCTCCTATCACAGTTATAGTTTTTCCTGAAGGTGGAGCCACCAGTTTAGTCACCACGGAATGTTCATCACCAGTGTCAATCATGAAAGAACTTCCATTTCCCCTATTGCTACATCGACCATAGGCTCCGCTCGGCCAAGGGGGATGGAGCCCAGTCAGTATCAATAGTCTTCCATGATAGTGTCAACCAGACCCACAAAATCCCTATCCTCTCTATCTCTTGGTCTCTGAGTAGGTGGGTAATATCCATTTCCTTGAACCCTCCCTCTACTATTCCCACCGTTCCCTCCAAAACTTACTTGAGGTTTGTCGGTATACGAAGAGTTATGAGTCTTCCAATTAAATAGATCAGTTGTGGTGAGGGGGACATAGACAAACACTGGATCTGCCCGTTGTATATGGCCTTTTTCGTCAACATGTGTTGGGCCCGGTGTAAGTTGGAGGGGTATTTGGTAATGTCGGAGTTGAAGGATACCAGTCATCTGTCGGGTTAATATAGGACTTCAGCGAGGCTGTTTTATAGTAAGTTCCAGTCTAGGGGTAGTAAGGTAAAGAGAATGAAGCGGGTTAATTTTACCGGGCGGAATTTCAGTCAACAGGATGTTGTGGGCCGGGCTGGGAGGAGCCTGACCAGGAACCAGAAGTGACGTTAATTCCGGATATATAGAACTAGTGGAGGTAGGTACCGGAAGGGAAGGACTCAGGATAAGTAGGCTGGGCTCTAAACTAGATAAATGAGTGGGCAGGGACAATGGGAAAGGGGGAGTGGCAACACCAGCAGTACCTTCTGGGGAGGGAAGTTCAGACTCAGAGGGAGAGTCTAAAATGGGTGTGGTTGCGGCCCTGATGGACAGGCCACCATGAGGCGACATTGCTCCTCGCGGCATACCTTAATCCATTTAGGCAATTCTTCCACAATCTGTTTCCAACAATCAATATACTGAAACTGATCATAGAATTCAGCCCTACTAGATACAACCGCATGCACACGTTGCACTAGAGTTAGATCAAGACTACCACGTGGAGGCCATGCGGTCACCAAGCTAGGCCACTCTCTACTACATAATGTAGTCAAACACTTTGGGGATAATTTCACCCCAAAATCACAAACTTTATATCCCTTTGCAAAGTTTTTCAAAATACACGACAAGGGATCAACAATTTTGGAGTTAGACACACCCATACAGGCAACGGAGTGTCTAATACAAAGAAACACAATACCCCAAACACACTTCCAACAATCACACTTGTTTCCCTGGCAACAGCACCACATGGCACAGTTGCTAGGCCAAACACACACACACAAAACACGCAGAGAATTCTCGTACATACAGTGATATCACGACGTTTCACTCACAAAGATTTACCAAACACTAGATACTTATCTCTGTAACTATAAATCAAACCCAACAATTATCCACACTATAAATCAACTTTTAACTAACCGACTATATCACATTCTAGTAACCTCATCTTTACAATCAGTGGTTATGGTACGGTTAGCAAGTGGTTATAATACAGTTTTAAAGTCACAGATCAGTTAGTAACAGTTATGGTGTTACACATATAACATAAGACAACAGTTTTTAGTAATTTTTACACAACATCAGTAGTTATAGTACATGTTAATGGTTATAATACCGTGCACTATTATACAGTATACACACAATTTACATTCCCACTAGATGGCACAGCTCAAGCTTTCTAGCAGGACATACAATTCTACAATTCACCAACTACAGTATATTTAACAACTATTCTAATTGGCCAGCAACTCGAGAACTATCAAACTATTTACACCAGGATTTGGTTAGTCTACGCTGCCCAAGCACCACATATAGCGAACTAGTGGGCGGAATTTACAACAGTATCCATTTAGTCTATCTACTCTATCAATAGTCTAGTGGCTGAATTTACAACCGGGCACACTTATCCAAGATAGGTTGAGAACTAGCAGACGGAATGTACATCAAAATCTGCTTAGTCTCGCCGGCCTCCCCGAACTAGCGACCAAAATTTACGCCTAGACACACTAGTCAAGACAGGACACCAGGATTTGGTTAGTCTACGCTGCCCAAGCACCACATATAGCGAACTAGTGGGCGGAATTTACAACAGTATCCATTTAGTCTATCTACTCTATCAATAGTCTAGTGGCTGAATTTACAACCGGGCACACTTATCCAAGATAGGTTGAGAACTAGCAGACGGAATGTACATCAAAATCTGCTTAGTCTCGCCGGCCTCCCCGAACTAGCGACCAAAATTTACGCCTAGACACACTAGTCAAGACAGGACACCGGTGTCCGGCATAAACTATTTACACCAAGATTTAGCCTGACCCAAACCACCTATATTAGACGGGCTGACTACAGAGCGTCTAATTTACAGATAAGTGGTGTGCTTTTGCTTCTTCCCTCCAGAGGTAGGGGGCAATCCAATAACCGGTTCCAAATATAAAACCCCTTGTGGGCCTACCGCTCTAATGGTATCAGTCTTACCTCTTTGTACCTGAACCTGGGCTCACACTCATCGACGGAGCACCCCGGTACTAACTACGTAAAGGCAGATGATCTACTGGGCGAAGTAGCCCAGTGGGCTGAGATGAAGGGATGTCCACGCAGAAATTCAGGGGTGCTGCCGTAGAGAACGTTGGTAAAAAGTTTACCATCTCCAATCTCTGCGTCAGCTTCCATGCAATGAGGTTCCCGGACCCAATGCACCAAAGATGTGACTGAGTAAACTTGCAGAAGCCAGACACAGAGAGAAGGATGCAGGTTTTCAGGAAGTAAGAGGTCTTTATTAACATACCGATCGGACCTAAGATGAACTAACGTTCCAAAACAGGTCTGAGGGCCGAACACGTGGAGTACATGCTTTTTATAGAACTATAGCTCCTCCTATTAATAGCTCCACCCGCACATACCCTTAACCAATCAGTGGACAGGATTTGGATTTCCTCATATGGGCAGACCACATGGCTCATCCAAAACAAAGGAGAAAGGAATGTAATTTCAGTTCCTGCATTCCTGCAAATGCTCAGTACATTGATGACAGTATCTTAGCTACGTGCAACTAACTAACTGATACAACATACACAAATGCCACGTGGAAATCTCGGCCTACTAAATTTACATTCCATCACACAACTATGATTTCATATATGTCAAAGGAAGAATTGCTGCTCACTTGCCACAAGCCATGGATTGCTGAATGAAAACTGTACTGTCTAGCTGATATAATGGTGTTTGCCCAGTATTTAGTTCTGTATTTGAATCATAGGTTTAATTGGTGCTCTGTAGTGATAGAAGGGGAACTCCAGCATACATATTATTGCATACATCATAGGTTTACACCTCAGGATTTGTAAGGCAGCTAGAACAGTAAGCAATAACAGTCTGAGTTAGTTAGTCCAATATGAGGTTCTGGTTAGATCCATTGCGACGGCTGCTTTAGACACCAGTATTTGGAGTCTACAGAAGGATTGCGCATATGTTGTGTGACCGCTATTTATCCTTTGGTGATACTGATAAATGGGTTCAAAGCAATGTAGCACTTTACACTTACAGTATCTATTGGTCATATACTGCCTAGACTTTGGACTTTGAAAGTAAATTCACCATGAGACTCATCTAAACATTAACTCCTTAACAGCTCATTCTAATATCATGTAAAGGCTGCAATGCTTCAAAACGCAGACACATACATTTTATCTGCCAATTATAAAGTCAGACAGACATTTCGCTTTAGATTATAAATACCCCAAACAATTTCGGACTACTTATTTGTGTTATCCTTTACTTCATCCACCGGAAGGCTATTGTTGGCATCTTCCATTTCTGCACCATTTCTGTAAATCAGTATGTTCTCGCATTACACTTGTCCTCCAGCCTCCATCTTCAAAACATGCCCATATGTTTATATCTTTGCTTGAAAATGTTTCCTTCTTTTTATTTAATGTGTGATCTATGTAGATGTTTTGTTTCTTGCATTTTTTATTGTGCCTCCTCGCTCCCTTGTCTTCGATGGTTTTGATTAGATTATCCCGGTCTTCTTTGGGCAAAGTAAAAAAAAATAAAAATAAATAAAAAGCATAAACTTACCTCTATTCCAGATCTTAGACCAAGTTCTTCCCTCAGCCCTATCCTACTCCACTGACATCACTGACATCCTCCTATCTGCAGCGGGAGGGATGTGAGTGGAGAATAGACTGAGGGGAGAACATGGATGGCACAGGGGGTGCAGCCACTGCTGTGCATGTTGACATCAGATGTCCAATATGTACAGAATTGATATAAGACAGCACGGAACTCTTGTTTCAGTTTGGCTAAGGACGCCCCACTGCCGCTTCCTCAGAGTTACACCTCTGGCAGCAGACAGTTTAAACTCTGTATTATCGTGACATGCTACACATAATGTCTCCAGGTATTATGACCTCTTCAAATCACTGAAGTGGTGATGGTGCTTGGAGTAATCCTTTAAAGTAAAATGAGTTAACGTTTTGCATAACATGTTCAAATTAATTTTTGACATATTAAACTATCAAAAAAAATATATATATAAATATCTAAATATTGCAAAATTTTAATATTTTTCATAGTATTAAATCATTTGAAATATATAAAAAATATTAAATCGGGGCCTTTATTCACCAATGATCAACTGGGTATGAAGTCTAGGCTGAGACCCATAATACTCAATACGTGAATAATGTTCAGTCTTGTTAATCGTTTAGAATAAGAAAATATCTGATCATAATGTTAATAAATCATTTTATCTGTACTTACTTATAGAATGTCATCTATTATTTTGAATTAAGCATCATTACGATCATTATGTTTTTTATTTTACAGAATTTTGTCAGCAGTTAGAGCATTCATGTTTACAGTATAAACAGCTAAATAGATGAGCTTATCAGTGCACAGGACACATAATTAAGATATGATCATTTATCTGATCTGCTCACAACCTTTGTCCTCCTCAGTTAATGTTATACGTATTATTTTTACATAACTACGACCCCTCCATCTGGCGTGCTTAGCGGAACATATATAAACCTAGCTCCTGTATTCACTCTTCCTGTGCCACCATCACTCAGTACAATGGCAAAAGGCTTTTATATCAGCAAATTGATTGCTTTTGTTTGTATTTTCTTTTCCATAGCTGCTATAGCTACTATCATAGCTCTGGCAGTTGTATATTCTGATGAAAAGGCAAAAAATCATGATCTGACCAATCCACCAGAAATAACAACTGTAACGGGAGCAACAAGTGGATCTACAAGTGGGACAACAAGCTCAACAGGGAGTGGAACCACAAGCACAACTAGAGCTACATCAGGCACCAGTTCCAGTACTTCCACAACCACCACCACTCCTCCATCTAATGACCCATGGGACAAATACCGGCTTCCAAAAACCCTTAAACCATATCATTATGATGTTGAGCTGCGGCCAGTTCTAGAGAAGAATGCTGAAGGACTTTATGTGTTTCACGGAAAAAGTGAAGCTTTCTTTACGTGTGAAGAAGCAACCAACCTTGTCATTATCCACAGTATCAAACTCAATTTCACCACAAATCCCAAAGCTATTCTAAGGGATAGTTCTGGGAATGCTCTAACTGTGTCTAAGATAGAAGAGGTGTCATTAACACAGTACCTGGTGCTACATGTTGCTAACCCCCTGGAAGTTGGCAAACATTACTCTTTGTACACTGAGTTTGTTGGGGAGCTGGCAGATGACCTGGCTGGATTTTACCGCAGTGAATATGTGGAGGATGGAGAAACCAAGTAAGTCTTGAAATTATTAAACCTCATGACAATACAGGCTGGGATTAACCCTGGGTAGCTCTCCAGCTGTTCTTTAACAATGATTTCCATGATTCCCATTGAGCCTTATGGGCATTGCGTTGCATGATGATGCATGTAGTAGACATGAAGAACAGGTGGCTGTAGTGCCAGAAAAGGTAGATCTTAACCTGAAATTCAGCCATTCAGTGCTAAAGATTGCCACTGCTTGCTCTTAGCATAAAAGTCCTTCTGAATTTGAAATGTAAGCCCACAGTAGATGAACCAAGAGCTTAGCTGACTTAGAGATTTTTTTCCAGTTCAGACTTTTTGACCTTAAACTTGAAATTCACCTTCAATTAACTTTTAATTCTCACTTTAGTGAATACAACTGTGATAGCTCAGAACTGAAACGCTTTGACTGGCAATGCAAAGAGCTGGTTGGATCTTTACAGTCTAGATAAATATGTACTCTGAGATTTCAATTTATAGACAGTACATTCAGCACACATTAAAGACCCTTCAACATCTAACATATGTTCTTGTGACAGGATCATCGCTACCACACAGATGCAGGCTCCGGATGCCAGGAAGGCATTTCCCTGTTTTGACGAACCAGCGATGAAAGCCACTTTTAGCATCACCATCATACATAAACCAGACTATGTGGCTCTATCAAACATGAATCCTATCAGTAAGTGACTGTGTATGATTACTATTAAAATTATGAATTTCTTATATGTTTGGTCAGATAAGATTCAAATATGTTGAAGCAAAAATCTTCTATTTACAATACTATATACAAATACAGGGTGGGCCAAAATTCAGAGTAGGGTTTGAGGAGTCAATAACCTTTTTTCTTCCTAATGAACCAATTTCAATGATATTGCATACAATGAATGCTTAAACTATAAAGATTTGTTTGACTAGGTACCGAAGATGACATGTTTTAAATGAGCTCTATTTGCCGCCTCTCAAAGTCAGGATCTTTCATTTGCATTGTTCATAACATTAGTTAATGTTATAATGAATCTCTTGCGCTCAAATTCCTGCATTGATATTCTCATTCAGCTGCTCAAGTGTACGCGGTTTGATCACGTACACCCACTCCTTCAGATATTCCCACAGGATGTAATCGGGAATCTCTAAAGTTTCAGTTATAATATGTACATGCAACAAAAAGTTAACTACTAGCAAAGTTATTTACCCGTCAAATTCTACTCTGAATTTTGCCCACCCTGTGGTTAATTTCATAAATCCCGTTATTTGTACATCAATTATCATCCTTTAATTAATTTCTCTTACAGTGATAATGTCATATTTACAACAGGGGAGAAGCAGGTGAAAAGATATAAACTGTTAAACGCACTGAAGTTTTACTGCTTGAGTGGATGCAAATAAAAACATACACTGCTAAAATGGTGTATTGCAGAAATACAAATTAACATATTGCAACGGCCATATTGACTATATAATATAAATGCAGAACAGCATTAAGGTATTATTGCATTTATAGTTTTATCCTAACAAAGAATTGTCAAGTGTGAGATACACATCACATATACTATTTGCATGTGTAGCAAAATACATCATACAATACAGAATACTAACTAAAAATTTATATACAGTTTCATACACAATGCTTTCTGTTGATGAATAATTAATAGTATACACCGCATGGGCACCTCATGTCACACTTAAACGTGGAAGTAAAATAAAAGTAACCGCATGTTATTGTTCCGGGAAAGGATTATATAAAATAAATTAGAAAGTAATCTAGTAAAACACATATTCAATAATTAAGCAAGCAAATTAATATATTAAAGCAAAATTGGAAATAGGAAATTGATAAACAGTCTCACAGTAGTCAACATAGTACTTTTCCTTCTATAAACCTGATTTTATATATAATCATATTGTCTAGTACTGTTTGTGCAAAATTAATGTGGCACACTAAGCCCCATAAAACGTTACACGATTGCAAAGATTGTGGTGCAAACAGTACCCCAGTGGCTCCCAAACCAATCCTTAAGGCACCACTACCAGTCAAGGCTTTAGGGATTACACAGTTGTGGCTAAGGTGTTTTTAGAAAGAAAAAAAAACACCTTAGACACAACTGGGTGATCCCTAAATCCTTGACTTGTAGGGGTGCCTTCAGGACTAATTTGGGAATCACTGTAGTACCTTGTACTCACTGAGCTCTGAGAGTGTATTATAACATTGCTTTGTAAAATTGCTGCAGTTATATGCCATCCCTCTGGCTAACATACAGCAAAGGTAGAGTTTCCACTTCCTTTTTTGCTAGGCCAGTTTTATCCAACTTGTAAATGTAATACCTAGAGGCCCTATGCACAAGTACAAACAATCTCTCCACAAAACTATGAACCATGCTGTGTAAAAACTGAAATCTGCAGGAAGGTGCCTGCTATCAGTTTATTGAGCAGTTCCACTCATGCATGCGGGGAATAAACAAAAAAGAATTTAGCCATATGCTTTAGCTGTAACCATTTGTTCTATTATCATTCAGACATATCATACAATGAATTAAAGCCGTTTTGATGTCCATTTTATAGCATTTTATAACATCAGGTTGTGTGTGTACAACTGTTCGAGAATTAATTTCATAAGACACCTCATCTGTTGATAAAGAATATGCATTATTTGTTTGACATATCGTCTTGCCTTTTGTACAGTAATTTATTTGACAGTAATGCTCTCATTTGTTTTAGATGAAACGGATATACGTATCAATGAAGTAGTATGGACTAAAACAGTTTTTGAGAAATCTGTGAAAATGCCCACATATCTCGTGGCCTTTATAGTCTCTCAGTTCAAACCCGTTGGTGATCCAGGGAACAGCACCACTACCGGGGTAAGTTACTTTGCAAACTTTTACTAGGTTACTAGTTCATCTTTTATGTATCATCATAGTTTGAATGTACCATAAATTTTGCACCCCACCCCCCCCCCTCCAAACTATATACATGTGCGTGAGATTTTTTTCATATATCATAATTGCATCAAATAGTAAATATAGCTCAGATTTGCATGGCAGCTGTGAGAGGCTTTGGGAAGGATTGTGGAGAAGGAGATATCTAGGAGGGAAATTGTTTTCTAAAGTAGGAAGTGTAAATTTCACAGATTCTTGTTCTATAGGTTCAGATCTGGGGCCGCAAGAAAGCTATTGAAGACGAGAACCAAGGAGAATATGCTCTTAATATAAGTAAACCAATTCTGGATTTTTTTGCCAAATATTATAACATCTCTTACCCTCTGCCAAAATCAGGTAAGCACAAAAACAACAAGCATTATAGCAAAAATTATAATTAAAAAAATAATTGGTAACATAATTGTTGCTAGAATTTAAATTGTATGCATATTCATACGTATCAAATGAACAGCATGACAAAAGGGGGGAACTCAAAGGCAATTTTTGGTTGTATTAATAGGTTTCTTGTATAAAACCTTTTTATTATATATATATATATCACAGTTAATTATTTTTGTTTGCTATTACAACTCTTCCGTTAACTATGAAATCTATTGTACAGACCAGGTGGCCATCCCTGATTTTAGTGCTGGAGCCATGGAGAACTGGGGCCTGGTGACATACAGAGAGACAGGTCTTTTGTACGACCCTGCAGTATCGTCTATTACCAACAAGGAGAGAGTGGCCACATTGATAGCCCATGAGCTGGCTCATCAGGTACATATCATATTATAGATAAATTAATTGATAGAAAGACAGACAGATAGATACCATCACCATGGAATGTGATGTCCTCCCTCCCAGAGATAAGAGGCAGGGACAGGGGGAAAAAACAGACAGACACTCACTGCATCCACTATACAAACACACACACAGCACCCTCTATGCAGACACTGCACACATTATATACACACACTGCATACACTGTACAAACATACACTACATCTACCAAACATACTGTATCCAATATATACACACTGCATCCAGGGCCAGATTTAGAGCCCAGGGGGCCTGGTGCTGACAATTATGATGGGCCTAATTACAAAATCTTATTGACCAAAAACACTAAAACAGTCCTACCTCCCAAGCATTTGGTGGAGATGGTGCTGGAGGGAAACTCACAGGATGCAGCTATGAGAAAACACATACCCAATGCTAATCTCATGCTTTGATCTTTCAAGTAAATCCATATCCCCTAACAACAGTGTCCAGTAAAGCAGGAAGTTTATGGACGGGGTAAAAGGGTGGGCCACTGATGCAAATCGCATAACCAGAACTGCCGAAAGGAGCAAACATACCCAAAAAGCAAAAAGGGGGGCATGTCTGTGTCCCCATGTTTCCTAGTCCCTTAGTGTCTGTGTCCCCATGTCTCCCAGTGTCCCCATGTCACTAGGACACTAAGGAACATTGATAGACATTGGGACATTGGGAGACATGGGGACACTGAGATACTAGGGAATACTGAGAGACCTGGGGACACAGAGACACTTGGGGACACTGGGAGACATGGAGACATGGGGACATTGGGTGATTTTGAGACACAAGGGGACACTGGGAGACATGGGGCACTGAGACACTGTGATACATATGGGACACTGTGATATATAGGGGACACTGGAGATTTGATAAAGACCTGGGTACAGGCCAAAACGTTGCGGTGTCCAATAAACCTGCTTAAATCTATCACAGTGAGTGCCTGAGATTTATTTATTTATTTTATACTAGGGGACACTGAGACACTTGGGGGCACTGTGAGACATGGAGACACTGGGTTACTAGGTGTCTCTGGGAAACTAGGGGACACTGAGAGACACTAGGGACACTGGGAGACATGGGCACTGAGACACTCTGATACATAGGCGATACTGTGATACATAGGGGGCACTGGAGACTTGATAAAGACCTGGGTACAGGTCGAAATGTTGTGGTGTCCAATAAACCTACTTAAATCTATCACAGTGAGTGCCTGAAATATTTTCTTTTATACTAGGGGACACTGAGACACTGGGAAACATTGGGACACTGAGACACTGGGAGACTAGGACACACTGAGACACTAGGGACACTGGCACACTACGGACACTGAGAGACACCGGGGACACTGGGAGACATGGGGACACTGAGATACCAGGAACACTGGCTGGGAGACATGGGGACACTGGTAGTCGCCCAGTTTCCCTATGTCTCCCTGTGTCCCCCTGTGTCCCCATGTCGCTCAGTGTCCTTAGTGTCTCAATGTCCCCATGTTGCCCAGTGTTCCCTAGTGTTTGTATCCCCATGTCTCCTAGTGTCCCAATGTCACTAGGACACTAGGGGAAACTTAGAGACATTGGGAAGCAGTGAGACCTGAGGACACTGAGACACTAGGGGACACTGGAAGAGACATGGGACACTTAGAGACTAGGGGACTCTGGGAGACTAGGGGACTCTGGGAGACTAGGGACACAGACACTACGGACATGGAGAGACACCAGAGACACTGGGAGACATGGGGAAACTGAGAGACACGAGGGACACTGTGAGACAGGCGGACACTGAGACTCTAGGGACACTGGTTGGGAGACATGGGGACACTGAGAGACTAGGGACCACTGGGAGAAAAGGGGCCACTGTGTTCCTTGTGTCTCAGGGTTCCCATGTTCCCCAGTGTCCCTATGTCTTTCAGTGTCCCAATGTCTCAGTGTCCCCAAGTCTCTCACCGTCCCCATGTCTCACAATTTCCCCTAGTGTCTCAGTGTCCCCAGGTCTCCAAGTGCCCCTAGTGTCTAAGTGTCACCAAGTGTCCCTATGTCTCACAGTGAACCCAAGTCTCTCACCATCTCCATCTCTCACAGTTTCCCCTAGTGTCCCCAGGTCTCCCAGTGCCCCCTAGTGTCTCAGTGTTCCCAAGTGTCTCAATGTCCCCTAGTATCTCCCCATGTCTCCCTGCAGCCTTTCCCCCCATCCCTCACTTACCTGAGTTTTGGTTGTCTCTACAGGCTTGGAGCTGCTGTCTGGACTCTCTGTGCAGAGCTGCTCCCCTGCGGATCAGTGAGTAGAGAGAGGCAGTGAGGAAGATGCTGTAACTTCTTATCCCTGCCTCTCCCCACACAAACAGTGACACCTACTGACCGGTGCTGGTATTGCAGAATAATCTCTGTTTGTACTGAGACAGACATTTGTATTGTCGGTATTACTGCAATACCGGCACTGGCTAGGCAGCCTCAAATACTTGAGAAATACTTCTGAGAAATACCTGGCAACCCTAAGAAATACCTGGCAAGCCAAAGAGTAGTGTGTCTAAATCAATGGGCCTATTCCATGGGCTTGGGCTTGGGCTTGGACCTGGAGCTGCAGCTCCATCAGCCCCTACGTTAATCCGGCCCTGACTGCATCCACTATAAAAACACATGTGCTGCATCCTCAAAACACACTGCATCCACTATACACACAGAATGTGTACACTGCGTCTACTACACAGGCACACATTGCATCAATTGCACACAGTGCACTATACACACACACACTATATCCACTATACGCACACTTCCTAACTGACACACACGGCATTCACTATACACACGCATGACATCCACTGGATTTCCTATACACATACACTGCATCCCCTACAACACACACTACATCGCCTACCATAGCACTAAGTGCCTGCAGGATGGTGGTGGAATGGGTGGTGGGTCCAAGTAGGCAGACTCAAAAGTTTTGCAAGCATCGGACCCTATTTAACGCCTGGTACAGCACATGCCACTGTCCTCTCTCGCCTTAAATACTGTAATCTGCTTCTCAGTGGTTTTACGTGTTCCCAACTTGCCCCTTTGCAGTCTATAATGAATGCGTCGGCAAGGCTTATCTTCCTGGCCGCCCTCACCTCCCACTCCTCCCCCTTTGTCAGTCCCTTCATTGGCTTACCGTAAGATATAGGACTCAATTTAAGATCCTGACACTTGCTTACAAGTCTCTACACAATGCTGTTCCGACCTACTTATCCTCACTAATACACAAATATGTCCCATCTAGGCCCTACGCTATGCACTACGCTATGAAAACCTATGTCTAACCTTTGTTTCTACTCCCACCTCTGATTCTCACCTTAACCTCACCTTAAAGACTTCTTTAGGGCTGCATCGTTCCTATGGAACACCCTTCCCCTCTCTGATAGACTTTCACCCAATCTCCACTCCTTACTTCTTTAGGAAAGCATCAATTAAACTGTGAACAGCTTTCCCTCCCCGCACCCTGATTCCTCTCCTGATACTTTCATCAAAACAAAACACTAAGCACTCAATGAACACTATCCTAGCAACCTACTTTTCTACCCTACCCTTACCTTTGTGTCACAGTATCCCACTCCCTCTAGCATGTAAGGTCATTGAGCAGGGCTTTAAACACCTTTTTTCCTGTGTGTCCAACTTGTATGGTTACAAATATGTGTCTGTTAGTCCAGCCATTGTACAGCACTACAGAACTTGTTGGTGCCTTATAAATAATAATAATAATATACTAACTGCCATCTGCCACTCTTTGAAAATATGTCTCTGCTGGTCACTTGCTCTCCAAGTCCATCAGTCCAATATGAGCAGAGCAGAACATGTTAAAATAAAATGTTTTAAAAAAAATACATTTGCCAATTATATTGGGAAATTAACATGCAATCAGAAACCATGCCACATCTTTGGGCAGCAGTAATAACATGCTAGCTCCTTTTATTAAAATTTGATTAACCAAGAGGCTGCTCACATGACTCTGTGACATGTCACATGACCTATGTGACATGGCGCCATGTTAAATAACACCTTTTAATACTGACAGTGATTAGGGAAATAATAACTGTCAGTTTACCACAGTTTACCACATGTGCACAGATTTGGCAGGAAACAAATAGAAGGCAAATTGGTGTCAGAAAGAGAGAAGTGAAATGAAAAAGGGGAGCATGTGATGGGAACTGGAATCTTCAATTGAGATGGTTCCTTCGGAGTGTTTTGGAGGGTCTTTTTTGACTGTGGTAGGAGTTTTTGAATTGTGCTGGGCATGGGCTAATGTTTTGGATAGCCATTGGGGAAATATTAAGGGTTTGGGTGTTATTAAGGCAAACATGTTTGCTTGTTTTTTTAATCCTATAAGGGTTAGGTTACAGTGCTTTTATCTATACATACTGTGGCTACTTTTTATAATTATACAAAGCAGCCTGTCCTCTATGATAGATTACCAGGCAGATAGCATTATTTTGAAATACAGTGAGGTCATTATTGTTATATAGAACAAATATGAGCATTTTTGACGTATAGATTACTGTTATTATAATATATCGTAATGTGCTCATTATCAGTGTATAAATACTAATCATTGTTAAGAGCAATAAGCTTACATCACTGTATTAGCCAGTGGTTCCTAACCTCTGAATTAGAACCCCAAATTGTGTATCCATGCTATGCTTAGGTTCCTGGCTAATGATTTGATTACAGTAGCAGAACTACCTTTGGTACCTTGTCAGTGGCATTGCTGTAGGTGTCACAAGTAAAGGTGTAACAAATTACCCCAGCACAGACATAACTCGAAGTAGGAGCACTAACACACTTATAATGTTGAAGTTATATCTATACATAAGATCATCAGGTACATACGGCTACAGTGGCCTTCCAGAACTTGGCCTGACTCAACAAAGCACAGGACCAGAAATATTGGGGCTACAGCAATCTAACTATCTTTTTATTAATGGTATTGCAGCCAAACCATGATCACCATACCAAGATATTTTACTACTGACATCACATATCCTTACCTAGAAAAAAAACAATCTCTTCATGAATAAAAGAGACTCATTGCATGTAACTATAAGATTCTATTAATAATGATGGAGCCATGAAAAAGCCCTATAGGGAGAGTTTGATGAGCAAAATATAACGGTAGTCTCAAAGTAACTGAGAAATGGTGTACATTGGACAATATTCATTCTTATGTTTATCTATTTGTTTCTATAGTGGTTTGGAAACCTTGTGACCATACGATGGTGGAATGATCTGTGGCTAAATGAAGGTTTTGCCTCCTATGTTGAATATTTGGGAGCAGACTATGCAGAGCCCACCTGGAACATAGTAGGTTTATTATATTTTTACAATAACATTCTTGCTGGTTGAGGGAACACACGGATTGTGTTCTCATCTCAGAAGACCTACATTAGCTATGTTTTGATCAAAGAGGTACATCCACACCCACACTGGCAAATGTATTGGAAATCCAGATATTTATTTGATTATATAGATCTTCTTTATACCCAACTTTGTTTAAAGGGACACTCCAGGCACCCAGACAACTTCTGCCCACTGGAGTGGTCTGGTTGCCAACTCCCACTACCCTTAATCCTGCAAAGTAATTATTGCAGTTTTTATAAACTGCAATAATTACCTTGCAGGGTTAACTCCTCCTTTCGTGACTGTCTACTAGACAGCCACTAGAGGGCACTTCCGGGATTCTAGCACAGGTTTTCTGTGCTATAGCGTCGCTGGACGTCCTCACGCTGTGTGAGGACCTTCAGCGTCACTAAAATCCCCATAGGAAAGCATAGAAAAGCATTTTCAATGCTTTCCTACGGAGAGGTCTAATGCGCATTAGGTCTCCCCCGCCGGCGGGCGTGATTGGTCTCCCCCGTCCGATGACGTGGTAACAGGGAGGAGCGTGGGTGGACCCAGAAGCAGCATTGAGGGACATCTGCGCTGCCTCAGGTAAATCACTGAAGGGGTTTTGACCCCTTCAGCAACCAGGGATGGGAGGTGGCAGGGAGAGGGGACCTGCAGTGCCAGGAAAACAATTTGTCTTCCTGGCACTGGAAAGTCCCTTTAAAGGACCACTATAGTGCCAGGAAAACATACTCGTTTTCCTGGCACTATAGTGCCCTGAGGGTGCCCCCACCCTCAGGGACCCCCTCCCGCCCGGCTCTGGAAGGGGAAAGGGGTAAAAACTTACCTTTTTCCAGCGCTGGGCGGAGAGCTCTCCTCCTTCTCTCCTCCTCCGATCCTCCCCCCGGCTGAATGCGCACGCGCGGCAAGAGCTGCGCGCGCATTCAGCCCGTCGCATAGGAAAGCATTTACAATGCTTTCCTATGGACGCTTGCGTGCTCTCACTGTGAAAATCACAGTGAGAAGCACGCAAGCGCCTCTAGTGGCTGTCAATGAGACAGCCACTAGAGGATTAGGGGGAAGGCTTAACCCATTCATAATTATAGCAGTTTCTCTGAAACTGCTATAATTATGAAAAAATGGGTTAAGCCTAGAAGGACCTGGCACCCAGACCACTTCATTAAGCTGAAGTGGTCTGGGTGCCTAGAGTGGTCCTTTAACTTAAGGCCAATGATGACCTGAATCTTTGTAACAGATTCATATTATTCTGAAATGGAATGTCTAATTTATTTAGTGCATCCTGCGAAACAAGATTAGAGAAACCATGAAAACTCCATGTAAGCCTCCATTATCCAAGTTATTGGTATCCTTAACTGGGCTGAAAAATATAGTATGTCAAAATGTACCTTAATCTGTTTTGTTTTATATTTTAACAGAAAGACTTGATAGTGCTATATGATATATACAGAGTAATGGCCGTTGATGCATTGACTTCCTCTCACCCACTGACATCACCGGAGGAAGAGGTGAACACTCCAGCTGAAATAAGTCAACTGTTTGACTCCATCGCTTATAGCAAGGTAGGTCATCTACCATCCTGCAGGCCAGTCTGACATATGGTTCCGGACGTCATTCGCATTTCCCTTACAGCTTCTGGAAAATAAACCTCTTATCATTATAATTATTTTGGTTTGTTATTATTATGGAACCAATGTGCTTGGGATCAAGAGGAATTTCCCTTTAGCTTAAAATGCTTGTGCCACAATTGTCAGTTGTTATATGTATGTAGTTAATCTATATAGCTTTCTTCTCGTTTTCATCTAGGGTGCTTCAGTCATTCGGATGTTATCAAACTTTATCTCAGAGGAGGTGTTTGTTGAAGGATTGTTTGTAAGTATCTTTTCGAGAAAATACGCTATTTTTTTGTGTTTTAAGACTTGTTAGAATATATTCATAACCCAATGCTATTTGTTATTTATATACATATTTATTGGTTACGTTTTGATAATCTGAGTATATTATAAAATATATAGAGATATATAGATATTCAACATTTTAATGAATATTGCAAAAAAATATTGTTTTTATTGTTTTTCAGACCTACCTGAAAGAATTTGAGTATGATAATACTGTGTACAGTGATTTGTGGAAGCATTTGCAAGTTGTAAGTAATATAATTGGAAATACATAATTAAAATAATAAATGTATATAAATATCCTGTGTTTCTTGCAGTGTGCTATTATTGTTCTGGCCACTGGGCTGGTTGAATGTGTTATGTCTGAGCAGCTATTTCTTTAATTTATTTTGTTATATTTGCTGTATATGTTCTTTGCTCGCAGGCAGTGGACAAGACAGGTCCAGCATTAGGCCTACCTGCGTCAGTTGCTGAAATTATGGACACATGGGTTCTACAGATGGGATTCCCAGTCGTGAAAATTGACACAGCAACTGGAGTTGTAACTCAGGAACACTTCCTCTTGGATCGAGATTCCGTGGTGACACGTCCATCAAAGTTCAAGTATGTAGAAAACATAGAACATTGCTTAATCACTTGGTAGAGTTGAGAATGAAGAAGGATGCAAATAAAATTGAGGGGATGCACTTATATACATAGAGGAGATGATATAGCCATATGTTAGTGATAGTCCTCTGAAGTCCTTATTTAAACAGAGATACATGCTTTAAAATTATTTCTTTTAAAAAGGAGTGGCGGTGCTTAAGGTAACATTATTGAGTGGGAATTGTATAATCCTCCCACTGCTTTCCGCAACACTGCAAATTGGAATCAGGTGAAAGCAATAGAGAACCTGAGACGTATGAGAGAGAGAGGGGGAGAGGGAGAGGTGGGAAGTGCATGAAGGGGAAGAAAATAAGAATATTCAAATTGGAAGTTCTACTGGACATTTGTGTAATTTTTGTATAATCTAGCTCACCAGCAATGCAAACCTTAGCCTCTAACATCCAAATATCAAACTTGACCTTCTGGAGAGGTGATAGAGGTATTGCTGTACATAAATAAATATAACTGAAATATTAATGTAGTTTATTAAAGTAGTTCTACATAAACATCTACTTATTTACTTGACTCTTTAGATCATTTGCTTGACATAATAATCTACCTCCTCCAAAATCATTTTTCTTCTTGTCCTTCTACACCCCTAAAACTAAAAAAAAGGTAACATTAAGGATAGCACTTCTTTTGCTTTAGGAAAAAAAAAATTAATAATAACACTGATATTCTTTTCATCATTTAGGAACCAGAGATGTGTACAGGGAAATAATTAATTTTGTTTTGTTAATTTACAGATTTCAGTTTGTTTGAAATTCAAAAATAATCAATTCTGATGAACCAAAATGTATCCAAAAATGTTAATTTCCAAAACTCGGATTGACATTATTTCCTATGTGAAATAAATGAAGGTGGCAGTCATATGGTTACAAAGTGCCAAATTAGGGACATATCAGCTAAATTGCCCTTTTCTTAACTTTGATCTTCCAGTTATTTATTAGATAAATCCCCCATCTGCTATCCCTAGCAATACAAAGGAATCAAAAACAACTTGGTTATGGATCTGTTAGTTAAGTGTTCTTGCATTGCAAGACCACTTAATGTTATCTCACATATATATTATTCTTATTATAGCCAAATTTGCCACCCTAACTCCTCCCACAGTTTTTACACTACATAGACAAAAATTTACCAAAACGTGCAGATTGTTCCCGATCGGATTGCTATTACTTTGTGGAACGTTTCGCCGAATGGTTCACGGAATATCGTCGTTCTTGTGGCGAAATTTGTCCCATAGGAATGTATGGCAAAGCTAGAGTGGGAGCTGGCAAAAGCTGAAAAATCAGGACATGATTTCTAAACTGCCGCCACTCCCTCATTTTCGGGCCCACCTACACAAATCTTATATCAAAACGTTCAGCTATCCCTGCTGCCACTAAACATGTCAACGGCTAAGCCATAGTCCTGACAGTTTTCACAATATAATCATTTGTTTGCAACTAACGCTGTCCATTGACATTCATTGAAACACACTCTGCAAAGCTCACATTTGAAGGGCAATTTCTAAACTGCGACTGTGCCTTCATTTTTAATACTTCAGAGACATACTATGCATCAATATGTAGGTCTGGGTCTTGTGATTCTCACAATATAAAGCTCTTCGCTGTAGGATGTATAGTTTTTCAAATACGACCGTTTGAAGATGGCAACCGCCAAAATACTCTGACCTGTGTCAGGCTGCAGCAGCAAGTGATGTCATAGACAGAGCCTTTTGAACACCTGCTAATGTTTTTATAAATGTATGATTTAATGTAACTGTGTAACAACGTTGCAATTAAATGTGCTATATAAATGATAACAGTTACTCCGCCCACTCCAGTTGTAGACTACAGGTGGAGGCAAGAACACTTCACACAATTTCCCCAGAAATTGTAACTTTTCTAGTGTTTTTATAAATGTATGTTTTAATGTAACTGTGCAACAAAGTTGCAATTAAATGTGCTATATAAATGATAACAGTTACTCCGCCCACTCCAGTTGTAGACTACTGGTGGAGGCAAGAACTTCACACAATTTCCCCAGAAATTGTAGCTTTTCTAGTTTCCATTTGTTTTTTGACAATCGGGAAATTCGTACACTTTGTAAATTAGATTGGGAACAAAATGAATTGCTTATGCCTATTAGAGACACATTTTACATGTGTATTGTCTATCAAATCTTTTTATAGTTACACCTGGACTGTTCCAATTACATATTCCAAGAGTTCAACACACCATTCATTTTGGCTGCAACGCAAATCAGGTAGAACATCCTCTCTTTGATTTTATTTCTAATTTACTGTATTTATTTCTTGTAAATTGCTTTAATTGCTTTCTTTGAGAGATAAGAAAAAAACAACAACATGCTTTCTCTTATTAACCAGAAGAATATTTGATCTTTCCATAAAATTAACCATTGTGCTAATACAAAAATGGGTGATAATTTGACACAAAGATAATTATAGTTTCTAAATAGTTTCTACATTTGATGTAAATGTGAACACATGGCGGGTAATCTGGAAAACTGATTTTCATGTTCAAGTTACTAATGTTACGAATTTATAAATCCCAATATATCATCATCTGAGCAGGAGGACAGTGTTACTATGGTGAGCCAACACCTCCACTTTTGGGTAATAACTGTAGCATATGTGAAAGTGGATGATCATTGATTTGTGTATTGCACTGGGTGAGTAGGCAACTGCCTACCTTCTGCTTCCCGTCCCTTATGATGTGGAAGCTTATGTCCCCAATCCTATTTGATTAAGTCAATTCTCGTGTACGTGCTTATATTCCTATAAATTCCAGGGACAGATCAACGCAGGGGGCATTGGAGTGTATGCTCCTGGGCCACACACTGCAATAAGCCAGTGTTTCCTGAATTTGTTTTAATTTTTTTTATTTATTTTTTTAACTGTTGTTGCTCTGACATGTTCAGTACCATGTTTATACATGTTTCAAGGAAGGCACGGGTATCCTTTTGGGTGACTGAGAATGGCAGCATACACGGTAAATAAAGCATGAATGCCAAAGGTAATTTTGGCACTGTACTAACAAATCTGTATAAGAAATGAGTGGCCTATAGAATATAATCAGCCAAAAGGTGATGCAAGTAGAACGAGTCACAGTAGAATTCAAGGAATCAGAGCTCCATAAAGGTGAATCCGCTATTCCCCCAAAGTACCCCTGACAATTAACACAGACTACACAGTAGTGGCTGACTAAAACTACAAATTAATCCAGTTGGACACCAGACATACAATGTTTTTGCCTGATGTCCTTATTCATGTACATCACGTTTTTGATGTAGATGATTCATTTATTGCCTGAAGCATTGACAATATAAGATAAACATTAAAATTATACATGGACAGTTATTTTATGAGTTTTTAATTACATTTCTTTTTTTTTTTTTTATTCTACGTGATTAGACACAGAAAATAATTTTAGGACGATTGGAAATGAATGGCTTTTGGCAAACATCAATGTAACAGGGTACTTCAGGGTTAATTATGATGATGACAACTGGAACAAGCTCATTAGACAGTTGGAAACAGACCATTCGGTGAGTAATATGTGTTGATTAGGAATTCTTAGAATTATTAGCCTATACATCAGGCTCCACATTTGTTGCGCTACTAGAGTGACCTAAAAGTTACTCATCATTTCAAACCTGGAGGGTCCTTTAGGAAAAACTAGTTAACAGCATACCTCTCCTATTTGGGAGGGACAGTCCTTATTTGGGTCTTAAGTCCCTTGTCCCTCTTTTCAATGCTAATGCCTCTGTTTTCTATAAAATTCATATTATTAATTTGTACGAGTGTGTAACAGAGATCCACCACAGTAATACTGCTAGTAATGTGTCCCAGTAATGTGTCTTTAAACTACAATAAATGTGTTTAGAAATGTGTTTAAATAAATACATTGTTCTTGTTCTAAATTTTTATTATTAGTAGCTCACCGCAAATTTCCCAGCCATGCCCGCACCCCTAAAATGAAAGCGTCCCTCTTTGTCCATGTGAAATGTTGGTAGATATGTAACTAGTATGAATATACTCTACGCTTTATGGCAAATGCCATGGTGAATGTTGGCAGTAGATGCAAAGTCTAAATTATATATATTATATTTCTTTAATTTGCCAATTGACATGACAAGACCTAATAAGCCGGGATGTCAGGGAGTAACAGACACTTTCTTTGTAGATGAAATGTTGATTAAAGCATTCTTTTTTTTTTCTTGTCTTGCAGAGTATTCCTGTTATCAACCGTGCCCAGATCATTGACGATGCCTTTAATTTAGCAAGGTGGGCTTTGTTTACAACTTCAAGCTGAGGATTAAATTAGTTTGGTGATAAGTTGAATACCAGATGTAATGGATAACTGTCATACAATTTCAACTTCTCACTATTTAAAAGTGTAATACATTTAATGATAGAATGTTTTTTGTTTTTTTAATTATAATTATGTATAATCAGACTTAACTGTCATTTAACCAATAGCTGCTCAACCTAACCTGTCTGCTGCATTGATTATTCCGTGTGAACCTGCAGCAGCAGCAAGCAAGTTAGGTTGAGCAGCAGAAGGTCAGATAACAATAGCGTCTGACACAACATGACTGCACAGTCAAGTAAAAAAGTTACATTTTCCAAAGTAATCAATACACAACATTAAAAAAATAAAATAATTAAGAATCATTATTTGCAAGAAGTTAAAAATCGATGACAGTAATCCCACTTAACCTGATCCATCTACTATAATATTATCTCACAGGGTTAACAATAAAATCTGCTTTTTAATATGTACCAGCATGTTCTAAAAGGAATATATGACAACACCTCACGTGGGTAAGCCACTGCGTAATATAATTGCATTTCTGTTTTTTAATTCTACAAACTCATGCATGAAAACCTCACTGATATTTGCTTCAGTTACAAAAGATCTGATTAACAGTGTAAACTATTCATTTATACTAAATGTGCAAAGAGCTGATGTAAAAGCTAAAGTATTTTATAGCCTAAGTCTCTTAATAAAGGGACTTTAAACATTGGGTGCCCTTTTTTTCCAAGCCAGAATATACCACCAATATTCCAAAATAACCTCATCATAGCGACAGTATTAAAACTACAAGATTGGTGATTTCAAGACAATACTGCAATGGATCCCACTAACTGTCTCGTCTAAATGTAATTATTTGCAGTCAACAAAGAGTCCAATCAATTTAGAGGGGTTCCACAACTGACACTGTGGGGTAAATGCAATTTAGAAGCCTACTGTTCAAGCGCTCCAGGCAATTGTGCATCACAAAATATCCCCTCCCTTTACCAAAACTGGAGAGGGCCGGAAGAAATAGATGCAGATAACCATTAATAATTCAAGTATTTTTTAAATCTTTAGCAGTTTCTACTAAATCTTATATATGCTCGTGTCCTCATAACATGCCTCATGAAAACATAAAGTATAGGTTCATTTTTTTGACCTATTTTAATATTATTTTTTTAAAATAATAATGCTCTGCATTCTGTAAAAATTTATTTTTCCAATCATATTGGATGTGATTAAAACAATAATATTTTATTTTTGTTTTAGAGCCAAGTATGTTCCTACAACAAGAGCTCTGGACACCACCAAATTTCTCTCCAATGATGTTGAATACATGCCGTGGCAGGCAATGCTGAACGGTCTGAGTTACTTTCTGCAGATGTTTGATCGCTCAGAGGTTTATGGACCTATGAAGGTAATCTTTTATTTCTACTCCTTACAGTTTTTCACACCCATGGTCAAGCAGGACAGCCATTTCTTGGCTTATCTTCAAAAATACTGGGAGGTAGTAAGAAAGAATTGTTTTTTGGAATAACATACACTCTTTGACAGACCTCTTAGAACCACGAAGCAATTCCTGAATTGAAATCCTCTCTTTTTTCTCTTTTTCCTTATTTTCCTTGCTTTATCGATCCGATTTTCTTTTATATTATATAAATAAGTAGATAATTTATATGCCAATTTTCAGACTCTTTGTAAAACAAACTACAATGGTTTTGTATATCTAGTCATTTTTTTTTCAAACAAGATGTGGACCACTGTTTGTATAGTATTACTGTTTTGGCGTAATTTGATCTCTGTCCATCCTTGCCCTGTGCTATTGCTATTGACGTAATGGTTTATTTTTTTCTTTTCAATAAAAATACAACATATTTACAAAAAGCAAAACAAAAAACTGAAATTACTCAATAACAAAAAATAAAAAAGATAAGTAATAAAAAAAAATGATGCACATGGGAGCACAGAGTTACATATTGCACCTGAATGAATGTCCGTAGTCAAGGCAGTTAACTCTTAACTCAGTTAATAGCACAGAGTGCTGGTGATCATACAAGTGCTATCAAGTCTTCCTCATTGTCCTCCCGAAGTATCTGCCTTTTGATTGCTTTGAGAATATCCCTCAGCTTGTTGTCATACTGATTTCCTTCTAGAGATGGTGCTGTCTGTGCTATCAGAGATGGTGCAAAAAAATATATTAAAAATACATAAAACTCTTAATGTGTAAATAATAGTAAGTTGTTTGTATTGGTTTTAAAAAGCAAAAAATAAAATTAAAAAAAATTACATATATTTAAATTATGTATGTTTTTCTTGACAGGCATATTTAAAGAAACAAGTCTTCCCTTTGTATGAGCACTTTAAAAGTCAGACTGGTAACTTTGAAACAAGGCCAATATCATTAACTGACCAGTAAGTTGGAGTGTAATGATTGACTATAAAGTACCGGTACAGTGATTCTATAATATTCACAGTTTTCCTTTGTTAGACATTAGATTTGAAGAGGGTTCGGAGCAGCATAAAACCCTTAAAGCATAGATAACTATTCCAACTGCAGCAAGGCTTCATCAGGGAACTTGTAGCACAGCTTGCCTTGTCCAAGGTTTTCTGAATTAAATTGCCTACGGTATTTACCATTATAGTTGAGATACAAAAGAAAAACTGTGTTTCCATATAACTTGAGTGCAACCCATTTGTGAGAACATTAGGAAGTTCTTATGAAGATTTGTTAGACCCAATGTAATATGTTTAAGGTACAAACTATTGGTGGATTCCACAGTCACAACCACTTTTTGTCTGAAAATGTCCTGCTATGCTCCTAGCAGCTATTGGGTCTTTCCAAATTGCAATACGTATTGTACTAACATCAATGTCAGACAGGCAAAAGATCAAGACAGGTGACATCTCAAAATCCCTACATGGTCCAAAAAATAATAGAGGCGAATATATATATAAAAAACAACTTTGGAATTGTGCGTGATCAGAAAAGCAAAAAAATTTAATGTCTTCATTGATGATCTTGACTACCATTTTCTCCCTTAGATACAATGAAATCAATGCTATTAGCAATGCGTGTGCCTATGGCATTCCTGAATGTGGTGAACTAGCATCTCAACTCTTCAAAGACTGGAGAGACAGTGGAAAAAGGTAAGATCTTGTTGAAGTAGAATCTATGCATCAAGGCTACACTACCCAACATACAAGTATAGCTCAAGAATACAAAAGCAGAAAGGACTTATTGCCACAGTTTAGAATGTTTAAGGTAAAAAAAAGACAGAAAGCGTAAACATAAAAATAGGCAAAATTTCTGATACTTGAAATATGGAAAATTATATAACTAGCCAGGTCAGGATAACAGAAAAAAAACTGAAACATATAACACACTATACAAGGAACCAAGAGGAAACTATGACAGGGCAATGACAATGGTGTTAAAACTTTATTTAATCCTGAGGTGGACACTGATTGGTTCCACATTACCCCTGCTTCCCCACAAAGTGCGGGTTCAGGGTTGCAGTGATGACGTGACACTGCCAGAAGAAATAGGCGTCCTGTTAGTTTAAGAGCATGCAGCATCCCTCTCTTTTAGGCAGCTTTAGACCATTCACGTCTTGATCGGCATTTGCATCTGGACTTCCCGAATGCACCAATCGGAAAGGTAGAAGAGAACAAAGAGGCGGTACTTCCCGATTGACGTGCGCAGGACACTCAGGAAGGTCGTAGAAGGGCATTGTACCTCGACACTATGCAATAATTATCAACATAGCAATACTGCATACCCTAACTCAATAGAGTTAATTGATATTCCATGCAGCTGTTAATAAAACACTTAATGTCAATTTGGCTATAAAGAGGCAATGTTTTTAAATGAGTAACATTCCATATCAGTAATGGAATCACAAAATTGTGATGGCTGTATGCTATGTCATTGTTCCTTAAAAAGATACTCCATGGTTGTCCCCAATTTTAATGCAATTATTATGAACACACCTGCAAACCAAAAATAAATGTAAAAGATAATTCTTACTTAAGATGATAATACTTCAGAATTTACCCTATTCACAGCCAATCTACTTTCAGATCTGGAGAAAGCTAAGACCTTTCAGCCACTATTGTCAATGTGTGCTCAATGCATACAAACTGTATGATAGAAATAGAAACATAGAAACATAGAATGTGATGGCAGATAAAAAAAACATGTGGCCCATCTGGTCTGACCAATTTTCTAAATACTTTAATTAGCCCCTGGCCTTAACTTATAGCTAGGATAGCCTTATGCCTATCCCGCGCATGCTTAAACTCCTTCAATGTGTTAACCTCTACCACTTCAGCTGAAAGGCTATTCCTTGCATCCACAACCACTCTCTGTAAAGTAATACTTCCTGATATTGTTTTTAAACCTTTGCCCCTCTAATTTAAGACTATGTCCTCCTGTTGTGAATACAATACATATACACACCTTACAAGATAGTTTATGTATCAGTGAGATTATATACTTCAATGCAAAATGTGGGGAGGTATAAAGATTCATTAAGTATTGTAAATGCCTCCAGTTATAAGAAATATGATGTCACAAGCTCCATACACCATGACGTAATGATGGAGTGACTATTTCAAGGGTTAATAAGAGCATAAATGGGCTAGGAAGGTATATAATCATATATCATATATATAAAAACAGAAAAAATTCAGCGCTTGTACGATACTGATATAGTCTCTCTTGTCCGATAGAATTTAGAATAAGACAAGAAAAGAAGGTGTAACGCCTGAAGTGTTCTTTAAAGAATGTATGTAATGACAAAAAAAAAGGAAAAATAAAAAGGACTGATAGTGTAGTAAGTTAGAAAACCTCTTGATAGAGTAAGGAAAATTTAAAATTGTACACTCACACTTTCAGGGAGCTTAAATACAACTCCGACTTGCGCGCCTGGGCATAATGATCCCAGCCTATGGATATATTGTGCTACAGAGTCTTCAAGTTTTCTTTATAGTGATGGGTAGCCTCAAAAAAATATAAGAGACAAAATAAAAGTATATAGTGTATTATGTTGAGCTAATAAGCAGCGGTAGATATGCAAAAATAGATATTTCTTTTTAATTTAGAGTAAATTCACCAGATAACTTTTACATGCTTTGCATTTTGTTTGTGTTTGTATATAATAGCATTCATCCAAATCTGAGATCATCCATTTACTGTACTGCTGTAGCTCAAGGAGGAGAAGCAGAATGGGATTTTATATGGGAAAAATTTAATTCAACAGACATTGCACAAGAAGCAGACAAACTGAGGGCTGCTCTGGCCTGCACCAAGGAGCCCTGGTTACTCAACAGGTGAGATCTGAATTCCTACATAGTGCAAGTGCTTTGTGATTATAAAATTAATATTCTAATCTGAACTAAAAAGAAACATGTTCATCTCCAAAGTGTATGCCATTAACTGTTACTAAATAATACAGGTTTCCAAGTGTTATTCATCATGCCCAGAATTTAGAATCTTTCAATTAAACATTATTAAAATTGTGTACTTACATTTCTTTAAAAACAAATATTCAATATACCTGAATTAAAGAAAAATTACAAGATGGCAGAGTATAACATATAAATTATGTGTTGATGTTAAAATTAATGTCAGTGTTTCATTAATTTAAAGGGTTACTCCAACCCTAATAAAAAAAATGTAAAAGACAGAGGGGGGAGTGGGTGGAGGAGGGAAGGAGGAATTCACCCAAATCTTGAATGGAGGGAGACAGTAGAGAGACCCCACAGTGTGGGACAAAGTATAGAACTATCTTCCTCTTGCAGGGGCTCTGCACAAAGATTTTTATGTCTGTTGTCACTCATGACACAGATGCAGAATTGACATTAGGGAACCCGGAGTTCTGAACTGCCTAAGTCACATGTGTTAGGAATACAACAAGTCCCCAGCACACAATTAAATATAACTCAGTATGTTCAATGTTCCAAAGTTTAAATACAGAACAGGGCGCCAATTCACAAGGTATAGAGTGGATATAGTTACCAAAATCTTTGGAAATGTACAAAACTTTGAAAGGAGAAGAATAAAAGATCATAGTACAAACTTTAATTGTCAAATATAGTTAAAAACAAACAAATGGAACAATCACAAAATCAGTGGCACAATTGAATGGAATCAATATGTGCAAATGCGCTTAGTGCCTCAAATAGGCTGTATCCCCAGGGATACCAGTCAATAGTGGAAAATTCAGGATACCAGATAGACTTCTCCACATACAAGTGGTCGACAAAAGTAGGGAATTCCAACACAGTCAGCCGTTCTCTGGATGCTGGAGTTCTTGGGATCACACTGTGCTGGTAACCTTTCCAGGGTAACTTCCTACGTGCTCAACGCTTTTCGTCTATAAAGACTTCTTCAGGAAATTCTAAATTTCCCTTCAGAGTTTGAAGTTTAAATACGCTGGGCTGCATCAGTTCCATGCGTCTGCGCGTGTGCTGCAACGTAAAGATGGAACGTCATTACATCCCTCCGTCGTCTCCTACGCATGCGCACACCATGCCGGAACGCAAGATCAACTTTATTGTCAGCAGACACAAACAGCATCTACGGGCTTATCGTATAAAACCTAAATTTCTGCCTAATACTGTAATAAGGGAACATATTGTCCACAAATTAATCTTATGTATAAAAACATCAGTATGGGGATGTTATCATAAATAGAAAAAATAAGAAAATAATTTAAAAAATGGTTTTATTCTCATTTTGTATTATTTTTTTCTATAACAGATAATAATTGGAAACTGCATTTTCAATCAGTAAAATCGTAATACAAAGAAGTGTTCCAAAAAACAAACAAATATAAATTGCCCAATGGGTACTATCAGGAATGGTCTATATCTACAACAGACCAAGTTTAATAAAATAGACATTGAAACTACAGCAATACACTATATATACAATTCTTTAAAAAAGAAAACCTTGTGCTTAATATGACGAGCAAGGCTGGCACTACTGTAAAGTGGTACAAGCAGCCATGTTAGGACGCCCTGGTAGGACTTAGGACTCGGTGCCCAAATATATTGATGTGCCCCCAGTCCATCTTGGGTGACAGAAAGAAGGTGAGTGTACCCCCTCTTCCGCTGGTCACTTTTGTGTTGAGTGGTCTCGCTTTACGAGGTAGAGGATCCTCTTTGTCCTCATAAGATGGGTAAGAGACACAAGGCGGTAAGAGACAAAAGTGGGCAAAATGGAATAAGAAACATAAAAGGGAATAAGATACAGGAAGGGGTAAGGTTGCAAAAGGTGGTAAGAGACACAAAAGGAAAGGAAGATACAGACATTGGAGGGTAAGAGACCAAAAATGTTGTAGAGGGGAGGAGATGGACTAAAGGGGATACAATATGCAATGTTTCGCAAAAACCTTCGAAGGTGAGATTGTTTCTTTGGGTGCAGTGGCTGGTGTGTGAAGCACCATCTTGTTTCTTCAACTCCTGGTGCTTCACACACCAGCAGTCCACGTTAATGCTGTACTCTTGTGCTTGCAGGAAAGTACAACACTAATGTTTGTGGAGGAACCTGCAAAATGACAACAGTTTCCCTAGCCCTTACTTTGTCTTGTGATAGCTTTTAAATACATTGGGAGTTCAATTCCAATACAGTCTTTATGAGCATATCATAAAAATATTCTCTACTGACAAAGCTACTTTAAAGGGTTACTCAAAGCACCATGACCACTTCACTTTCATAGCTTTCACAATAAACATATAGAATATCACTGGTCTGCTGCCAGAGGTATATGTCCACCTCTGTCACTGGGCCAGAATGTGAATTCTATGCAAATTTGGCATCTGTTACCAGCATGCACAACAGAAGTATAATTCTATGAGGAGAACTTGGTCTTGGTGCTTGAACAAAGGTAAGTAGTTTTGTTTTTTGTTTTATGGGTGGGAGGTGGGAGGGTGGAGCAGTATAGGGAAGGCTACTCTGACCAAAAACAAAAAAGTTTTCTTATAATATTGTTTCTTGGTTAGTGTAACCCTTTTTATGAAATGAATAATGATAAAATAAAATAAGAAAAGCAACATTTTAAGTCTAGTGGTAAAATGTCTAGGTTTAAAATATTAAATGAATATATTTTTATAGAGCAACTGTGAAAAAAAAAAGATGGGAATACTTCTTCTCCAGCCTCCATGACAAGTGGAAGCAATCTAGAACCAGGATTTATTTAATTTTGACCTCTGCCTTGGAGCATTAGCAACCTTCTGAGGATGAGAGATTATACTAACAGTAGCTCAAATCTTAGAAAGGCAAACATTGTTTTAATCCTGCAATTTTTTTCCTACAGACTCCTGGAATATTCTATAGATACCACTAAAATTCGCAGACAAGACACTGTGACGACAATAAGCAACGTTTGCAATAACGTGATTGGACAGAGTCTTGCTTGGGACTTTGTGAGAGCAAAATGGAGTATCATCTTCAGCCAGTAAGTAGACATTAGAGTGGCTAGATTTGCATTTTCAAAAAAAGTATGTGTAATATGGTCAAGTTCAAACCTCTCAGGGAATGGCGTGCAGGTGGTGGTGGTGGTGGTGGGGGGGAGGGGGTAGGGGGAAAGGGGAAGGTAACAGACACAGGTATGAAGCCACATCATTTGAAGCTGTTCATCCCATTCACTACTAAGTTCTTCTTTGTTTAAAAAAACACAAAAAAAAACCACACACACACAAAAAAACAATTTATAGGGTTGGAATTTGGAGAATAGCAATTTCATGTAGAGATTGCTATTCATCAATAAATCCAAATGACCAATTTTAGTCCATTTCTATTTTTTTGTTTTTTTAAGAAATTAAATGTGATCTTTTGTATCACAATATTTCCTACATGGTCTTATATATTAACATAGAATATAAAACTAATTTCTACCATTTTACATAAATGAAGTGTGACAAAAAGAGGAAGGCAAAAAAAAATAATGAAAACTCTGTTTTAGGGAATGTGTAAGAATCTTGATTATTTGGGGGAATTTAATTTGAAATAAATGCCATCAAAATATAAAAATAATATTGATCGTTAAGTACAATTAGACAAAGGTATGAGAAAGCACACATAAGAAGGAACACCTAAGTGCCTCAAGCCCTTAGAAGAAACCACTGACATATCCAACAAAACATAGGACTCCGTATACTAGGAAAGGTCAAGGTAGGTTTATGGAACAACAGGGAACAAAGTTTCACCTGAAAAACAGAGCTTTTTTTTCAAGCTTAACGTGTTCTCTAATGTTCAAACATGCAAGAACTTTCCTAGTATAAACAGTCCTGTGTTTTGTTCAGTACAATTGCATATCTCTTCATGACTGCTAGAATAAATTCCTGTAATTTGGCTTATTATTAATTCGTAATAATTAAAGTACCAAGCTATACCATAGTGGTGTACGATCAGCAGACAAAATATGCAATAAGACACTTTGACTCACATGAGCTAGAAACGTTAAGGATCCTGTTTAAACAAACTGTGAAGGCTGCTGAAGGAGTAGGTTACCATTTACAGTTCCTCTGCAGAAAGGGCAGGCTGGTGCTTTGTGCAGAGAAATATGTTGAAATGGAGTGCTAGAGAAAACGAGAAATAATTTTCTTCATTATTTGTGTACATGAGTGGCAGGGGTAAGTCTGAGAATATTCTGTTTCCAGTTTTTCACGAATGAATTTGCTTTATATATCAGTATATTTGATTATTTTAAATAACTTGATGTGAATGTTATTATAATGTCTGATAAATTGTGAAGATGTCTTCCCTCATTTATTTTTTTTTTTTAAATTATCTCTATTTAGGTTTGGAGGCTCTTCTTTCTCTTTCGGTAACTTGATTGAACGTGTGACTCGCCGATTCTCCACTGAGTATGAACTACAGCAGGTAAGAAATATAAATGCTGTTTTTAAGGACATGTGGAGCGAGTTACTACAGTATATATAGTTGCAAAGTTAAGATAATTGTGTATAATGTTTTATGTGTTCTTACTTCTAACGCTACCCATCGCTTTTAGAACAAGGGTTTGATAACATAGTTATATATGTGGGTCAGCTTAGCACAGAGAGGAGTTTGATGACAATTTGGAAGTTACTAGGAGACTTTTTGATAAATAAATGCATTTATAAATAAAATAAATATATAAATAAAGGCCATGTATACACCAATACGGCCCAAAGGAGGTAAAACGGGGTCTTTAGGAACATGAGGGCCAGTTAATTTATTATCATCATACTGCTGACTTTTTTACACACTGTGATTGCAAGGTTTGCTGAATTGATGCCTCACAAAGACTTCAAAGCATCCATCAAGTAGATTAGTAAAAAGCTTATTAGAGATTTCCTTAATATGCATTTAATGCATATTGAGAAATCTTGCAGAGAGAATTGCGTAGTTTAAATGCCAAGCACCTTTTGAACAAAGTAGAAATATTGCTGAGTTCATAAGAACACAACACCAATACAGTGTGGTTAAACAAGGTGATATTTTAAATGCTGCCACAAAAGGTCTACGGTTCAGAGGCATAGGGTTAGACTACATGCTGTGGACTGTAACTCTTATTAATCTCAGTCTGGAAAAGCTATGTGATAGGAGTTAAAGGACTTGAGGACAGGTACTCCCTAATCCTAAATCCACATTAAGCCTCAACCCACCCTCCCTTATAATAGTAATAAGTCCCCTTAACTCTAAACATTCCCCAATCCTAAACTGATTTTACCCTAAACAACCCTAACATTAGCTGTAACCCCCTCTATACAGCATAGATAACTACAGATAACTGCCATGTAGCTCATTATCATAAAGAGCTCCATAACGTCTCAGTTCTATTTTCAAAGCAGTGACATTATAGCAATGCTATAATGCCACTTAACAGTATAAAGACAATATTTAGAGGTCATTTTTTTTTTTAAAGTTTAATATATTTTTATGCCCAACTTGTATAAAGTTCCAGAATATGTGAAATCACTAATGATTTAAGGGGAATTTTGGTCATGCATAACAGTCTTGCTTAATTGCTATTGTCCCAGGGTGTCCAAGTTTCATATTCAGATATTGTAGTCACACAAGTTCCCTGATGCTCTGGTTGGCTAAGGAGAGCCACATCAAGGTCCTTGTGTACAGAGATGGCATGCTTTACAGTCTTTCTTGTGAATATGCCAATCAAACTCTATGTTTCTATGTCTTAGTTGGAGCAGTTCAAAAGTGACAACCAGGATATTGGGTTTGGGACAGCCACACGGACACTGGAACAAGCCATTGAGAAGACGAAGGCAAACATCAGATGGGTGGATGAAAACAAAGAATCTGTATTGAAATGGTTCAATGATGCAATATAACCAATTACCATCTGAAACTCAGCACTCTTCTCATACTCATGAAGGGTTATTTCAGTGATGTAAAACAGAGGTTATAACCCTAGTAGGATTATTCAATAAAGTGAGAACTGTCAGAAATTTTGCATTTTAACTCAAATGTAAGATCATAGTAGCTGAGTTTGACACATTGCTTAATTAAACCATTTTTTTCAGGTTGACTATTTTAGTCTAAATTGCACAATCCCCTGGTAAATACCTAGGAATTGACAGTTTAGTGCAGGGGTAGGCAACCTTTGGCAGTGCATATGGACTATATCTTTCATGATGCTTTGCCAGCATTGCAGCTGTAAGAGCATTATGGGAGATGTAGTCCACAGGATCTGGAGTGCTGAAGGTTGTGTACCCTATTTTAATGAGTAAGACTGGTTGTGTGCCTTTATTTAACATCATGGGGCACAGGATGCATCTCTTTGTATTTACTGCTGCACTTAAATAAGAACCCACAAACTTAAGTATCCTATTTTTGTGGCTTTCTGTGTATTATTTTTAAAAGTCATGAAGAAATTCACTTTTTGCAAGAACATCTGATGAATGTCTCTGGTCCAGGTGGCAAATAAGAGCTTAATTTAAAGAATATGAGACATTTCCGTATATTACTGTTGGTCTTTCAAATTTATAATTGACATTTATGGAAAAAGAAATATTTTGTAATTTAATTTATGTGTTTACACTTAAAATAAAAATGAACTATGGAAATTTGCATTCTTCAATCTTCAACTTATTCACTTACACTATTATTTTTGCTTTTAAACAAATTAAGTATGTTGGGCAATAGCAGCCCAATGAGTTTGTCTGTCAGTGAGTGTGTGTGTCTGTCAGCAGGGCCAGCGTGTCAATGAGTGAGAGGAACATTAAAATGGGGCACTAAGGTACAGGGGAGGGAAGGGAAAAGGAACACTGGGGTAGGGGGGACAACTAAAAGAGAAGGAAGAGGAACACTATGGGGGGGAGGGGTGGTGGGAGGATCATTATGGGAAATGGGGGGCACTAAGACAGGTAAGGGGAGGAGATGAACACTAAGGGACAGGCGAGGGATGGGAGAGGAATAATAAGGGACAGAGAAGGAAGGGGAGAGGAACACTAAGGTACAGGAAAGGGAGGGGAGAGGAACACTAAGGGACAGGGAATGGAGGGGAGAGGAACACAGAGGGACCTGAGTAGTGGCAGTGCCCCTTTAAATAAAACATGTAGGGCTGAACAACATTTAAATCACACTTTCCACTAAATTTTGGAATTGCAACAAACAATAACAACCATAAAAAGAGGAGAGCATAAGATTAATGAAGTTTAACAGCAGTGGCGGTGAATATATAAAAGAGGAGCGTTCTGACTAGTGATGTACTGAACTGTTCGCTGGCGAATAGTTCCCGGCGAACATAGCGTGTTCGCGTTCGCCGCCGCAGGCGAACACATGCGCGGTTCGATCCGCCCCCTATTCGTCATCATTGAGCAAACTTTGACCCTGTGCCTCACGGTCAGCAGACACATTCCAGCAAATTAGCAGCAGACCCTCCCTTCCAGACCCTCCCACCTCCCTCCCAGCATCCATTTTAGATTCATTCTGAAGCTGCATGCTTAGTGAGAGGAGGGAAAGTGTAGCTGCTGCTCATTAGATAGGGAAATTGATAGCTAGGCTAGGGTATTCAGTGTCCACTACAGTCCTGAAGGACTCATCTGATCTCTGCTGTAAGGACAGCACACCAAAAAGCCCTTTTTAGGGCTAGAACATCAGTCTGCTTTTTTTTTTTTTTTATGTAATTGCAGTTGCCTGCCTGCCAGCTTCTGTGTCAGGCTCACAGTGGATACTGTGCCCATTTGCCCAGTCAGTGCCAACACTCATATCTGGTGTCACAATAACTTAAGCTTGACATTTAAAAAGAAAAAAAATGTTTTCACTGTAATAGATTGAATAGCAGTTACTTGTCTGCCAGCTTCTGTGTCAGGCTCACAGTGGATACTGTGCCCATTTGCCCAGAGCCACGACTCATATCTGGTGTCACAATAGCTTAAGCTTGACATTTAAAAAGAAAAAAAAATGTTTTCACTGTAGAAACATAGAAACATAGAAACATAGAATGTGACGGCAGATAAGAACCATTCGGCCCATCTAGTCTGCCCAATTTTCTAAATACTTTCATTAGTCCCTAGTCTTATCTTATAGTTAGGATAGCCTTATGCCTATCCCACGCATGCTTAAACTCCTTTACTGTGTTAACCTCTACCACTTCAGCTGGAAGGCTATTCCATGCATCCACTACCCTCTCAGTAAAGTAATACTTCCTGATATTATTTGTAAACCTTTGTCCCTCTAATTTAAGACTATGTCCTCTTGTTGTGGTAGTTTTTCTTCTTTTAAATATAGTCTCCTCCTTTACTGTGTTGAATCCCTTTATATAGAATCCCTGTAATAGATTGAATAGCAGTTAGTTGTCTGCTAGCGTCTGGGTGTCAGGCCTCCTTCAGCATGTGCTCTGCAGACCTCTGCCCGTGTACTTTTCCACTCATATCTGGTGTCTCTATAGCGTGCTTTTACAAAGAAAAAAAGTTTTTCAGTGTAAGCTAATAGCAGTCAGTGTCCTTAAACCGGGTGTTAGGCCTCCTTCAGCGTGTGCTCTGCAGACCTCTGCCCGTGTACTTTGCCACTCATATCTGGTGTCTCTATAGCGTGCTTTTACAAAGAAAAAAAGTTTTTCAGTGTAAGCTAATAGCAGTCAGTGTCCTTAAAGCGGGTGTCAGGCCTCCTTCAGCGTGTGCTCTGCAGACCTCTGCCCGTGTACTTTGCCACTCATATCTGGTGTCTCTATAGCGTGCTTTTACAAAGAAAAAAAGTTTTTCAGTGTAAGCTAATAGCAGTCAGTGTCCTTAAAGCGGGTGTCAGGCCTCCTTCAGCGTGTGCTCTGCAGACCTCTGCCCGTGTACTTTGCCACTCATATCTGGTGTCTCTATAGCGTGCTTTTACAAAGAAAAAAGTTTTTCAGTGTAAGCTAATAGCAGTCAGTGTCCTTAAAGCGGGTGTCAGGCCTCCTTCAGCGTGTGCTCTGCAGACCTCTGCCCGTGTACTTTGCCACTCATATCTGGTGTCTCTATAGCGTGCTTTTACAAAGAAAAAAAGTTTTTCAGTGTAAGCTAATAGCAGTCAGTGTCCTTAAAGCGGGTGTCAGGCCTCCTTCAGCGTGTGCTCTGCAGACCTTTGCCCGTGTACTTTGCCACTCATATCTGGTGTCTCTATAGCGTGCTTTTACAAAGAAAAAAAGTTTTTCAGTGTAAGCTAATAGCAGTCAGTGTCCTTAAAGCGGGTGTCAGGCCTCCTTCAGCGTGTGCTCTGTAGACCTCTGCCCGTGTACTTTTCTACTCATATCTGGTGTCTCTATAGCGTGCTTTTACAAAGAAAAAAAGTTTTTCAGTGTAAGCTAATAGCAGTCAGTGTCCTTAAAGCGGGTGTCAGGCCTCCTTCAGCGTGTGCTCTGCAGACCTCTGCCCGTGTACTTTGCCACTCATATCTGGTGTCTCTATAGCGTGCTTTTACAAAGAAAAAAAGTTTTTCAGTGTAAGCTAATAGCAGTCAGTGTCCTTAAAGCGGGTGTCAGGCCTCCTTCAGCGTGTGTTCTGCAGACCTCTGCCCGTGTACTTTGCCACTCATATCTGGTGTCTCTATAGCGTGCTTTTACAAAGAAAAAAAGTTTTTCAGTGTAAGCTAATAGCAGTCAGTGTCCTTAAAGCGGGTGTCAGGCCTCCTTCAGCGTGTGCTCTGGAGACCTCTGCCCGTGTACTTTTCCACTCATATCTGGTGTCTCTATAGCGTGCTTTTACAAAGAAAAAAAGTTTTTCAGTGTAAGCTAATAGCAGTCAGTGTCCTTAAAGCGGGTGTCAGGCCTCCTTCAGCGTATGCTCTGCAGACCTCTGCCCGTGTACTTTGCCACTCATATCTGGTGTCTCTATAGCGTGCTTTTACAAACCAAAAAACTTTTTTCACTGTTATAGATTGAATAGCAGTTAGTTGTCTCAAAGCGGGTGTGTCAGCCCTACAGCGTGTACTCTGCCAACCTCTGCCAGTTCACAGTGCCACTCATATCTGGTGTCACATAGCTTGCATTTAAAAACAAAAAACTTTTTTCACTGTTATAGATTGAATAGCAGTTAGTTGTCTCAAAGCGGGTGTGTCAGCCCTACAGCGTGTACTCTGCCAACCTCTGCCAGTTCACAGTGCCACTCGTATCTGGTGTCACAATAGCTTACACGCATAGTACCAATAATCGGAAAAAAAAATGACAGGCAGAGGCAGGCCACCCCACAGGGGCCGTCGTGGTCGTGGTGCTGTGATTCCCTTTTGCCCTAGAATAATGCCCAGTTTTCAGAGGCCAGGTACCCTGAACTTGAAAAGTTCTGAGGACATAGTTGACTGGCTAACACAGGACACCCAATCTTCTACAGCTTCCGCTCGGAACCTTGACGCAACATTCTCCTCCAGCTTAGCTTCGGGCACCTCTCAAGATTCCACTCACCCGCCTGCCGCCACCACCAACACTAGCCCCTTCACTTGGTATCTCAGAGGAGTTATTTACACATCCGTTTGAAGAAATGAGTGATGCGCAACCATTATTGACAGAGGATGTAGATAACAGGGATATGTCTCAATCAGGCAGCATTACACATGTACGGTGTGATGATGATGATGTTGTACCCGCTGCTGCTTCCTTTGCTGAGTTGTCAGATACAAGTGAAGCGGTTGATGATGACGATGCGTCCATGGATGTCACGTGGGTGTCCGCTCGGCAAGAAGAAGAACAGGGCGAACGTTCAGATGGGGAGACAGAGAGGAGGAGGAGACGAGTTGGAAGTAGGGGGAGGTCGTCGCAAGGAGCTAGTGGCACAGTCAGACAGCACGCATCGGCTGATCTAATCATTGTACTAAAGTAACATTTAAAGATAACCCTTATCTGTACGTTGGAATTCAAAAATCTAAGCTAATAAGAAAACAAAGCATGTCTTATCAGGTAAGAAAATATTTTATCTTCTTACAAGGCAATTCTGAATCTCCAGAGCTAACCGGAGCTAATCTCCGGAGCTAACCAAGCTTGTATTCACGAAACTAATTGCAAATGTTTATTTTTATGTGTGTGAAAGTGTTCAGCTTACTAGAAAGAAGAATTATAGAAAATGAATACAATTCTACCTCCAATTTACCTGTTCATACCCATATTAACCATTTTGTACTCAAATGTCCACAACACTATCATAGCTCTGGCAGTTCTGTATTCTGAAGAAAATACTAAAAAACAAACAAACATGAACTGGTAAACCCACTTAAAGCAAAATCTGTGGTAAAACTGTAACAGCAAGTGGAGCACCAAGTAAAACATAAAGTGTGACACCAGGTGCACAAGATGGTACACAATCCACTCCAAGCAATCACATCTATTTTACCCAGCAACATCTAGCAAGCTGTGAGAGGCCTCACATCACCAGTCACTCCAAGCAGTAATTTCAGTTTGTCCCAGGGAAACCTGCTGATGGGAAAGTCATTTTAGGCCAACTTTAGAAAAAAGTTTTGGTCATAAATGTTTATTTTGTAAAAACTACCTCTAATACATTATGTCTTTAGTCACTTCATCAACATTTTTGAGAAAGGTTTGACAGGGTTTTGAAAGGAGAGAATATCAGTTCCTAATTTTAGAATTAATATAGATGTATTTATATCTCTTGATAAAGCACAATCAGTTTTTTTTATTTCTAGAAAAAGTTCAAACATGTAAGAAGGTAGATCTTTAAATGAGAAAGGTTAATTTAATCCAGAAAATGTGTATGGTCAATGCATGTGTGCTCCCCGGAAGATAAAACATTATTTAACAATGTATGGAGCTTTTTGTCATTCACAGGGATTATTTGATATCAAGAAAGCCCAGCTAATATATGTTGTTATTAACAGGATGATTGATACCACTGAGATGGCAGCTTCTGATACCAGGAATCCATTTCCCTGCTTTGAGGAACTGGTAATTAATGAAAGTCACTTTCAAAACCAGCCTTATTCACAAGCAAGAATATGTGGCTCAGTTGAACATGAATCCTATCATTATTATTAAACAATATATATTTATTTTCATAGATCCACCATACCACATATAACTATGTGACCGTGCTGGTGCAACACAGATAATTGGTGTCAGAACAAAGATATGCTAAAGCAAAAAAAACATGTACATGAGGGGTACTATGATACTCAGGAGACTTCACTGAACACAAATATTAGTGTTTCAAAACCGTAAAAAGTATCACAAGAATATCGTCGGTGTAAGTGTCGTTTGTATGTGAAAAATGCAAAAAACTTAATTTTCACTGATAATATCATCGTTGCAATACATTATACTGTTTTGAAACACTAATATTTGTGTTCAGCGAAGTCTCCCGAGTAAAAAAATCCCCCCCTTCTACAGGTTTTATGGTGTCTTGGAATGTTACAGGGTTAAATATAGTGCTAGTAAATGAAATTCTCTGGACTTTCTGCCTGGGTTATCAGGCAGGTCCCGCAAATTAAGAAAAATGACTTAATTATGTAAACAAATATATGTAGACTATATATAATGTAAAAAATTTTTTTATTTATATATAGTGATATTTACATATATATTTATGTATATAGATATATACAGTGGCGTACATACCAGGGTCGTAGGGTGCGCGGCTGCGACCAGGCCCGGCCCACCAGGGGGCCCGGACACCCTGCGACCCGGTATGCACGCCAGTGTGGCCAGCCTCTGCTCCTGGGGGGCTCAGGAGCCGGCCACCTCAGGGCCCCCCGAGGCTGACCCTGGTGTCACCGGGCGGGCAGGCTGGTGAGCGCATGAGGGAGCACTCTCCCCTGAGTGCTCTCTCTTCAGCTCCCTCGCGCACCGCACTGATACCGGAGCCGGAATATGACGTCATATTTTGGCTCCGGCATCAGTACGTGTAGCACGAGGGAGCTGAACAGGAAGTACTCAGGGGAGAGTGCTCCCTCGCGCGCCCGCCATCCTGCCCGGTGACCGGCCGCCCAGCAACACCACTGTACTCAAGGGAATCCCCTCAGCACTCCCAAAGGTAGGGAGGCTGGGGGATTACATTTTTAAAAAAAGTGTGTGTGTGTAATAGTGTTAGAGTGTGTGTGTGTTAGTGTGTGTGTGTGTGTTAGTGTTAGAGTGTGTGTATGTGTTAGTTTTTGTGTCAGTGTGTGTGTTAGTTTGTGTGTGTCAGTGAGTGTGTTACTGAGTGTGTTAGTTTGTGTGCATCTGTTAGTGAGTCTGTTTGGTGTCTGTTAGTGTGTGTTTTGTAAGCAAGTGTGTATGTGTGTCTGTCAGTGAGTGTGTATGTATGTCTGTTACTGAGTGTGTGTCTGTCAGTAAATGTGTGTGTCTGTTAGCTAGTGTGTATGCATCTGTTCGTGAGTGTTTGTGTCTTCAGCACTTACCTTTCTCCAGCGCCGGACTCCCTTGGCGCTGGGGATCCCTCCGCCCTGATCCGCCTCTCAGCTCCAAATGCGCATGCGCGGCAAAAGCCGCGCGCGCATTCAAACCGCCCATAGGAAAGCATTACTCAAACAACTCAATGCTTTTCTATGGACGTTCAGTGTCTTCTCACTATGATTTTCACAGTGAGAATCGCGGAAGCTCCTCTAGCAGCTGTCAATGAGACAGCCACTAGAGGCTGGATTAACCCTCAGTGAAACATAGCAGTTGCTATGTTTTCAGTTACAGGGTTAAAACTAGAGGGACCTGGCACCCAGACCACTTCATTGAGCTGATGTGATCTGGGTGTCTGTAGTGGTTTTTTAAATATATGTGTACCTGCATGCACTGGCGTACAAACCGTGGTCGCAGGGGTCGCAGCCCTGTGACCCCTGCGACCAGGTGCCCGCTGCCATGTGTTGCGGCCCCGGCCCGCAACACATGCGAGGTGCACGGATCAGTTTTCGCACCGGGGCCCCATGGGTTGTGTGTACGCCACTGGATATATATATTTCGTTCTAAGTGTATTTTGATATCAATATATATAAGAAATGTGTTGCTTACCTGGGAAATAAAATATCTTACCATCTACCTAGGTTAATATAATGAAATATTATTTAAAATCTTTCAGAAATTAAGTAACTGGGAAAAGATAGAGGTCTCATGGTTGGAATGACTAAATATAATAAAGGCTTATTTAATACCTAAATTAATGTATTACTTTAGAGCATTGCCAGGTAGACTCAATATGGATGTCCTTAACCAGCTTTAAAAACTAATATCAAAATATACATTTGGCTGGTAAGCAGTCTAGAATTTCCCATAATATCCTTCAGAAAGGATATTGTACCCCCAAGAAGAAAGCGCAGCTTAGCAGAGGGGGCCTCGACAGGGTTTGGAGGCGGGCTTAGGTGGAGCAGGGTGGTGATTGACAGATCAGGATTCTGGGTAGGCTAATATAAATGTCGGCCATTTTAAAAATCCCCATTGCTAATTGACTTACCAGGCTGAATTGGTTCCTCCATCCCTCCCTTTATGTTGGGTTTTATTTTGCCCGCGTGGTCAAAGTTAAAGGAAGGAAAGTTAAGGGGGTAACAGGCCTGCTTAAAGAAGAGAAGAGTAGTGAGCTGTCTGTTTTAATATGGACTGGTTACCTGTTGGTAAGATGTTAGTGGTTTCGAGCTCATTGGTAGCTCAGAACCCAGGTAGTGTAGGGGTATCAAGGTATACCCCTGCCAGGATCGTGTGGAAAATGTTGGATCTTGTTTTGTTATACTTACGGATTGTTATACCATTTTATGTTATATATGATGGGTCATTGCCTTGCGAATTGATATGTGGGGAAGTGATAATGTTGGATGGCTGAGGATTTGTGGGTGGGCAATGACTTTTAATGTTATTTATATATATTATTGTTATTAATATCATCATATTATAAATATAATAAATATAAGCTGTAGACATATTGACCCATACCCAAAAGTGTCAGTATTTCATTGGGGTGGGCTGGGGTAAAGGTAATAGACAGCTCCTCCAGCCCATATGGCGACAATGCACCTGTCATGTTAAGGAGGAACTTCTTTCCCTGATGTCAATGTTCTAAGACCGAGAGCTCTAGGACAGAGAGCTAAACCTTCCTGCTCCATAAACTTCAGATACCATATTTCTTTGATCTCAAATTTATTAGAACAAGCCAGGTGAAACTACAAATTGGTAGAAATAAACATCAATCCGTACAGCATTGCATACAACAAAGAAACAATAATCAATAATACAGGATAGGATAACAAGAACTCACCTTAGCTCTCTAAGGGGTGATGGCTAGGGATGAGAAGAGCATGACTTGCTGCTTACTGTATCTTCTCAAAATGGAGGCTGATACACTTCCTGTAGAAGTCCTGCCCATAATGCTGTGCTTTCTAACAACTTTATTTAAACATACTGAAATTACAATATATGCAGAACTAGAACAATACTAGCATGTGTAAGTAAAGGAACCAAACATGTTATTCTAAACAACAAAACACAAATACACTGAATAAAGTCTGGAGGACAGAACACTCCCCGCTTGACGTTATGTGACATCACTGACAGAGTCTTCTACAAAAAAACAACAAAACAAGTTCAGCCACTGGTCTTAAAAATACTTTGGCCTCATACTGCTGGAAGATCTTGACTTCGACTTTACGGATGCACTTATCCTCGCTTGGCAGTACTCTGGTGATCAGACCTAACGGCCACTCATTCCTTTGTGCCTGGCAACCTCCCATGAGTACAACATCAGTAAAAGGCGGATCCATGCTAAGTCTGTCAGACGGTAAATTGGCCATCTTTTGTGTCTGTAACGTTCTGCAACGTTTACGGCAGATAACCCACTTGAAAAGGAACTTGCTCACACATCTCTTAGCTCCAGCTATCCACAGTCCAGCAGCTCGTAAAGCTCCTTCAGTACACAGTCGACCATGGTGTTTGGTTTTGTCATGGTTGTGTTGAATGAGTAAGTAGGCAATATGATGGTGGCCTGGGATCACTAAAGGATGTTTCTCTGAAAACTCTAACTTGCCTTCTTTTAAACGGCCTCTTACTCTCAACAGGCCATATTCATCCAGGATTGGATCACGTTTCTTCAAAACACTGTCTTTAGGAACAGGTTTCTGGTTAACAATACAGTCGTTTTCTTTGGCGAAGACCTCTCTCTGTACAACAGATATTATACAATTTTTAGATTGGCAGTTGCTGTGTAGATTTTTTCACAGTGATGCCAACTTCTGCAGTTGTCATGAGTTGGTGGCTCCTTTTTGTAGGACTGAGCTATGTGGATTAGGCAAGTGATAGCTCGAACTAGTGATTTCCAGGTTGAGAACCTGCTAAAACGGTGGGTTTTAAACTGGCTGAGAGAAGTTGTTGTGAGTTGTCAGGTAGAGACCAGTCGGGACTGCGCAGAAAGGTGGAACCTGTGAACCATGAAGTACTCGCGAGACGGCTGGCCGCAACAGATCTGGTTGCTAGGTCTGCAGGATTGTAGTCTGTAGGCACAAAATGCCACTGTTCTGGGTGGGTGGACCTCCTTATGCTCAACACTCTGTTATTGACATAGATATAGAAACGCCTAGTGTAAAACCCAGCTTCTTGAATTTCTATGTTTGTTTCTGTTGCAATTAGTTCAGCTAGCTCTATAGCCAACACTGCAGCACAAAGTTCTAATCTAGGTATGGTGTGTCCAGGGAGTGGTGCAAGTTTTGCTTTACCCATTACAAACCCTATATGGCATTGCCCTTTGGTATCTATGGTTTTGAGGTAGGCTACAGCAGCAATTGCTTTAACGGAAGCATCTGAAAACACAGAAAGTCTTTGCAACTGAACTTCTGTAGATGACACAGGGGCATATGGGCGTGGTACTTTGAGGCTAGATAGAGCTGTTAGTGAGTCTTTCCACTCTACCCATAGGTTCTTCCTGTCTGTGGGAAGAGGGTCGTCCCAGTCTAATGACTCACAAATTAAGTCTGTAAGTAGTGCTTTACCCCGGATGGTAACAGGTGCTGTAAAGCCTAAAGGGTCATATAGGCTGTTTATGGTAGACAGGACACCTCTCCGGGTGAAGGGTTTTTCTTCTGCGTTTACTTGGAAGGTAAAAATGTGAGATTTTAAATCCCAAAGCAAACCAAGGCTGCGTTGCACGGGAAGCGAGTCTGTGCCTAGATCTAGGTCCTTTTACTCGCTAGAGTGATCTTGGGCAGGAAAGGATTCTATAACTTCCCTACTGTTGGAAGCAATCTTATGGAGTCTTAAGTTGGGACAAGCAAGCATTGTCTGAGCTCTTTTGAGGATGTGATTTTGGCAGGGCTGGAAAAGAGAAGGACGACCGTTCTCTAGGGTACTAGTGAGTAAGTTATTAACAGATGCCGGTTTGTGTGCGCTCCCTGGGCAAACATCACCTATAATGACCCACCCAAGATCGAGTTTTTGGGCATATGGGGCATTGTGAGGACCATTGATCTGCTTTCTTGCTTTGTGGGCTTGTAGGATATCCCTCCCTAGGAGTAAGATTATCTGAGCCTGATCATCTAGTTCTGGTATGAGATGTGCTATGCGGTTCAGGTGAGTCTGGTGAACTGCTACATCTGGAGTTGGGATCTCAGATCTGTTGTCTGGGATCTGATTGCACTCTATTATGGTTGGTAAGGGGAGGCATGTCTTACCATCCATAGACTCGATTTGTAGGCTGTCAGCTCTTCTCCCCGCCGTGTCCACTGTACCTGCACAGGTCCTAAGGGAGTAAGGACTGATGGGGCCCTTAATGTTCAGAATGTCAAAAAACACAGTCCTAGCTAGTGACTTGTTACTCTGATCATCCAAGATGGCGTAGAGCTTGACTGCTTTATCTCTGCGTCCTTTTGGGTAAACTTTTACTAGACATGTTTTGAAGCAAGATCTGCTGCCTGTAATTCCTTTGCAGACTTCGGTGCACTGTGAAGGGATTGCTATTGCGTCTGTACCAGAGTCTTTGGCCTCCCCACCATCCTCCTTGCTACTATGGGCAGGTGGGATGGTTCTTGGAGCTGGCCCTCGGTGCAGCACTGTGTTATTATCTGTGCTGTCGTACTCTGTACACTTGACACTGACCTTACAGTCCTTGGCAAAGTGTGTTGATGAGGAGCAGCACTTGTAACAGATGTTGCTCTCCTTGAGGAAGGCTTTTCGATTCCGGATGGTCTTTGCCCTGAAGGTTCTGCATTTCAGAAGAGGGAGAACGTAGCAGGGTCACTGTCTTGATCCTCTGGCTGAGACTCTGCAGATCTGTGGGAAGAAATGTTAGTTTTGTGCACTGCCACTGGAGCCCTGAGTTGCTTAGGGCCATAAGAAGTGGCATAAGACACTGGAAAAATGAAACTGGGGTCGTCTTTCATTCCTGCTTGTCTGTCTACAAAGTCCACAAACTCTGTTAAGGGTGGAAGAGGTACATTGTGTTTTCATTTGTAATTACAGCCATAAGCGATCCATCTTTCGTGCAACTCATAAGGAAGTTTTTGTGCTAAGGAGTTAATACCTCTAGCTGAGTCGAGATAAGAAAGGCCAGGTAAGTCTCATTCTGCTTTAGCAACTCGTAACTCCATACACAGGTCACTGAATTTTTTGAGTCTTTGGTAACCTTTGCTAGGTATTCTTTTAAATAGTGTACTCCCTATAGCCTCTGGTGAGCGTAACATCTATCCAGTCTGCTCCAGATGTCTGTAAGACATATCTCTGGGTGGTTTATATTAATGTCTCTGATCCTTTTTGCATGCTTAGCGGAATCATTGCCAAGCCACTTTACGAGGAGATCTATCTGTTCCCTGCAGGATAGATCTAGACCTTTGATGGCACTCTGGAAAGAAGATCGCCAAGCCCTGTAATGCTGGGGGTGATCACTGAATTTGTTAAGTCCTTGGGTAACTAACTCGCGTTTTATAAGGAACTTGGCAAGGTCTACAGACGCCTGACTGGCATTTGGGTAGGTTGTTGGTGTATCGTGGTGTGGTGTATGGGCATACCTGGTGTCAGGACTTATCTTTTCGGCTCCGTTCCGGCATTTCCGGTATGCGGAAACGTCCCCGCCCCCTCTCTGACGCGGCTCTCTCAAGCTTTATAGAGAGACCACGCCAGATTCAAAATTGCTTAGTGATTTCTGGTTGTTACTTCCACAATCACATTGCCGGCTAAGCTCTTCTCCGTTAATACTGTGTACCAAACCTTGGACTGTTTAAACGGTTTTCTGCCTTCTCATCTCCCTCTGACCACGGACCGTGTATTGGATTTACCTGCTCTCTTCCTAAATACTGGAAAGCGGACTGTTAGATGTTTAACCATCCTGCAGACTCAAACTAACCTTCCTTTGGAGGACAACTCCCAACAATCATAAATATACAATTTAATACTATCTCTGAGTTCTCACTTGCTAATGAACTGTTACCTGCTTGCTAAAATCTGCTACTACTAAAATACTATTACAATTATTAATGCTTTATGTCTTCAACTAACAACCTGCAAACGCCACGCTGCCTTAAAGCTACAGTAACCTTATTAATTAAAGGATTCTCATTTCACTCTCTATTATAAAAAATAAGGAAAATTATAATCTGCAGTTGTGTTCCACATTTAAACCACTTGTGACATAACAGAATCACTAAGCCTATAATATGGAACCAGCAGATGTGATTGTAAAATCCCCCCTTTTTCCAATCATCTTGGGTATCAATTGGTTACAAACTCGTGATCCTCTCATCCACTGGGCTCCCTTCTCTCTCTCCTTTGAGTCAAATTATTGTAAGGAAAACTGTCTTCCACATATTCCTATACTTCAAGTAAGTCAAGAAAAACTAATACCTGAACAGTATTCGGACTTATCTGATGTTTTTAGTAAAAAAGAAGCTGAAACTCTTGCTCCTCATAGGATTTATGATTGTCCTATCGACCTAATTCTTGGTGCTCCCATCCCCTATGGTCACATATACCCTCTTTCTGAGAAGGAATTAGAAACCTTTAAGGATTACCTTGAGAAAAACCTCCGTAAAGGATTCATACATCCTTCCACATCTCTTGCTGCTTCCGGGATCTTCTTCGTAAGGAATAAAGATCAAACTATACGTCCCATAATTGACTACCGTGCATTAAATAAAATAACAGTTAAAAACCATTACCCTCTACCTTTGATTCCCAAATTAATTGAAAGATTAAGAACGGCAACTATCTTCACCAAACTTGACCTCAGAGGGGCTTACAACCTAATTAGGATAAAAGAAGATGATGAATGGAAAACAGCTTTCCGTACTAGATATGGCCTCTTTGAATATCTTGTCATGCCATTCGGACTCTGTAATGCTCCCGCTACTTTCCAACATTTCATCAATGATATATTCAGAGACCTTTTAGACACATGTGTCATCATCTATCTAGATGACATTTTAATTTATTCCGATAACCTTAAAGATCACAGGATGCATGTACGCTGGGTACTATCCAGATTAAGGACTCACAAACTCTATGCTAAACCAGAAAAATGTTTATTCGAAGTTAATGAACTCAGCTTTCTTGGCTATGTTATCTCTCCTCACTCAATAAGAATGGATGATTCTAAAATAAAATGCATTCTTAATTGGCCCATCACTTCCTCTACCAAGGATGTGCAAAGATTTCTTGGTTTTGCTAATTTTTACAGAAAGTTTATTAAGAATTTCTCTGAGATAGCTCATCCTCTCCATATTCTTGCTCGCAACAAACATTTATTTTGTTGGAATGACCACGCCCAAGATGCCTTTGATACTCTAAAAAGAAATTTACAACTGCTCCCATTCTACATCTTCCAAATCCTTCATTTCCTTATGTCTTAGAAGTAGACGCATTTGAAAATGCTATTGGAGCAGTTCTCTCACAACAAAAGACTCCTCAAGACCCTCTCCATCCTGTTGCCTTTTTTTCAAGATCTTTAACCTTGGCTGAGAAGAACTATCCCATCGGAGAAAAATTATTATTAGGGATAAAAGTAGCTTGCGAGAATTGGCGTCATCTTCTAGAGGGAAATAAAATTCCTATAGTTGTTTATACAGACCACAGGAATCTTGAATACCTCAACACCAACAAAATTTTATCTTCTAGACAAGTAAGATGGAGTCTTTTTTTTGATCGTTTCAATTTTCAAATCGTTTATAAACCTGGATCTCGTAACAAGAAAGATGATGCTCTTTCTAGGATCCCCCACAAACCTTCCTCAGAGGATAAACCTCTATCAATATTGTCAGACAATAAATTTGTTGGACTATCATCTACCATATTGGATGAATTAAAACAATTATCTCTTGATGAACTTGAAATACCCTCCCCTCCTAAACTGTTCAAAAAGGAAGGAATTTTTTATTTCAAAAATAGGATTTATATTCCTCCAAAACTGAGGAACAAACTTCTAAAATTAATTCATGACTCTCCACTTGCAGGACATCCTGGTATTAAAAAGACATTGAAACTCTCAATAGACAATACTGGTGGCCCCATCAAGACAAAACCATTGAAACTTATGTTAAGTCCTTTCCTGTATGTCAGAGGTCCAAAATTGAACATCACCTTCCATATGGGTTATTGATGGGTTTACCAGTTCCTGTGAGACCCTGGCAATCTATTTCTATGGATTTCATGGTGGAACTCCCTTCTTTACAAAAATACACCACCATACTTGTTGTTGTCGACCGTTTTAAGAAAATGTCACATTTCATTCCCTTGGAAAAGTTACCTACATCGTCCGAACTTTCCAAAATCTTCATAGATAATATAATCAAATTACATGGATTCCCTGAAGAAATCATTTCTGACAGAGGTACCCAATTCACTTCACGATTCTGGAAGGAGATGTGTTCCTCTCTTCAAATCCAACGTAAGCTCTCTTCTGCATACCATCCTCAAACCAATGGTCAAACAGAACGAGTCAATCCATGTTTAGAACAATACCTTCGTTGTTATTGTACATATTTACAAGATGATTGGATTAATTGGTTGCCTATGGCTGAGTTTGCCTACAACAATTCCATACACTCAAGCAGCAAGATGACCCCATTCTTCTCAAATTATGGATTCCATCTGTGACGAAGTGCCCTTCGCCACTTGGTCCTGGAGAGGCCTACTTGCCAGCCTCCTCCCCTGTGACTATGACTCTTTCATGTATCTGGCTTTAAAGCCCCTAGTCTACCTTCAGACAGACTATTTATGTGGGCTGCTTTATTTATCCTATGTTTTAGTCACCCTGTACCCATTATAGGTGCAGGGTGTGTGTAATGTAATTGTTTATAGTGTGTGTACTGTGTAATGTATTGCCTGCTCTCTTGTATTGCTGAGGTTTGCTACCAACTAGGTGGGTTTGGCTATGGAGCTGGTCTAGTGCCCTCTGTTGGTAGCAACAGCAATATGCACTACCTGAATTGCAAGACTGGTTCATTTGCATATTCGGGTAGATTTGCATATTGCTAATTCTGCAGGCAGGTGAGATATTTACTGTTAAATATTGTCTCCCCCCACCCCTTTAAAAATGTGCCATTGTGTTGTGATAAGTCACTGTGTGTTTCTTGATATGGTTTGACTGTTTGTGATTTTATTGAGGTTTCACAACAATGTTATTGTGGTGACTGTATTGGCTGGTCCCAAGGGAATAAAGGTTTTGACAGTTCTTCTTGATCCTTCTAAACGTAGCCTTGTCTCGTTATTGGAGGGAGCTGTTATAATCACACTGGGGATTGCTATGCTCTGCATGCTCTCCTGAGCTTGAGTCACTTTGCTCTTTTAAGAGCTTGTTCCTGACACGCTCTCTTTGGAGGAGGGGTCTTCACCACACAGTCCTGGATGCTGGAGGTTCATACAGGGTGGAAGGAAGAGTTCTTTCCCACACAGTCCTGGAGGACGAAGCTGATCCAGGGTGGAAGGAAGACGGCGAGACTCCAGTCAAGATACGGCGGTTGCGGAGTCTGCGGTGGTTGCGGTGTCTGCTGCAGTGCTTGGAGTCCTCAGGAAGCGCTAGGAGCATCCATCAACGGAGGGTACTCGGTCGGAGTTGTGGGGATATTTATGGGATAATAATAGTAACAGTGAGAATTGCCCACTATTTCAATTCTCAGATCCCAAAGAACGTTTATCGTGTTAAGTGGAATGTATTTCATATAATAATATCACAATGTATAAAAATAGATTTTATTTATGATAACCAATAATTAACAAATAATATTATGTAACATGCATGACAATAATCAATGAATATTCAGTATAAAATGGTATGCAATACAAAGAAATGGGGATTACGTTTCAATGGTTAAACGGCATTATCTGTCAAGAATTCTGACGATTTATGACTATCTTTAACACAGACTTTTCACAGCTAAGAACAGAATTCCTCAGATTGCAGCGTAAGGTCGTAAAGTTTAGCAGACAGTTAGAATAACCCTTTCAATGCTGGCTAGATCTCCTAGGTAGTTAAGATCTATTCTTATGTATTTTTAAATAAAATAACATTTAAACCAGTTCACTAGTCATTTTCTTAAACCATCCATAAGAGAATTTACCACATTATATAAGCAGATTTTTAATTTGTCTAAAAGATATCTATCTTAATTTAGAGCAAATCAATACACCTGGATAAAAACAGCGGTATGCTAACACGTGATAATATCACATCAATATATAATTATTCTTAATTCCACCTGCAGAATGGAATATTTATAACTATATATTCTTAGTTAACTAAGATTTCTTAATATGGAAATCTGACCGTGCTTTATCCAGTCATATATAATGCTATTAATACATTTTAATTAATTTAATTTAATTAAATGAAACCAGTATAGTTACCAGTTGAGTAGATATTTCATCCGATTGGTAGTCTCAGGAATTTATTTGGATGTGTCTCTGCATGGAGGTTGGAGTCCCCAAACTTCCAATTCCTCTCTTTTCTCTCCTTTGCATATCTTGCATCTGCCTCCTTCGTCTTGTCTCTCTATCTTCCCTTTGTCTTAACTTTTAAAGGGCCAGACTCTCTGTACGTCATCAGTTGATAACCCAATAGAAGCACTAGAGGTGTGGTTATCTTCCAGATCGCAAATTAGTTATTTGGTCTGTAGAGGGCAGTCTTGTCCTACTAAACATACCTATCCAGGGAAGAGTTAACTTTTCCTGGTGGCTATTTTGACGTCATTTTGCGTTATCTTTATAGCGCCATAATTTAAAATTTCAAAGGGTTTCTTAAATTTTGTCCAGACTTAGCGTCTGCAATTCCTGCCATAATTTCTGATATGACAGATCATGAACTAAGTTTACCCTTTTCCATACAATGGTACCTTATATATATAGACAGTTAAATATAAAATTATTTAATCTTTGTCACAATTGTCTGGGTTTAGATTTGATTATATTCTTCTTATCACTTGTTTATACTATGCTATACATTCCTTAGCTCTGGCAAAGAGGTTAGCTTACAGATAGAAATATAGTGTCTCTTTGTCTTTGTTAACTTGGAATAACAAAATGGAGTCTGGTCTGTTCAGAGTGACTCAGAATATACACTTTTAGTTTCTATCATAGCACAAAATGTCTGCCGATATAAATACTCTGACATACCCCCCTTTAGTGCATTTCATAGCCAAAATTAATTTAGCTTATGAATAAGCACTATAGAAGTTATCAGACATATTGTGCAATCACATCATTTCTAACATAGTACATTATTTTCATTTGACAAATGTCTTTGGGAGTTACATATGGTATGGTCAATAAAAAGCAAATCTCCATACGTTCCGGATCAATTAAGAGAGGTATTGCGCTCCCCATCTCAAAGGCCAGATTTAATTGCATAGGCTCAATTGTTTCTCCATCCACATTGGCAGGCATCGCATGAACAATATCCTTGGATACAAAATACAGAGGTATGCGTCCCCCTGCCAATTCGATCATTCCAGTTTGCACTTCGTCGAGAAAAGCAAGTGTGTGGAACAATATTGGGTCATGCAGAAATAGAAGTTCACGCTTAAATAAGTCATGACTTTGGTGCAACTCAGTGGATTTGGCAATTAACTCCAAATGCAAATTTGTTGTAACAACTGTGTCTTCCACAATAGTTAACACGTCTTGGAGAAGTGTTCTTTGCTGGTTTATCACCTGATGAATATCGTTAATGTGTTGCTTTAGCGCATAGATTTCCATATCCAGCTTTTGGACAGTAATAGAGTTGGCTGCAGACATTCCAGTTGCGACAACTGCACCGACAGTGGCACAAACTAATGCAACAATTATAGCGGTGAGGAACCTTTTGGGTCGGTTGCTCATCGGAATAGAACTGGATACAAATGGTTTCCGGGCTTGCTCCAAGATGTTTCGCACACGGTCCTGTGCTCTTTGGAGGTGCATCTGGTACCAAGTCTGTAACTCAGGAAGCTGCATCGATGAAATGTTGTATGCCTTCTCGATGGAAATCTTGGGGTCCAAGCTGACGAACACACGTCGGGTCAGGATCCTCTTCTCCTGTTAAGATGAACCCTGGTGTCTCTTGAATCAGGATGCCGGAGGATGGTCCCATCTCTGCGATCGGGTCGGTCCGTAGCTCTTGGCACAGGAGCAGTACGATCCAGAAACACGCCACATCCTTCTTGGACATCTTTCGACAGTCACGGATCAGGAACTCGTTTCAGACTTATCTACTAATGATTCAAGGTTTGTTAAGCATACAAACTTATAACAGTGTGACATCACTTGGCCTAGGACAACACATTTTTACGATTCATCAACATATGTATTCTGTCTAATTCTATTTTCATAACTTCATCCCTCACTACATTTATTACTGACTCCTCAGCAATATACCTATAGCAGTTAAACAAGCTAGTAACCTGCTTATAAAATGTAGTTATTGGATGGCAAGGAAATGGTTAATGACATGAACGTACATGAGATCATGGCACATCACAACATTTCACATCATACTATACCACGTGAATCAAGCATTCATCCAGGTTAGTCGTTCACCCTTCTGCGTCCGAATCCACACCTATAATCCTTAATTGAGATTTAGGATGACAAGCACGCAACTGGTTAATGTGAACCCACTTTTCAATAAAATCACCATCCTTAGGAATTTTTATCTTATACGCTACTGGGGAAATTTTGTCAATGATGACATATGGCCCTTTCCAAGAAGGTAAAAATTTATTTTCCTTGACTTGATTTCGCGCAAAGTTATACAGATAGACTTGATCTGTTATCTCATATTCCTTTTTCGTGGTTTTTAAATCGTAATAGGTCTTAACCCCTGTCGCTGCTTTTTCTAGATTCTTTTGGGCAAAAGCAAATGCATGCTGTAAATGCTTGCGCAAATCTTCGATATACTGATGCGTAGTGGCAGCATTGATCAAGTTATGATCCGAAGTACGATATAGTAAATGCTGTGGTAAAACCATCTTTCTTCCTGTCATCAATTCAAAAGGTGACAATTTGGTAGCAGTGCTAGGTGTAGCTCTAATCGCCATTAAAACTAGGGGCAATTTAATGTCCCAGTCTTTACCAGACTCCTTAACATATTTCTTTCAGAATATTAACGATAGACTGGTTATATCGCTCTACCCCCCCGCTAGACGCAGCGCGGTATGCAATATGTAGCTTTCGTTTAACACCTAGAATGTTCCACATCTTAGCCATTACTTCGCTGGTAAAATGACTACCTCTGTCTGACTCAATTCTTTGAGGCAGACCGAACCTGGAAAAGACATGGTTAATCAACAAAGTGGCGCACACGGTACTCGTGTTCTCTTTACAAGGCAAACATTCTATCCACTTTGTGTACATACATGTAACGGTTAACATGTATTTGTTACCTCTTGAAGATCTTGTTACAGGACCTATAAAGTCAATTTGAATATCAGACCAGGGTAATGACACCCCCCTCTTCTGAAGTGGTGCACGATGGGTTGGACCATGGGGTTGATATTGCGGACAAATCAAGCATCCCTGACAGTATGTCTTAACATCCCTTAACATGTGTGGCCAATATGCATAATCACGCAATATCTCATATGTGATCTTATCACCACGATGCCCAGATGTAGGTGCATCATGTGCGTGTTGGAGCATTAACCCTCTGTATACAGTTGGGACTACCCATTGTTGTATACCATGTTTAGAAGTTCTGACCAGTAACCCATCCATGATACTAAATTGGACTTTATATCTCATCAAGATTCGTAAATCTTCATTATTTTGCAATCCTCATCTGTGATGGGATTGGCAGTAGGGTCTTCTATATGTTTATAGAATATACCTATGACGGGATCATTCTTTTGACTGGTAATCAGGTCCTCACTAGGAGCTTCTTGACTCCATTGCACGACATTTAAGTCGGCATTATCTCTAGCCTGTCGTCTAGTTATGGCTTCAACATGAATTGAACCCATAAGATCATCAATGTTTAGGGTTTCACCATTGATGGCAGCTTGTTTTGCCAGTGAATCGGCTAAGTCATTACCATCCTTGTCAATACCTTCTATTATAGAATGGCCTTTGGTTTTCTTCCAATATATGGTGAAACCATTTTCCTTAACCAACTCATCGATTTTACAAAACAATTTCCCATGTTTAACAGGTTTGTTATTGCTTTTCAGCATTTGGTTACGTTTCCAGCTAGGCAGATATTCAACGAAACTGTTGCGAACATAGTTGGAATCAGTTATAATAACAAATTCTTTGATACTATATTCTATTGCCATTTGAATGGTCTTATATACTGCACAGAGTTCGGCTATCTGACTGCTTTTGGGACCAATATTGTATCCTATAAATACATTGGGATAATCACCTGTCCAGGCGATTCCGATACCTGCAACTAACTTCCGTTCAGCACCAACGACGTGGTGATATGAACAACCATCAATGTATACCCACGGTAGTGGTCGACAGTATTCCTCGTCATAAACTTTATAAGGAGATAGCAATTGCTCTTCTAGGGAGTCATCTCCGGTGTCATTATCATCCAGAGATGGAGCAGTACAGTCATGTAATTCTGCTAAACCTTGGGCAACTGGGCTTCTCTTATTATGTTTATAATGGACTTCTAACGGCCATCCCTGTAAGGATAGAGTCCATGCAGTAATCCGACTGTTAGAGAGATTACCGTCTCTAATTCTTTCACTCTGCAGATACTGTAGAGGTTGGTGAGTTGTTTCTACAATTATTTTCTCACCTTGGATATAGCTACGAAAATTTTGTAGTGCCCAGACAGTCGACAATAACGCTTTCTCACACGTGTTGAATTTAACTTCAACAGGTGACAAAGTCTTGCTAGCATATGCAATAACTTTGTTTAAACTGTCCTGCTTCTGATACAGAACAGCACTTATGCTTAAATCGGTATAACCTGTCTCCAGATAGAAGGGTTTACCCCCCTCTGGGTATGCTAAGCAGGGTGCCTGAATGAGCTTCCTCCTCAGTTCACTTACCGCTTGGTCCTGAGGCTCCCCCCAGTTCCAGGTAGTTTCCTTTTTAAGCAGGTGTAAGAGTGGTTTCGTTATTTCTGCATAGTTATCTATAAACTTACGGGAGTAGTTAGTCATACCAAGGAACGATCTTAATTCCCTGATGTTTGAAGGTGTTTTAGTCTTTAGTACGGCTTCAACCTTCTTCCTCTGGGGATTTAATCCTTCAGAAGTTACCTCATGTCCGAGGAAATTGACATGGGTGCGACACCATTGCGCCTTTTGTAAAGACAGTTTAATCCCTGCCTCTCTTAACTGAGTGAGAACATGTCTAATCTCTAAGATATGCTTATCAAAGGAAGTGCTTTTAAGCAAGACATCGTCGACATATGATAACGTATACTGCTGCTTTCCAAATGTGAAGGCCAATTTGTATTGGTCTTCATTATGGACTGGTACAGTCCAATATCCCTGCGCACAGTCAATGGCAGTGAATATTTTGGATCCCTGCATTTGTACCAAGCATTGGTCTATGTATGGCGTTGGCCAACCAGACATATAGACGCGTTTATTTAGCTGTCGTAAGTCAGCGCATAAACGCCATTGTCCATTAGGTTTCAGAATCCCCAAGATCGGATTATTATACGAACTGTGCACTGGACGTATAATGCCCCGTTCCTTTAAATTCTGAATGATGTCTTGTAGACCATCATATGACGCTAATGGGAGTCTATACTGTTTGATAAATACAGGTGGTAAATTTGGATCAGTTTGTATTCTGGCTACGTGGAGGTTAGTTAACCCACAGTCGTAGGAATCTTTGGCAAAAATATCTTGGAATTCCAAAAGTATTTCCTTTAGTTGCTGTCGCTCAGCATCGTTGGAGCAACCGTCAGCTAAAGATATTTGCTCTTCTAGCCTTTCCTGAAATCCTGGGAAGATTTCAGGCTGGCCTATCTCGTAAGCTTCTTCAAGCCTAGAAGTTAGGTCAGTTCGGTGTTGACTTACCTTTTCTCTTTGGTCGTGATACTCTTGTGATTCCTGCTCATTGAGCGGATGATCGAAGGTGATAGATGCTTCTTCGATTTTTACACGAGCCTTCTTCAACGTTGAAGGGATATACAGATAGGATAGTGAATAATCCTTCTGGGGAGGAATGGAATATTTGATCGACAATTTCGTCCTCAGTTAAGTATTCTTCAGGGATGAGGCCTATAATTTGGTTTTGGAAACCAAATGTATAATACTCAGCATCCAATGCTAGACCTAGTAATGTTCCTTTTGGTAAAGTAACACTATTGGGTGTAACATTGTTGACCATGATATAGGTGGGATTCTTACCAATACTTACCATTGGTGTATGTGTTACCACCATCCCTAATTGTTGTATCTTGTTAGATAAACAGATTAGGGCATCAGAGTTTTCCAATCTCTGACCTTCCTTGTGGGTAAAAGAAAGTTACTTGTCCCCTGTGGAATGGTTATGTCATCAGGAACTTGGATACTTACCGCATATGGGAGTATTTGTCCTGATTTCAGGGCGTTTTCCTCGTGAAGGTATCCACAAGGATTACCTTTTAACCTTGTCCACAAATTGGAATTAATCAGGTCAAGGTGTATGGCAAAACGATGTATGACATCATTGCCAACGTAAACCTGATAGCGAGGTTCGTCTATCACTAAGAATAAATGTTTAACTGTCTTATTTCCGATGGAAATAGATAGTAAACATTTTGCTATCACATTGTAACTCTCTGATTCGCCATCCAGGTTCTGGATCCACCTGTCATGTGGGGAAGCGTACCTGATCATTTTAGGATTAGCGATCTGCTTTAACAGACTTCTGCTAATATAGCTGTTCTCACTCTTTAAGTCCAGCTTTGCATTCCTACTTCTTCCCAAGTCATTTATTTGAATAGGAAAGAATAGGTTGTTATTAACCCTTTCAATTCTGGCAAGGAATTGAGCATGACCTGCCAGATCTACAGATTCAACATAGTCCCTGTGGAGAGAAATGGTTAAAACATCACCTTCCAGAGAGACATTCTGGATCCTCTCTGGAGCAATTCTTACGGAATGTTCATCTACAGGTGCGATTGCATCATTCACCTGCAGGATAGTCACGTCAGGTGACTGACTATTCCTAAAATGTACCTCAATCGAGTCAGGTCTTTCTTCTATCACATGGCAGTTACGATCAGATTGAACATGTGATTTCTCATAGGTTATAGGAACTTTAGCTTGTGACCATACAATTCCATTTACACAGTCAATAATTGTGTTAAGTCTTCTGAGTATGTCTATACCCAGAATCAGTCGGTCATAGGGGAGATCTACCACTATCACCGGATGTCTAAAGGTTTTGTTACCTATTTTAAACTTTAACCAGGTATTGCTAATAACATGAAGGGCATTTCCTCCTACACTCAACAGAGCATTGGGGAAATCTCTTAGCTTCGGCTTATCCGTTGCTAAGTCCATTACCTGCTGGAAGTAGGTATTGGATAAGATAGTGGCTTGTGAACCAGTATCTATTAACCCTTTCAAAGGCTGGGGTAGCGAATCTTGTATTTCTACAGACATGTAGTACCTTCCTTCATGTTCTTCTAATTCACATAAGAAGTTAGAATGTGTCAACATATCACTCGTTTTCCATACATTACCTGTCACAGCAGTAGTTTCTACCTGTACTGAGGAATGCTCAGTCTTACCCACAGGCCCATCCTTTTTAGGAATATCTTGAACTGTCAAGCGGGAACTAGTGGTCGGCATCTCATCAGTTAACCCTTTCAGGTTTGGATCCTGGAAACTAGTGGCTGCTTTGGCTGAAATGAAAAAACAGAGGAACACGTTGCGCCTCCTTCACCCGGAAGTGAAGTGACGGGATAGGCAATAGGTTTCCTAACACAACTATTGTTTGTTTGACTATGAGTACCTGGAAAGGAAACAGGGTTAGGCATTACATCTACTGATAACCTAGCCTGTTTAGTCACAGTGGTTATTATTGCTGCGGCACCTGTTGTTGTTGCTGCGGTTGCACAGGTAGTTCTGCAATTGGAGCTATCCCTAAAAAAGGATTTAGAGCAAAGACTTGGTTAATCTTTGTCATTTCCTCCATTAATTTGCCCATCTGGTCTGTCAATTGACCAACCTGACGACGCAAATTATTTCCCCCATTGCCGTTTTGTCTTTGCCCATTAGAATTTGGCTGGGATAGCTGAGACTGTTGGGAGTTATTGGAAGCAGATTGGTTGTTTCTGTTCCCATATCTCCTATTTCCCTGAGGATTCCTTCTGCATTGGGAATTGCCTTGGTTCTTATTAACCCAGGGGCGTTTATTCCCATTGGCATTGGATTTTTCAGAGTTATTTTCAGAGGAATTTGCAGAATTGCTTCTGGCGTTTTCCTGTTTCTGAGGTTTTGGTGTTTTCAAAACCTCGGAATAGGTCCTCTTTTTCTGTTGGGTTTCTAAACCTAACTGAATTTTAGTCTCTGACACCATTTTATCACCAGGTTTCTTAACCTTTAGCTGATTTTCGTCATGTGCATGGTGTATGGTATACAATTTCATGCACTGACTGACTAGCCATTCTAATGGTAACTTACAATCGTAATCTCTTGCAAGATTCATTTGTATGTTTACCGGCATGGCATGAAAATACAGATCTTTGAAGTCTGTGCTTTCATACCTGGGTTTTCTTTGGGCCACGGAGTATGCATTTTTAAGAATTATTAAAAATTCTCTGGGGCTTTGATCTGGACGGCACTTTAAGTTATAAAGCGCCCTCTTTGCAGAGGTAATGGTTTTATACTTACCATATTCCATGATTATTTCATATTTCATCTTGGACCAGGACATTAACTGTATAGCTTGAAGACTTTCTAGATAAACACGACACATTGAATCAAAGGTCCATGTAATGAACCATTTCTTATGAATGTCATCATACATGCCCAATGAATTCATTGCTCTATCATAATTTTCCAGATGTTCAGATATGTTTCCTGAACCTCTAGAAAATTGTGGGACAGTCTCTCTAAGGAATTTAATAACCTTTGGTGTTTCATAAACAGGCATCGTTGATTTACGACCTCTGTTTCTGTGTTTGGGTAAACGTCTATGCGATCTGTCTGCTGAAGAGGAATTAGACCCGTACAACAGTGCAGATGGCATATCAGTTACATGGCCTTCAGAGTGGACAGTGCAATCACTTTCACTCCCATCACTCTGAGCTTCTTGTTCACTGTCACAATTCTGATCTGCATCAGAATCCTGCCAGTGTACAGAACCATGTCTGTTTTCATTCCTATCACCTTGAATCTGATTCCCTCTGTCAAGCTTGGCCAGGACAGTCTTTTCAAACTTCAAGTGAACACTCAGTGAGAAATTGGCAGAAAACCACCCCTGGTGTACAAGTGGAGCGCTCAAATTATAATACACTCACCCATATGGGTATATATACAAATGTATATGTAAACTTCAGAGACAACGTGTCTAGAACAGATATAAATACAAAGAAAAAATGGTGCAAATAACATCACAAGATAGATGTAATAGTGAAATGGTCTATATGGATTCACTCACATGGCTCTGAGCCCTCTAGGATAGGCTCAGATCACAACAGCGGATGTATACTTCTGGTGACACCAACCTCAAAACGACTCTCTACCCGTCAATGGATCCCTTGCATGGAAGAGGAACACAGGGGAGAAGGAAGAATCCTAGTGTAGTATGTCTCAATAATAGAGAATAAATGTATAATATTGGCTTCTCACCTGTTAAGGAGCCCTACACCTGGCTCTCAGTATATAAGTATCTGTGCCTTTAAGGAGGCTACCACCCTTCTTTCAGCAGCAAAAATGGAAGATAGGTATCAGATTAAAAATAAAATTTAATATGTAAACAATATACAAATAAACAAAATTATATAAATATACTAAAAAGTATTAATGTATAAAAAATACATAGCAAGAATGAAGATTCTCTTATCTTCCAGCCGAGACGCGTTTCGCTGTACTAAGACAGCTTTCTCAATCGGTGATGTGTAAGCTGCTTCTTGTAGTTTAAATATCGTAGTCTCACTCATGATTGGTACAGTGATTATCCAATTATCCAATCTCTTCTCCCTAATGGTTATTGATGCCCCCATTCTCGCGGGCTGCCGGTCTACTTCCGGTTCTTCGACGTCTCACGTGGTCCATGCCGCGTCAGAAAAAGGGGCGTGTCCTCTCGCCGGCAACATATTCACATGGGAGTCCAGAGAATCAAGACAATTGCCAGAACCAATAGTGAGGAGGAAAACCTATATACATAGGGATGACCAACACCTAATGGGAAATAGCATATTGAATCCTAGAGATAGACCTATCCGTAATACAGTTAATAAGGAACCATCCACTCAGAATAGATTTAGTGCTCTGAATAGTCATCATCAGCAGGAGGTTTTTGGGGAGAATCATTTGAGGAGCAGACACAAAGATAGATAGAGTCCCTATTTATAGTGGTAGCTGCTGTTTATATTTACTGTATATCATATTAAGCGCCTTGTCAACACACTACTCCTCTGTATTTTTGTCGGTTACTCTTAAACTCTTTATTGTGTGTGTGCAGCTCATAAACAATATGGCATTGTTTGAAAATAGACTGAAATATGGGAAGGATATAGACCAAATTTTTGGTAATCAGGGGAACCCTGTGAATCAGGACTTCCCCAATCATTTGGATGTTAAAAACCAGATTAGGAATTCTAGATATAAGTTGGAAAAAACTCTAGGCAGAGAGATCAAAATTCAGTGGGAAATAGCCACTTTGGAGAAGTACAAAAGAGAAGAGATAACACCAAGAGGTCTCAGATTCTCCAAAAACCCTTCCTTTGATCAGGAGGAGGAGGAGTTTATAAAGGAGTGGACTAACCTTTTAGAGAGCTTCTCTTTCGGGTTAATAGATCTTATTATAAAAAGAAGGAAAGAAACATTGATAAAATTGGATGTAGAGATAAATATGTTGAAAACTTTCTTAACTACCAATATGACTTCAGAACATTATAATAATACAGTAGATGAAATTCAGATTAATTTGGATAAACTTGAGAAGGGAGTAATAGAGGTTAAAAAAAGAAAATATTTGAGGGACAAAATTGATTACGAGAAAGGTGAGATCAGAACCTTTACTAAAAATAATTACCAACATCATGATAAATACACCACCAAAGGACTATCCTATAGACACAGAATTGTGAATTCAAACCAAGAGTATATGGGTGGGCCAGTAGAACAACCCAAATGGAGAGACATGTCCACACGTAGAAAATGGTCACCACAACGTAGGAACCCATTTAGAGGTAGAGGTAGAACATCTAGTAGGACATTCAATAGGACACCCAATAGGACACCTAGTAAGATGCTTAGGGAACACAAAAGATCACCTGAACCGGTAACAATGCCAACATATAAGAACCGCAACCCTGAAAGGCACATGAATACACCTAGGGGAAATAAGTCTAACATTTACTCCAGAGAATCAAGACAATTGCCAGAACCAATAGTGAGGAGGAAAACCTATATACATAGGGATGACCAACACCTAATGGGAAATAGCATATTGAATCCTAGAGATAGACCTATCCGTAATACAGTTAATAAGGAACCATCCACTCAGAATAGATTTAGTGCTCTGAATAGTCATCATCAGGAGGAGGTTTTTTGGGAGAATCATTTGAGGAGCAGACACAAAGACAACAAAATTGGCCTAAACACTCCTGGGAAAAGAGTACGAAGTATAGAGGACGGGGAAATAGAGGAGGAGTTCATCTACAAAAAAGGAAAGAAAGTCAGAGAATAAAAGGAAAAGGCATTTTTAATCTGTCATCTAAGATTCTGACCAATCCCCAATTGAACCTATTGGAAAAAGGACTAAAATTTGCGCCCACAAAGGCACTTGACAAATTCAGTGTCTATGCAGACTTAAATAGGTTCAAGAGAAATATGTGTTTAAAGAAATTCTTTTTAAAAAACCCTATAAATAGGACAAATGAAAACATAGGAAATTCCGAAGCTGTACACACGGAACTCAAAGCTAAATCTTTGTTTTACCCTAAGTTTTGTATCTCTGATGAGATGATAACTTTTGAGAAAATGGTAATGAAAGATATAGGGAAAATAAAGGATCCTAAGCATAAACAGTTTAACCTTAATTTTGGAGAAAGAAAAGCACTAAAGGAATTAAGGCAGGACGACTCGCTGATAATAAAACCAGCAGATAAAGGGGGGGGCATTGTCATCCAAGATAAAGAGGAATACATTAAAGAGGCATATAGACTCCTAGGGGATGAACAAACATATAAGATTTTAAAGAGTGATCCCACTAATGACTTTAAAACCACATATGAGAGCTTGATAGAGGAGGGAAGAGAATCTAATATTTTAAATGAGAGAGAACATAAATTTCTAAATGTGATACAACCCAAAATACCGGTTTTTTACCACCTCCCTAAGATCCACAAGGACAAGCAAAAACCCCCTGGTAGACCCATCGTGTCTGGGATAGGCTCGATTTCGAGCAGACTATCCCAGTACGTTGATAGATGCCTTCAACCAGTGGTTATTAAGAGTCCAAGTTATTTAAAAGACACCTCCAATATTCTTCAGGTATTGACTAATCACCAGTGGAAAGAAGGTAGCTTTTTAGTGACAGCAGACGTGAGTTCACTATATACCATCATTTCTCACGACAAGGGGTGCCAAGCCACTGAGCATTTTTTACAGGAAGCAGGAACATTCCCTAGCGGACAAATAGACTTTCTAGTTAGGAGTATCAGATGGATACTAAATAATAACTACTTTTGGTTTAACAACTCCTTTTATTTACAGATATGTGGAACGGCGATGGGCACGAGGTTCGCGCCGAGTTACGCTAATCTATCCATGGCTTTATGGGAACAGTATTTCATATACAGTGAAGGTGAATGGAACGCGAACCTCGTGGCCTATCGTCGTTACATAGATGATATATTTTTTATCTGGCAGGGAGACGAAACCTCTCTAGGGTCTTTTTTAACCTATTTGAATAGTAATGATTGGGGCATTAAATTATTATTCAACTACAGCACAACCCAAGTTGAATTTCTTGATCTACAGATTTATGTGGAAAACAACATATTGAAAACTTGCACTTACTTTAAACCTGTAGATGTCAATAGCTACATTGAAGAGAACAGTTGTCATTTCTCTCCGTGGCTATTGAATGCCCCAAAAGCGCAATTACTTAGGATAAGACGTAATTGTACAGATGAGCTAAAATTTCAAACACAATCCCACAAAATTATGGAGGATTTTAAAGAGAAAAGGTACAATGAGACATTATTGACAAGGGCATTTAAGGAGGTAGAACTAAAAGATAGGAAAGACCTTATTAAGTATAACGTTAGGAGTAAGGAAGAAGTCCAAACACTAGGATTGATTTGTGATTTTAATTGTAAAAGCAAGGATTTTAGGAGAATAGTTTTTAAATATTGGCCAATTTTAAGAAACGATCCCCTTTTAACTAATATTCTCCCTGAGAAACCACGAATAATCTATAGAGGTGTGAAGAACTTGAAAAACACTTTGACGTTTAACCACATTCCCCCAAGAAGATATAAAAGTAATTTTTTAAATGAATCAAAGGGTTTCTACGGTTGTGGGCACTGTGGGGCTTGCAGAAACTCTGGAAGTAAGAAGAGAATAATAAAAGAGTTTCCACACCCACATAATGTGAAAATTTCATTTAAAATAAAGGAGTTAATTACATGCCAATCCACAAAAGTTATTTACCTTTTGACATGCCCTTGTGGACTGGCATATGTAGGACGTACGAAAAGGAATCTGCATACCAGAATACAGGAGCATATCAGAAACATTAGGAATGGTCTTGAAAAACATAGTGTTTCTTTGCATTTTAAAAATAAACACAATAGTGACCCCACTGGACTACAATTCCATGCGATACAGAGAATATTACCAGATTGGAGGGGAGGTGATTTTATCAAGAAATTAGGTAAAAAAGAAATGCAGTGGATTTTTAATTTAAATACCATGCAGCCTAATGGCTTGAATGATGATTTTGAACTTTGCCATTTTTTAACATAGCTATTTATGGATTATTAACACTATATTTAAGAATCATCAGTCCAGGATCAGTATTGTTTATTGGATCTGGCCATATGTTTAATATTCAGCACTTTTTTTCTCTTTTTTTCACTTGTTGGTGAAAGTGAGCACTGGCACTTTAAAGAATTATCATCTAAATATGAATTGTTTTAAATATATTGTTCTTATGTAAGCATTGTTGTTACAGTTTCCTTGTTGTGAAGAAATGACTCCGTTCATCAGGATTTCTACCTTTGTTGCACAAGTTAATTCACCCAATTCAGCTGGAATTCGGCATATAGCTATAATTTCTACCCTTCGAATGGATTCAGGCGAATTCCCCGTGTAAACTCTAGGTGGCCGCCATTTCGGCACTTTACACGTGGTCGCGGCCATTTTACGTGCGAACAGCGGTGTTTGCCCGTCAAACGCGTGGAACTAAAATCGGATACACAAACAGGCGAACACCGCTGAGACCTCCATACATCCAGAACTTCGCACGGAGAAAACCGAATGACCGGCCGTTCGGTAGTTACATGCAACTTCGTATGGGGATTTCAACGACCACGAAGATGCGAACGGATGGCAGGACTTTCGTCTTTTTTATTCGCCTAAACGGAGACCGACCGCAGGGCCCAAACTTATGGAACTATTTTCGGCTAGATGATCCGTGCGGTCGGTCAAAACTTTAGTGCTCCATAACTCCCGAACCATTCATCCGAATGGACTGATTTTTTTGACATATTGTCCCCACAAGTGAGCACTATCCAGCGGTGCCCAATTTAAAGGTGTACCCCCTGTTTTTGGGGTACATCCAGAACTGGGGTAAAATAGTGCACGTTTTAATGAAGTTAACTGTTTATCAGAGGGGAGGGAGGTAGGGGCTGTAACCTGTACCTGATTGGTGATTTAATGCCTCCCCCTGGGTGTATATTTTTTGTATGTAACCCTAATAAAAAGCAGGCTGGAGATTCCAGACCTCAGATCTACTTGTATCCTGATTCTGGACTCTGACTGTTATTTGGGAATTCGTATGCTTTACCAAGGGGATTATCTTGGGAAGCTGTTATATTTCTTATGGACTTCATTGTTTAGAACTACCTTAGACGCTGGCATTGCAGGAGGAATTATCAAAGCGGTTCAGCTATACTTGATTTCCTTACACTTGTTTATGGCTGTATTAGCATTATCTTTATAAATATAGATATTTTGATAATGGTGCCTTTTAACATGGACACCATTGGTAGTCTTTCTTTACAATATACACTAGATGAAAACAGACACCAGTGAAGTTATCCGTCTGATCTATGGTGTAAGGAGACAATAACAATGATTACTATTATTGTAACATAATAGGTTGTTTGTGAACATTAATATATGTGTTGATAATAATGTGTCTTTTTATTTTCCTTTTTTTAAATGATGAGAGGTATTATTGTATACATTGGACTCTATTGTGGGCGTTTGCCCACTTCTATAATGGACTCCCATGTGAATATGTTGCCGGCGAGAGGACACGCCCCTTTTTCTGACGCGGCATGGACCACGTGAGACGTCGAAGAACCGGAAGTAGACCGGCAGCCCGCGAGAATGGGGGCATCAATAACCATTAGGGAGAAGAGATTGGATAATTGGATAATCACTGTACCAATCATGAGTGAGACTACGATATTTAAACTACAAGAAGCAGCTTACACATCACCGATTGAGAAAGCTGTCTTAGTACAGCGAAACGCGTCTCGGCTGGAAGATAAGAGAATCTTCATTCTTGCTATGTATTTTTTATACATTAATACTTTTTAGTATATTTATATAATTTTGTTTATTTGTATATTGTTTACATATTAAATTTTATTTTTAATCTGATACCTATCTTCCATTTTTGCTGCTGAAAGAAGGGTGGTAGCCTCCTTAAAGGCACAGATACTTATATACTGAGAGCCAGGTGTAGGGCTCCTTAACAGGTGAGAAGCCAATATTATACATTTATTCTCTATTATTGAGACATACTACACTAGGATTCTTCCTTCTCCCCTGTGTTCCTCTTCCATGCAAGGGATCCATTGACGGGTAGAGAGTCGTTTTGAGGTTGGTGTCACCAGAAGTACACATCCGCTGTTGTGATCTGAGCCTATCCTAGAGGGCTCAGAGCCATGTGAGTGAATCCATATAGACCATTTCACTATTACATCTATCTTGTGACGTTATTTGCACCATTTTTTCTTTGTATTTATATCTGTTCTAGACACGTTGTCTCTGAAGTTTACATATACATTTGTATATATACCCATATGGGTGAGTGTATTATAATTTGAGCGCTCCACTTGTACACC
>OW240914.1:85629290-85708697 GCA_933207985.1 Pelobates cultripes | reverse complement strand
GATCAGTTGTGGTGAGGGGGACATAGACAAACACTGGATCTGCCCGTTGTATATGGCCTTTTTCGTCAACATGTGTTGGGCCCGGTGTAAGTTGGAGGGGTATTTGGTAATGTCGGAGTTGAAGGATACCAGTCATCTGTCGGGTTAATATAGGACTTCAGCGAGGCTGTTTTATAGTAAGTTCCAGTCTAGGGGTAGTAAGGTAAAGAGAATGAAGCGGGTTAATTTTACCGGGCGGAATTTCAGTCAACAGGATGTTGTGGGCCGGGCTGGGAGGAGCCTGACCAGGAACCAGAAGTGACGTTAATTCCGGATATATAGAACTAGTGGAGGTAGGTACCGGAAGGGAAGGACTCAGGATAAGTAGGCTGGGCTCTAAACTAGATAAATGAGTGGGCAGGGACAATGGGAAAGGGGGAGTGGCAACACCAGCAGTACCTTCTGGGGAGGGAAGTTCAGACTCAGAGGGAGAGTCTAAAATGGGTGTGGTTGCGGCCCTGATGGACAGGCCACCATGAGGCGACATTGCTCCTCGCGGCATACCTTAATCCATTTAGGCAATTCTTCCACAATCTGTTTCCAACAATCAATATACTGAAACTGATCATAGAATTCAGCCCTACTAGATACAACCGCATGCACACGTTGCACTAGAGTTAGATCAAGACTACCACGTGGAGGCCATGCGGTCACCAAGCTAGGCCACTCTCTACTACATAATGTAGTCAAACACTTTGGGGATAATTTCACCCCAAAATCACAAACTTTATATCCCTTTGCAAAGTTTTTCAAAATACACGACAAGGGATCAACAATTTTGGAGTTAGACACACCCATACAGGCAACGGAGTGTCTAATACAAAGAAACACAATACCCCAAACACACTTCCAACAATCACACTTGTTTCCCTGGCAACAGCACCACATGGCACAGTTGCTAGGCCAAACACACACACACAAAACACGCAGAGAATTCTCGTACATACAGTGATATCACGACGTTTCACTCACAAAGATTTACCAAACACTAGATACTTATCTCTGTAACTATAAATCAAACCCAACAATTATCCACACTATAAATCAACTTTTAACTAACCGACTATATCACATTCTAGTAACCTCATCTTTACAATCAGTGGTTATGGTACGGTTAGCAAGTGGTTATAATACAGTTTTAAAGTCACAGATCAGTTAGTAACAGTTATGGTGTTACACATATAACATAAGACAACAGTTTTTAGTAATTTTTACACAACATCAGTAGTTATAGTACATGTTAATGGTTATAATACCGTGCACTATTATACAGTATACACACAATTTACATTCCCACTAGATGGCACAGCTCAAGCTTTCTAGCAGGACATACAATTCTACAATTCACCAACTACAGTATATTTAACAACTATTCTAATTGGCCAGCAACTCGAGAACTATCAAACTATTTACACCAGGATTTGGTTAGTCTACGCTGCCCAAGCACCACATATAGCGAACTAGTGGGCGGAATTTACAACAGTATCCATTTAGTCTATCTACTCTATCAATAGTCTAGTGGCTGAATTTACAACCGGGCACACTTATCCAAGATAGGTTGAGAACTAGCAGACGGAATGTACATCAAAATCTGCTTAGTCTCGCCGGCCTCCCCGAACTAGCGACCAAAATTTACGCCTAGACACACTAGTCAAGACAGGACACCAGGATTTGGTTAGTCTACGCTGCCCAAGCACCACATATAGCGAACTAGTGGGCGGAATTTACAACAGTATCCATTTAGTCTATCTACTCTATCAATAGTCTAGTGGCTGAATTTACAACCGGGCACACTTATCCAAGATAGGTTGAGAACTAGCAGACGGAATGTACATCAAAATCTGCTTAGTCTCGCCGGCCTCCCCGAACTAGCGACCAAAATTTACGCCTAGACACACTAGTCAAGACAGGACACCGGTGTCCGGCATAAACTATTTACACCAAGATTTAGCCTGACCCAAACCACCTATATTAGACGGGCTGACTACAGAGCGTCTAATTTACAGATAAGTGGTGTGCTTTTGCTTCTTCCCTCCAGAGGTAGGGGGCAATCCAATAACCGGTTCCAAATATAAAACCCCTTGTGGGCCTACCGCTCTAATGGTATCAGTCTTACCTCTTTGTACCTGAACCTGGGCTCACACTCATCGACGGAGCACCCCGGTACTAACTACGTAAAGGCAGATGATCTACTGGGCGAAGTAGCCCAGTGGGCTGAGATGAAGGGATGTCCACGCAGAAATTCAGGGGTGCTGCCGTAGAGAACGTTGGTAAAAAGTTTACCATCTCCAATCTCTGCGTCAGCTTCCATGCAATGAGGTTCCCGGACCCAATGCACCAAAGATGTGACTGAGTAAACTTGCAGAAGCCAGACACAGAGAGAAGGATGCAGGTTTTCAGGAAGTAAGAGGTCTTTATTAACATACCGATCGGACCTAAGATGAACTAACGTTCCAAAACAGGTCTGAGGGCCGAACACGTGGAGTACATGCTTTTTATAGAACTATAGCTCCTCCTATTAATAGCTCCACCCGCACATACCCTTAACCAATCAGTGGACAGGATTTGGATTTCCTCATATGGGCAGACCACATGGCTCATCCAAAACAAAGGAGAAAGGAATGTAATTTCAGTTCCTGCATTCCTGCAAATGCTCAGTACATTGATGACAGTATCTTAGCTACGTGCAACTAACTAACTGATACAACATACACAAATGCCACGTGGAAATCTCGGCCTACTAAATTTACATTCCATCACACAACTATGATTTCATATATGTCAAAGGAAGAATTGCTGCTCACTTGCCACAAGCCATGGATTGCTGAATGAAAACTGTACTGTCTAGCTGATATAATGGTGTTTGCCCAGTATTTAGTTCTGTATTGCATACATCATATGTTTACACCTCAGGATTTGTAAGGCAGCTAGAACAGTAAGCAATAACAGTCTGAGTTAGTTAGTCCAATATGAGGTTCTGGTTAGATCCATTGCGACGGCTGCTTTAGACACCAGTATTGGGAGTCTACAGAAGGATTGCGCATATGTTGTGTGACCGCTCGTTAACCTTTGGTGATACTGATAAATGGGTTCAAAGCAATGTAGCACTTTACACTTTCAGTATCTATTGGCCATATACTGCCTAGACTTTGGACATTGAAAGTAAATTCACCATGAGACTCATCTAAACATTAACCCCTTAACAGCTCATTCTAATATCATGTAAAGGCTGCAATGCTTCAAAACACAGACACATACATTTTATCTGCCAATGATAAAGTCAGACAGACATTTCGCTTTAGATTATAAATACCACAAACAATTTTGGACTACTTATTTGTGTTATCTTTTACTTCATCCACCGGAAGGCTATTATTGGCATCTTCCATTTCTGCACCCTTTCTGTAAATCAGTATGTTCTCGCATTACACTTGTCCTCCAGCCTCCATCTTCAAAACTTGCCCATATGTTTATATCTTTGCTTGAAAATGTTTCCTTCTTTTTATTTAATGTGTGATCTATGTAGATGTTTTGTTTCTTGCATTTTTTATCGTGCCTCCTCGCTCCCTTGTCTTCGATGGTTTTGATTAGATTATCCCGGTCTTCTTTGGGCAAAGTAAAAAAATAAAAAATAAAAAGCATAACCCTCTATTCCAGATCTTAGACCAAGTTCTTCCCTCAGCCCTATCCTACTCCACTGACATCACTGACATCCTCCTATCTGCAGCGGGAGGGATGTAAGAGGAAAATAGGCTGAGGGGAGGACATGGATGGCACAGGGGGTTCAGCCACTGCTGTGCATGTTGACATCAGATGTCCAATATGTACAGAATTGATATAAGACAGCACAGAACTCTTGTTTCAGTTTGGCTAATGACGCCCCACTGCGGCTGCCTCTGGTGGAGTTACACCTTTGGCAGCAGACAGTTTAAACTCTGTATTATCGTGACATGCTACACATAATGTCTCCAGGTATTATGACCTCTTCAAATCACTGAAGTGATGCTGGTGCTTGGAGTAATCCTTTAAAGTAAAATGAGTTAACATTTTGGATAAAATGTTAAAATTAATTTTTCACATATTAACTTAGAAAAAAAAATTATATATATATAAATCAAAATATTGCAAAATTTTTATATTTTTCATAGTATCAAATCATTTGAAATATATAAAAACTATTAAATTGGGGCCTTTATTCACCAATGATCAACTGGATATGAAGTCTAGGCTGAGACCCATAATACCTATATAACAAAACAACTGTTCAAATGCCTAAGATTTCATATTCCTTCTTCAAACAGAACAGTAGTGGATACAATGCAATGTAACTCAGCCCATTAGGATGGTCTAAATGACTGGTAAATATTTGAGAGCGTATGGAAAACATTACATTTTCCTGTTAAAGAGATCAAATTTCAATGGAATGGCTTGGACTGACTCTGAGTCTTATTTAACATTAATTTATTAATAAAGACATTGAATAATGTTCAGTCTTGTTAATCATTTAGAATAAGAAAATATCTGATCATAATGTTAATAAATAATTTTATCTGTACTTACTTATAGAATGTCATCTATTATTTTGAATTAAGCATCATTACGATCATTATGTTTTTTATTTTACAGAATTTTGTCAGCAGTTAGAGCATTCATGTTTACAGTATAAACAGCTAAATAGATGAGCTTATCAGTGCATAGGACACATAATTAAGATATGATCATTTATCTGATCTGCTCACAACCTTTGTCCTCCTCAGTTAATGTTATACGTATTATTTTTACATAACTACGACCCCTCCGTCTGGCGTGCTTAGCGGAACATATATAAACCTAGTTCCTGTATTCACTCTTACTGTGCCACCATCACTCAGCACAATGGCAAAAGGCTTTTATATCAGCAAATTGATTGCTTTTGTTTGTATTTTCTTTTCCATAGCTGCTATAGCTACTATCATAGCTCTGGCAGTTGTATATTCTGATGAAAAGGCAAAAAATCATGATCTGACCAATCCTCCAGAAATAACAACTGTAACGGGAGCAACAAGTGGATCTACAAGTGGGACAACAAGCTCAACAGGGAGTGGAACCACAAGCACAACTAGAGCTGCATCAGGCACCAGTTCCAGTACTTCCACAACCACCACCACTCCTCCATCTAATGACCCATGGGACAAATACCGGCTTCCAAAAACCCTTAAACCATATCATTATGATGTTGAGCTGCGGCCAGTTCTAGAGAAGAATGCTGAAGGACTTTATGTGTTTCACGGAAAAAGTGAAGCTTTCTTTACGTGTGAAGAAGCAACCAACCTTGTCATTATCCACAGTATCAAACTCAATTTCACCACAAATCCCAAAGCTATTCTAAGGGATAGTTCTGGGAATGCTCTAACTGTGTCTAAGATAGAAGAGGTGTCATTAACACAGTACCTGGTGCTACATGTTGCTAACCCCCTGGAAGTTGGCAAACATTACTCCGTATACACTGAGTTTGTTGGGGAGCTGGCAGATGACCTGGCTGGATTTTACCGCAGTGAATATGTGGAGGATGGAGAAACCAAGTAAGTCTTGGAATTATTAAACCTCATGACAATACAGGCTGGGATTAACCCTGGGTAGCTCTCCAGCTGTTCTTTAACAATGATTTCCATGATTCCCATTGAGCCTTATGGGCATTGCGTTGCATGATGATGCATGTAGTAGACATGAAGAACAGGTGGCTGTAGTGCCAGAAAAGGTAGATCTTAACCTGAAATTCAGCCATTCAGTGCTAAAGATTGCCACTGCTTGCTCTCAGCATAAAAATCCTTCTGAATTTGAAATGTAAGCCCACAGTAGATGAACCAAGAGCTTAGCTGACTTAGAGATTTTTTTCCAGTTCAGACTTTTTGACCTTAAACTTGAAATTCACCTTCAATTAACTTTTAATTCTCACTTTAGTGAATACAACTGTGATAGCTCAGAACTGAAACGCTTTGACTGGCAATGCAAAGAGCTGGTTGGATCTTTACAGTCTAGAGGTGGACATGTGATAAATATGTACTCTGAGATTTCAATTTATAGACAGTACATTCAGCACACATTAAAGACCCTTCAACATCTAACATATGTTCTTGTGACAGGATCATCGCTACCACACAGATGCAGGCTCCGGATGCCAGGAAGGCATTTCCCTGTTTTGACGAACCAGCGATGAAAGCCACTTTTAGCATCACCATCATACATAAACCAGACTATGTGGCTCTATCAAACATGAATCCTATCAGTAAGTGACTGTGTATGATTACTATTAAAATTATGAATTTCTTATATGTTTGGTCAGATAAGATTCAAATATGTTGAAGCAAAAATCTTCTATTTACAATACTATATACAAATACAGGGTGGGACAAAATTCAGAGTAGGGTTTGAGGAGTCAATAACCTTTTTTCTTCCTAATGAACCAATTTCAATGATATTGCATACAATGAATGCTTAAACTATAAAGATTTGTTTGACTAGGTACCGAAGATGACATGTTTTAAATGAGCTCTATTTGCCGAGTCTCAAAGTCAGGATCTTTCATTTGCATTGTTCATAACATTAGTTAATGTTATAATGAATCTCTTGCGCTCAAATTCCTGCATTGATATTCTCATTCAGCTGCTCAAGTGTACGCGGTTTGATCACGTACACCCACTCCTTCAGATATTCCCACAGGATGTAATCGGGAATCTCTAAAGTTTCAGTTATAATATGTACATGCAACAAAAAGTTAACTACTAGCAAAGTTATTTACCCGTCAAATTCTACTCTGAATTTTGCCCACCCTGTGGTTAATTTCATAAATCCCGTTATTTGTACATCAATTATCATCCTTTAATTAATTTCTCTTACAGTGATAATGTCATATTTACAACAGGGGAGAAGCAGGTGAAAAGATATAAACTGTTAAACGCACTGAAGTTTTACTGCTTGAGTGGATGCAAATAAAAACATACACTGCTAAAATGGTGTATTGCAGAAATACAAATTAACCCCTTAAGACCGGAGGGCGTACTAATACGTCCTCTAATAGGCGGCTCTAAACGCCGCCGGGCGTAATAGTACGCCCTCCGGTCTTTCTGTACTTACCCGGTCGCCGGCGGTCCCACGCCGGCGATCGCGGTGGGGGGGACTCCCAGGGAGCCCCCCGCGGCACGACCGTCCTCCAGGAAGCCCCCCGGCCGTGTGAGAGTGGGGTCCTAGCGAGGACCCCACAATCACATGGCCGGGGATAGCTGGCTTCTGTATTGCCAGCAGGGGGGCTGCCTGTAATGACAGGTGGTCCCCCTGCTGGCTGAAAATAAAAATGAAATAAATAAATAGTGTAAAAAAATAAATAATATATACTTAGATCATATATATATATTATATATATATGATCAAAGTATATATATACACATATACATACACACATGTACACCGTCTAGGTGTATTTTACTATTAATATATATATAATTATATATATATATTAATATCAAATTACACGTACACTGATACTGATTAAATATATATATAATTATTGTTATATATATATTTATATATATTATAAAAAAAATTAAAATGTAAATACGTTAAAAAATAAAATTACAAAAATAATTAAAAATAAATAATTAAAAAATATATAGATGTGTGTTATTTCGTTCTAACTGTATTGTGAAATTAATATATATATATATATCAAAATACACATAGAACGAAATAATATATATATTTATACACATAAATATATACGTATATATCACTATATATATACCTATATATAAATAAAAATATTTTAAAAAAATTATATAGATATATACATATATATACACATACGTATATATATACATATATTGATTCTACATATATATTTATGTAATATTTTTACATAATTAGGTATCTTAATTAATTACAATTAGCAGGACCTGCATGACAACCCATGCCGAAAGTAAAGGGAATTTAATTTGCTAGCACTATATTTAACCCTATAACTTTCCGAGACACCATAAAACCTGTACATGGGGGGTACTGTTCTACTCGGGAGACTTCGCTGAACACAAATATTAGTGTTTCAAAACAGTAAAATGTATTACAACGATGATATCGCCAGTAAAAGTGACGTTTTTTGCATTTTTCACGCACAAACAGCATTAAACGGACAATATTATTGCTATGATACTTTTTACTGTTTTGAAACACAAATATTTGTGTTCAGTGAAGTCTCCCGAGTACAACAGTACCCCTCATGTACAGGTTTTATGGTGTTTTCAAAAGTTACAGCGTCAAATATAAGGCTTGTGTTTCATTTTTTTCACATTAAAATTCGCCAGATTGGTTACGTTGCCTTTGAGACCCTATGGTAGCCCAAGAATGAAAATTACCCCTATGATGGCATACCATTTGCAATAGTAGACAACCCAAGGTATTGCAAACAGGGTATGTCCAGTCTTTTTTAGTAGCCACTTAGTCACAAACACTGGCCAAAATTGGCGTTTTTTGCATTTTTCACACACAAACAAATACTAACGCTAACTTTGGCCAGTGTTTGTGACCAAATGGCTACTAAAAAAGACTGGACATACCCCATTTGCAATACCTTGGGTTGTCTACTATTGCAAATGGTATGCCATTATGGGTGTAAATTTCATTCCCGGGCTACTATACAGTCTCAAAGGCAACGTAACCAATCTGGCGAATTTCAATTTCAAATGTAACGTGCTATATTTGACCCTGTAACTTCCCAAAACGCCATAAAACCTGTACATAGGGGGTACTGTTTTACACGTGAGACTTTGCTGAATACAAATATGTGTATTTTATTGCAGTAAAAGCAAACAGTATTATGACACTGACCGTTTAATTGTCATGTAGAACTAAAAAAATCCAATAAAATCGTATTTTCTCCCATTTTTTTCATATTAAATTATGTTTCATAGCTAAATATTTGATATTAAATGAAAGCCCTGTTTCCCCTGAATAAAATGATATATAATAAGGGTGGGTGCATTTACTATGAAAGAGGTGTATTACGGTTGGACAGACATGTAGCGCAAATGCCAGGTTTTGTTTACATTTTGTTTTGTTCACAACGTGTACATTTGGCTCCGTCCTTAAGGGGTTAACATATTGGAACGGCCATATTGACTATATAATATAAATGCAGAACAGCGTTAAGGTTTTATCCTAACAAAGGATTGTCAAGTGTGAGATACACATCACATATACTATTTGCATGTGTAGCGATATACATCATACAATACAGAATACTAACTAACAATTTATATACAGTTTCATACACAATGCTTTCTGTTGATAAATAATTAATAGTATTTTTACACCGCATGGGCACCTCATGTCACACTTAAACGTGGAAGTAAAATAAAAGTAACCGCATGTTATTATTCCGGGAAAGGATTATATAAAATAAATTAGAAAGTAATCTAGTAAAACACATATTCAATAGTTAAGTAAGCAAATTAATATATTAAAGCAAAATTGGAAATAGGAAACTGATAAACAGTCTCACAGTAGTCAACATAGTACTTTTCCTTCTATAAACCTGATTTTATATATAATCATATTGTCTAGTACTGTTTGTGCAAAATTAATGTGGCACGCTAAGCCCCATAAAACGTTACACGATTGCAAAGATTGTGGTGCAAACAGTACCCCAGTGGCTCCCAAACCAATCCTTAAGGCACCACTACCAGTCAAGGCTTTAGGAATTACACAGTTGTGGCTAAGGTGTTTTTAGAAAAAACAAAACACCTTAGACACAACTGGGTGATCCCTAAATCCTTGACTTGTAGGGGTGCCTTGAGGACTAATTTGGGAATCACTGTAGTACCTTGTACTCACTGAGCTCTGAGAGTGTATTATAACATTGCTTTGTAAAATTGCTGCAGCTATATGCCATCCCTCTGGCTAACATACAGCAAAGGTAGAGTTTCCACTTCCTTTTTTGCTAGGCCAGTTTTATCCAACTTGTAAATGTAATACCTAGAGGCCCTATGCACAAGTACAAACAATCTCTCCACAAAACTATGAACCATGCTGTGTAAAAACTGAAATCTGCAGGAAGGTGCCTGCTATCAGTTTATTGAGCAGTTCCACTCATGCATGCGGGGAATAAACAAAAAATAATTTAGCCATATGCTTTAGCTGTAACCATTTGTTCTATTATCATTCAGACATATCATACAATTAATTAAAGCCGTTTTGATGTCCATTTTATAGCATTTTATAACATCAGGTTGTGTGTGTACAACTGTTCGAGAATTAATTTCATAAGACACCTCATCTGTTGATAAAGAATATGCATTATTTGTTTGACATATCGTCTTGCCTTTTGTACAGTAATTTATTTGACGGTAATGCTCTCATTTGTTTTAGATGAAACGGATATACATATCGATGAAGTAGTATGGACTAAAACAGTTTTTGAGAAAACTGTGAAAATGCCCACATATCTCGTGGCCTTTATAGTCTCTCAGTTCAAACCCGTTGGTGATCCAGGGAACAGCACCACTACCGGGGCAAGTTACTTTGCAAAATTTTACTAGTTCATCTTTTATGTATCATCATAGTTTGAATGTACCATAAATTTTGCACCCCCCCCCCCTCCAAACTATATACATGTGTGTGAGATTTTTTCATATATCATAATTGCATCAAATCGTAAATATAGCTCAGATTTGCATGGCAACTGTGAGAGACTTTGGGAAGGATTGTGGAGAAGGAGATATCTAGGAGGGAAATTGTTTTCTAAAGTAGGAAGTGTAAATTTCACAAATTCTTGCTCTATAGGTTCAGATCTGGGGCCGCAAGAAAGCTATTGAAGACGAGAACCAAGGAGAATATGCTCTTAATATAAGTAAACCAATTCTGGATTTTTTTGCCAAATATTATAACATCTCTTACCCTCTGCCAAAATCAGGTAAGCACAAAAACAACAAGCATTATAGCAAAAATCATAATTTAAAAAATAATTGGTAACATAATTGTTGCTAGAATTTAAATTGTATGCATATTCATACGTATCAAATGAACAGCATGACAAAAGGGGGGAACTCAAAGACAATTTTTGGTTGTATTAATAGGTTTCTTGTATAAAACCTTTTTATAATATATATATATATATATATATATATATATATATATATTTTAATCACAGCTAATTATTTTTGTTTGCTATTACAACTCTTCCGTTAACTATGAAATCTATTGTACAGACCAGGTGGCCATCCCTGATTTTAGTGCTGGAGCCATGGAGAACTGGGGCCTGGTGACATACAGAGAGACAGCTCTTTTGTACGATCCTGCAGTATCGTCTATTAGCAACAAGGAGAGAGTGGCCACAGTGGTAGCCCATGAGCTGGCTCATCAGGTACATATAATATTATAGATAAATTAATTGATAGAAAGACAGACAGATAGATACCATCACCATGGAATGTGATGTCCTCCCTCCCAGAGATAAGAGGCAGGGACAGGGGGAAAAAACAGACAGACACTCACTGCATCCAATATACAAACACACACACTGCACCCCCTAAGAAATACTTGGCAAGCCAAAGAGTAGTGTGTCTAAATTAATGGGCCTATTCCATGGGCTTGGGCTTGGGCTTGGACCTGGAGCTGCAGCTCCATCAACCCCTATGTTAATCCGGCCCTGACTGCATCCACTATAAAAACACATGTGCTGCAACCTTTAAAATACACTGCGTCCACTATACACACAGAATGTGTACACTGCGTCTACTACACAGGCACACATTGCATCGATTGCACACGGTGCACTATACACACACACACACTATATCCACTATACGCACACTTCCTAACTGACACACACGGCATTCACTATACACACGCATAACATCCACTGGATTTCCTATACACATACACTGCATCCCCTACAACACACACTACATCGCCTACCATAGCACTAAGTGCCTGCAGGATGGTGGTGGAATGGGAGGTGGGTCCAAGTAGGCAGACTCATAGGTTTTGCGCTCATCGGACCCTATTTAACTCCTGGTACAGCACATGCCACTGTCCTCTCTCGCCTTAAATACTGTAATCTGCTTCTCGGTGGTTTTACGTGTTCCCAACTTGCCCTGTTGCAGTCTATAATGAATGCGTCGGCAAGGCTTATCTTCCTGGCCGCCCTCACCTCCCACGCCTCCCCCTTTGTCAGTCCCTACATTGGCTTACCGTAAGATATAGGACTCAATTTAAGATCCTGATACTTGCTTACAAGTCTCTACACAATGCTGTTCCGACCTACTTATCCTCACTAATACACAAATATGTCCCATCTAGGCCCTATGCTATGCACTACGCTATGAAAACCTATGTCTAACCTCTGTTTGTACTCCTACCTCTGATTCTCACCTTAACCTCACCTTAAAGACTTCTCTAGGGCTGCATCGTTCGTATGGAACACCCTTCCCCTCTCTGATAGACTTTCACCCAATCTCCACTCCTTACTTCTTTAGGAAAGCATCAATTAAACTGTGAACAGCTTTCCCTCTCCGCACCCTGATTCCTCTCCTGATACTGTCATCAAAACAAAACACTAAGCACTCAATGAACACTATCCTAGCAACCTACTTTTCTACCCTACCCTTACCTTTGTGTCACAGTATCCCACTTCCTCTAGCATATAAGCTCATTGAGCAGGGCTTTCAATCCGTTTTTTCCTGTGTGTCCAACTTGTCTGGTTACAAATACGTGTCTGTTAGTCCAGCCATTGCACAGCGCTACAGAATTTGTTGGTGCTTTATAAATAATAATAATATACTAACTGCCATCTGCCACTTTTTGAAACTATGTCTCTGCTGGTCACTTGCTCTCCAAGTCCATCAGTCCAATATGAGCAGAGCAGAACATGTTAAAATAAAAAAGTTTTAAAAAAATACATTTGCCAATCACTATCATTAATATCCTGCTGTGTAGTCTTTAGGGGTCCTCCAGCACAACACTCACTGCTTTGGATATACAAAAAGTATATAAGAATTATATTGGGAAATTAACATGCAATCATAAAGCATGCCACATCTTTGGGCAGCAGTAATTACATGCTAGCTCCTTTTATTAATATTTGATTAATCAAGAGGCTGCTCACATGACTCTGTGACATGTCACATGACCTATGTGACATGGCACCATGTTAACTAACACCTTTTAATACTGACAGTGATTATGAAATAATCACTGTCAGTTTACCAATGTGCACAGATTTGGCAGGAAACAAATATAAGGCAAATTGGTGTCAGAAATAGAGAAGTGAAATGAAAAAGGGGAGCATGTGATGGGAACTGGAATCTTCAATTGAGATGGTTCCTTCGGAGTGTTCTGGAGGGTCTTTTTTGACTGTGGTAGGAGTTTTTGAATTGTGCTGGGCATGGGCTAATGTTTTGGATAGCCATTGGGGAAATATTAAGGGTTTGGGTGTTATTAAGGCAAACATGTTTGCTTGTTTTTTTAATCCTATAAGGGTTAGGTTACAGTGCTTTTATCTATACATACTGTGGCTACTTTTTATAATTATACAAAGCAGCCTGCCCTCTATTATAGATTACCAGGCAGATATCATTATTTTGAAATACAGTGAGGTCATTAGTGTTATATAGAACAAATATGAGCATTTTTCTATTGACATATAGATTACTGTTATTATAATATATCGTAATGTGCTCATTATCAGAGTATAAATACTAATCATTGTTAAGAGCAATATGCTTACATCACTGTATTAGCCAGTGGTTCCTAGCCTCTGAATTAGAACCCCAAATTGTGTATCCATGCTATGCTTAGGTTCAGGGGTCAAGTCCTGGGGAAAAAAGTGTGGGAACTCACCCAAGATTCCCGCCGTCCCCCCCCCCCACTTTAAAAAAAAAAAAAATTACACTCCTATGCATATAGTGCAGTGCAGGGTGTGTATAATGAATGTAGTGTGTTTGTAGTGAATGCAGAGTGTGTATAATGAATGCAGTTTTTTTTAGTGAGTGCAGAGTGTGTACACTGAATGCAGTGTGTTTGTAGTGAATGCAGAGTGTGTATGGTGAATGTAGTGTGTAGTGAGTGCAGAATGTGCATAATAAATGCAGAGTGTGTATAGTGAATGCAGAGGGTGTATAGTGAATGTAGTGTGTTTGTAGTGAGTGAAGAGTGTGTATAATGAATGCAGTGTGTGCGTGTGCACGCTGGATGACGTGTGTGTGAGTGCTGGATGATGTGTGTGTGTGTGTGCTGAATGATGTGTGTGCGAGTGCTGGATGATGTGTGTGTGTGGGCTGGATTATGTGTGTGTGAGTGCTGGATTATGTGTGTGTGAGTGCTGGATGATGTGTGTGTGTGCTGGATGATGTGTGTGTGTGCTGGATGGTGTGTGTGTGCTGGATGATTGTGTGCTGGATGGTGCTGGATGATGTGTGGGTGCTGGATGGTGTGTGTGCTGGATTATGTGTGCTGGATGGTGTGTGTTGTTGATGCTGGATGGTGTGTGGTTAGCGGATGGGTGTGTGGTGTGCTGGATGGTGTGTGTGCTGGATGGTGGATGTGTGAGTGCTGGATGATGTGTGTGTGTGTGCTGGATGATGTGTGTGCGAGTGCTGGATGATGTGTGTGTGTGCTGGATGGTGTGTGTGTGCTGGATTATGTGTGTGTGAGTGCTGGATGATGTGTGTGTGTGTGCTGGATGATGTGTGTGTGAGTGCTGGATGATGGGTGTGTGAGTGCTGGATGATGGGTGTGTGTGCTGGATGATGGGTGTTTGTGTGAGTGCTGGATGATGTGTGTGTGAGTGCTGGATGATGTGTGAGTGAGTGTTGGATGATGTGTGTGTGTGTGCTGGATGATGGGTGTGTGAGTGCTGGATGATGTGTGTGTGAGTGCTGGATGATGGGTGTGTGTGTGCTGGATGATGGGTGTGTGAGTGCTGGATGATGGGTGTTTGTGTGCTGGATGATGTGTGTGTGAGTGCTGGATGATGTGTGTTTGTGTGCTGGATGATGGGTGTGTGAGTGCGCTGGATGATGGGTGTGTGTGCTGGATGATGGGTGTGTGTGTGAGTGCTGATGATGGGTGTGTGTGTGCTGGATGATGTGTGCTGTGTGGGTGTGTGAGTGCTGGATGTGTGTGTGTGCTGGATGATGGGTGTGTGTGTGCTGGATGATGGGTGTGTGTGTGCTGGATGTGAGTGCTGGATGATGTGTGTGTGAGTGCTGGATGATGGTGTGTGTGCTGGATGATGCTGTGCTGGATGATGGGTGTGTGTGTGCTGGATGATGTGTGTGTCAGTGCTGGATGATGGGTGTGTGTGTGCTGGATAATGTGTGTGTGAGTGCTGGATGATGGGTGTGTGTGTGCTGGATGATGTGTGTGTGTGTGCTGGATGATGTGTGGGGGGGGGGAGCATTTTTTTAAACTTTATGTGTCTATATTTTTTTTATTTTATTCCCCCCTTCCTGCTTCTTACCTTGTCAGGGAGGGGGGAGATCGCCTGGTGGTCCGGTGGCATGCTGGAGGGAGCCAGCCGCTGCACAGAGGGGCCATCACACGCAGTGTTCCCTCTCCAGCTCTAACTCTCGCGAGACTCGCCTGTGCGGAGCGTTGCCATGGTAACAGCCGCGGGTCTCGCGAGAGTTATAGCTGGAGAGGGAACACAGCGTGTGATGGCCCCTCTGTGCAGGTAGCAGGGCCGGTCCTGCAGGACAGGTAACGGGAACGGCGTTCCTGCTTTGGAAAAAGTGCAGGAACGCCGTTCCCATGCGTTCCTGCAGGACTCGAGCCCTGCTTAGGTTCCTGGCTAATGATTTGATTACAGTAGCAGAACTACCTTTGGTACCTTGTCAGTGGCATCGCTGTAGGTGTCACAAGTAAAGGTGTAACAAATTACCCCAGCACAGACATCACTCGAAGTAGGAGCACTAACACACTTATAATGTTGAAGTTATATCTATACTTAAGATCATCAGATACATACGGCTACACTGGCCTTCCAGAACTTGGCCTGACTCAACAAAGCACAGGACCATAAATATTGGGGCTACAGCAATCTAACTATCTTTTTATTAATGGTATTGCAGCCAAACCATGATCCCCATACCAAGATATTTTACTACTGACATTACATATCCTTACCTAGAAAAAAAACAATCTCTTCATGAATAAAAGAGACTCATTGCATGTAACTATAAGATTCTATTAATAATGATGGAGCCATGAAAAAGCCCTATAGGAAGAGTTTGATGAGCAAAATATAACTGTAGTCTCAAAGTAACTGAGAAAGGGTGTACATTGGACAATATTCATTCTTATGTTTATCTATTTGTATCTATAGTGGTTTGGAAACCTTGTGACCATACGATGGTGGAATGATCTGTGGCTAAATGAAGGTTTTGCCTCCTACGTGGAATATTTGGGAGCAGACTATGCAGAGCCCACCTGGAACATAGTAGGTTTAATATATTTTTACAATCACATTCTTGCTGGTTGAGGGAACACACAGATTGTGTTCTCATCTCAGAAGACCTACATTAGCTATGTTTTGATCAAAGAGGTACATCCACACCCACACTGGCAAATGTATTGGAAATCCAGATATTTATTTGATTATATAGATCTTCTTTATACCTCACTTTGTTTAAAGGGACACTCCAGGCACCCAGACAACTTCTGCCCACTGGAGTGATCTGGGTGCCAACTCCCACTAGCCTTAATCCTGCAAGGTAATTATTGCAGTTTTTATAAACTGCAATAATTACCTTGCAGGGTTAACTCCTCCTCTCGTAACTGTCTACTAGACAGCCACTAGAGGGCACTTCCGGGATTCTAGTACAGGTTTTCTGTGCTATAGCGTCGCTGGACGTCCTCACGCTGTGTGAGGACCTCCAGCGTCACTAAAATCCCCATAGGAAAGCATAGAAAAGCATTTTCAATGCTTTCCTACGGAGAGGTCTAATGCGTATTAGGTCTCCCCCGCCGGCGGGCGTGATTGGTCTCCCCCGCCGGATGACGTGGTAACAGGGAGGAGCGTGGGCGGACCCAGAAGCAGCATTGAGGGACATCGGCGCTGCCTCAGGTAAGTCACTGAAGGGGTTTTGACCCCTTCAGCAACCAGGGATGGGAGGTGGCAGGGAGAGGGGACCTGCAGTGCCAGGAAAACAATTTGTCTTCTTGGCACTGGAAAGTCCCTTTAACTTAAGGCCAATGATGACCTGAATCTTTGTAACAGATTCATATTATTCTGAAATGGAATATTTAGTGCATCCTGCGAAACAAGATTAGAGAAACCATGAAAACTCCATGTAAACCTCCATTATCCAAGTTATTGGTATCCTTAACTGGGCTGAAAAATATAGTATGTCAAAATGTACCTTAATCTGTTTTGTTTCATATTTTAACAGAAAGACTTGATAGTGCTATATGATATATACAGAGTAATGGCCGTTGATGCATTGACTTCCTCTCACCCACTGACATCACCGGAGGAAGAGGTGAACACTCCAGCTGAAATAAGTCAACTGTTTGACTCCATCGCTTATAGCAAGGTAGGTCATCTACCATCCTGCAGGCCAGTGGTTCCGGACGTCATTCGCATTTCCCTTACAGCTTCTGGAACCAATGTGCTTGGGATCAAGAGGAATTTCCCTTTAGCTTAAAATGCTTGTGCCACAATTGTCAGTTGTTATATGTATGTAGTTTATCTATAAAGCTTTCTTCTCGTTTTCATCTAGGGTGCTTCAGTCATTCGGATGTTATCAAACTTTATCTCAGAGGAGGTGTTTGTTGAAGGATTGTTTGTAAGTATCTTTTCGAAAAAGAGAATACGCTATTTCTTTGTGTTTCAAGACTCGTTAGAATATATTCATAACCAAATGCTATTTGTTATTTATATACTTATTTATTGGTTACGTTTTGATAATCTGAGTATATTATGAAATATATAGAGATATATAGATATTCAACATTTTCATGAATATTGCAAAAAATATTGTTTTTATTGTTTTTCAGACCTACCTGAAAGAATTTGAGTATGATAATACTGTGTACAGTGATTTGTGGAAGCATTTGCAAGTTGTAAGTAATACTATTGGTAATACATAATTAAAATAATAAATATATATAAATATCCTGTGTTTCTTGCAGTGTGCTATTATTGTTCTGGCCACTGGGCTGGATTAATGTGTTATGTCTGAGCAGCTATTTCTTTAATTTATTTTGTTATCTTTGCTGTATTATTTCACTTATGTTCTTTACTCGCAGGCAGTGGACAAGACAGGTCCAGCATTAGACCTACCTGCGTCAGTTGCTGAAATTATGGACACATGGGTTCTACAGATGGGATTTCCAGTCGTGAAAATTGACACAGCAACTGGAGTTGTAACTCAGGAACACTTCCTCTTGGATCCAGATTCCGTGGTGACACGTCCATCAAAGTTCAAGTATGTAGAAAACATAGAACATTGCTTAATCACTTGGTAGAGTTGAGAATGAAGAAGGATGCAAATAAAATTGAGGGGATGCACTTATGTACATAGAGGAGATGATATATCCATATGTTAGTGATAGTCCTCTGAAGTCCTTATTTAAACAGAGATACATGCTTTAAAATTATTTATTTTAAAAAGGAGTGGCGGTGCTTAAGGTAACATTATTGAGTGGGAATTGTATAATCCTCCCACTGCTTTCCTCAACACTGCAAATTGGAATCAGGTGGAAGCAATAGAGAACCTGAGACGTATGAGAGAGAGAGAGAGGGAGAGAGAGAGGTGGGAAGTGCATGAAGGGGAAGAAAAGAAGAATATTCAAATTGGAAGATATACTGGACATTTGCATAATTTTTGTATAATCTAGCTCACAAACAAAGCAAACCTTAGCCTCCAACATCCAAATATCAAACTTGACCTTCTGGAGAGGTGATAGAGGTATTGCTATACATAAATAAAAATAACTGAAATATTAATGTAGTTTATTAAAGTAGTTCCAAATAAACCTCTACTTATTTACTTGACTCTTTAGATCATTTGCTTGATATAATAATCTACCTCCTCCAAAATCATTTTTCTTCTTGTCCTTATACACCCCTAAAACTCAAAAAAAAAAGGTAACATTAAGGATAGCACTTCTTTTGCTTTAGGAAAAAAATATTAATAATAACACTGATATTCTTTTCATCATTTAGGAACTAGAGATGTGTACAGGGAAATAATTAATTTTGTTTTGTTAATTTACAGATTTCAGTTTGTTTGAAATTCAAAAATAATCAATTCTGATGAACCAAAATGTATCCAAAAATGTTAATTTCCAAAACTCGGATTGACATTATTTCCTATGGGAAATAAATGAAGGTGGCAGTCATATGGTTACAAAGTGCCAAATTAGGGACATATCAGCTAAATTGCCCTTTTCTTAACTTTGATCTTCCAGTTATTTAGTAGATAACTCCCCCATCTGCTATCAAAAACGAATCAAAAACAACTTGGTTATGGATCTGTTAGTTTCCATTTGTTTTTTGACAATCGGGAAATTCGTACACTTTGTAAATTAGATTGGGAACATGCCTATTAGAGACAAATTATATATGTGTATTGTCTATCAAATCTTTTTATAGTTACACCTGGACTGTTCCAATTACATATTCCAAGAGTTCAACACAACATTCATTTTGGCTGCAACGCAAATCAGGTAGAACATCCTCTCTTTAATTTTATTTCTAATTTACTGTATTTATTTATTGTAAATTGTTTTAATTGCTTTCTTTGAGAGATAAGAAAAAAACAACAACATGCTTTCTCTTATTAACCAGAAGAATATTTGATCTTTCCATAAAATTAACTGTTGTGCTAATACAAAAATTGGTGATAATTTGACACAAAGATAATTATAGTTTCTAAATAGTTTCTACATTTGATGTAAATGTGAACACATGGAGGGTAATCTTGAAAACTGATTTTCATGTTCAAGTTACTAATGTTACGAATTTACAAATCCCAATATATCATCATCTGAGCAGGAGGACAGTGAGAACACATTTACCCGTGTTGATCGTGTTACTATGGTGAGCCAACACCTCCACTTTTGGGTAGTAACTAGAGAGATACATTAGTTATAGTTACAACAAGACATTCATTATGGATATTTATTAAAGCAAATTGTGTATGCAAATTCAGTTACTATGCCTGCATTTGCACAGTTAAGTTGTAAAATTCAGATTAACATATATCTCTGTAGCATATGTGAAAGTCGATGATCATTGATTTGTGTATTGCACTGGGTGAATAGGCAACTGCCTACCTTTTGCTTCCCGTCCCTTATGATGTGGAATCTTATGTCCCCAATCCTATTTGATTAAGTCCATTCTCGTGTACGTGCTTATATTCCTATAAATTCCAGGGACAGATCAACGCAGGGAGCATTGGAGTGTATGCTCCTGGGCCACACACTGCAATAAGCCAGTGTTTCCTGAATTTGTTTTACATTTTTTTATTTATTTTTTTAACTGTTATTGCTCTGACATGTTCAGTACCATGTTTATACATGTTTCAAGGAAGGCACAGGTATCCTTTTGGGTGACTGAGAATGACAGCATACACGGTAAATAAAGCATGAATGCCAAAGGTAATTTTGGCACTGTACTAACAAATCTGTATAAGAAATGAGTGGCCTATAGAATATAATAAGCCAAACGGTGATGCAAATAGAACGAGTCACAGTAGAATTCAAGGAATCAGAGCTCCATAAAGGTGAATCCGCTATTCCCCCAAAGTACCCCTGACAATTAACACAGACTACACAGTAGCAGCTGACTAAAACTACAAATTAATCCAGTTGGACACCAGACATACAATGTTTTTGCCTGATGTCCTTATTCATGTACATCACGTTTTTGATGTAGATGATTAATTTATTGCCTGAAGCATTGACAATATAAGATAAACATTAAAATTATACATGGACAGTTATTTTATGAGTTTTTAATTACATTTTTTGTTTTTTTATTCTACGTGATTAGACACAGAAAATAATTTTAGGACGATTGGAAATGAATGGCTTTTGGCAAACATCAATGTAACAGGGTACTACAGGGTTAATTATGATGATGACAACTGGAACAAGCTCATTAGTCAGTTGGAAACAGACCATTCGGTGAGTAGTATGTGTTGATTAGGAATTCTTAGAATTATTAGCCTATACATCAGGCTCCACATTTGTTGCGCTACTAGAGTGACCTAAAAGTTACTCATCATTTCAAACCTGGAGGGTCCTTTAGGAAAAACTAGTTAACAGCATACCTCTCCTATTTGGGAGGGACAGTCCTTATTTGGGACTTAAGTCCCTTGTCCCTCTTTTCAATGCTAATGCCTCTGTTTTCTATAAAATTCATATTATTAATTTGTACAAGTGTGTAACAGAGATCCACCACAGTAATACTGCTAGTAATGTGTCCCAGTAATGTGTCTTTAAACTACAATAAATGTGTTTAGAAATGTGTTTAAATAAATACATTGTTCTTGTTCTAAATTATTATTATTAGTAGCTCACCGCAAATTTCCCAGCCATGCTCGCACCCCTAAAATGAAAGCGTCCCTCTTTGTCCATGTGAAATGTTGGTAGATATGTAACTAGTATGAATATACTCTACACTTTATGGCAAATGCCATGGTGAATGTTGGCAGTAGATGCAAAGTCTAACTTATATATATTATATTTCTTTAATTTGCCAATTGACATGACAAGACCTAATAAGCCGGAATGTCAGGGAGTAACAGACACTTTCTTTGTAGATGAAATGTTGATTAAAGCATTCTTTTTTTTCCTTGTCTTGCAGAGTATTCCTGTTATCAACCGTGCCCAGATCATTGACGATGCCTTTAATTTAGCAAGGTGGGCTTTGTTTACAACTTCAAGCTGAGGATTAAATTAGTTTGGTGATAAATTGAATACCAGATGTAATGGATAACTGTCATACAATTTCAACTTCTCACTATTTAAAAGTGTAATACATTTAATGATAGAATGTTTTGTTTTTTTAATTATAATTATTATAATTATGTATAATCAGACTTAACTGTCATTTAACCAATAGCTGCTCAACCTAACCTGTCTGCTGCATTGATTATTCCGTGTGAACCTGCAGCAGCAGCAAGCAAGTTAGGTTGAGCAGCAGAAGGTCAGATAACAATAGCGTCTGACACAACATGACTGCACAGTCAAGTAAAAAAGTTACATTTTCCAAAGTAATCAATACACAACATTAAAAAAATAAAATAATTAAGAATCATTATTTGCAATACACTTTTAAAAATAAGTTAAAAATCGATGACAGTAATCCCACTTAACCTGATCTATCTACTATAATATTATCTCACAGGGTTAACAATAAAATCTGCTTTTTAATATGTACCAGCATGTTCTAAAAGGAATATATGACAACACCTCACGTGGGTAAGCCACTGCGTAATATAATTGCATTTCTGTTTTTTAATTCTACAAACTCATGCATGAAAACCTCACTGATATTTGCTTCAGTTACAAAAGATCTGATTATCAGTGTAAACTATACATTTATACTAAATGTGCAAAGAGCTGATGTAAAAGCTAAAGTATTTTATAGCCTAAGTCTCTTTTTTCCAAGCCAGAATATACCACCAATATTCCAAAATAACCTCATCATAGCGACAGTATTAAAACTACAGGATTGGTGATTTCAACTTAGAGGGGTTCCACAACTGACACTGTGGGGTAAATGCAATTTAGAAGCCTACTGTTCAAGTGCTCCAGGCAATTGTGCATCACAAAATATCCCCTCCCCTTACCAAAACTGGAGAGGGCCGGAAGAAGTAGATGCAGATAACCATTAATGATTCAAGTATTTTTACAATCTTTAGCAGTTTCTACTAAATCTTATATATGCTCGTGTCCTCATAACATGCCTCATGAAAACATAAAAAAAGGATAGGTTCATTATTTTGACCTATTTTAATATTATTTTTTTTAAATAATAATGCTCTGCATTCTGTAATAATTTATTTTTCCAATCATATTGGATGTGATTAAAACAATAATATTTTATTTATGTTTTAGAGCCAAGTATGTTCCTACAACAAGAGCTCTGGACACCACCAAATTTCTCTCCAAGGATGTTGAATACATGCCGTGGCAGGCAACGCTGAACGGTCTGAGTTACTTTCTGCAGATGTTTGATCGCTCAGAGGTTTACGGACCTATGAAGGTAATCTTTTATTTCTACTACTTACAGTTTTTCACACCCATGGACAAGCAGGACAGCCATTTCTTGGCTTATCTTCAAAAATACTGGGAGGTAGTAAGAAAGAATTGTTTTTTGGAATAACATACACTCTTTGACAGACCTCTTAGAACCACGAAGCAATACCTGAATTGAAATCCTCTCTCTTTTCTCTTTTTCCTTATTTTCCTTGCTTTATCGATCCGATTTTCTTTTATATTATATAAATAAGTAGATAATTTATAAGCCAATTTTCAGACTATTTGTAAAACAAACTACAATGGTTTTGTATATCTAGTCATTTTTTTTTCAAACAAGATGTGGACCACTGTTTGTATAGTATTACTGTTTTGGCGTAATTTGATCTCTGTCCATCCTTACCCTGTGCTATTGCTATGATGTAATGGTTTGTTTTTTTCTTTTCAATAAAAATACAACATATTTACAAAAAACAAAACAAAAAACTGAAATTACTCAATAACAAAAATAAAAAAGATAAGTAATAATAAAAAAAAAAATGATGCACATGGGAGCATGTTACATATTGTACCTGAATGAATGTCAGTAGTCAAGGCAGTTAACTCTTAACTCAGTTAATAGCACAGAGTGCTGGTGATCATACAAGTGCTATCAAGTCTTCCTCATTGTCCTCCCGAAGTGTCTGCCTTTTGATTGCTTTGAGAATATCCCTCAGCTTGTTGTCATACTGATTTCCTTCTAGAGATGGTGCTGTCTGTGCTATCAGAGATGGTGCAAAAAAATATATTAAAAATGCATAAAACTCTTAATGTGTAAATAATAGTAAGTTGTTTGTATTGGTTTTAAAAAGCAAAAAATAAAATTAAAAAAAATTACATATATTTAAATTATGTATGTTTTTCTTGACAGGCATATTTAAAGAAACAAGTCTTCCCTTTGTTTGAGCACTTTAAAAGTCAGACTGGTAACTTTGAAACAAGGCCAATATCATTAACTGACCAGTAAGTTGGAGTGTAATGATTGACTATAAAGTACCGGTACAGTGATTCTATAATATTCACAGTTTTCCTTTGTTAGACATTAGATTTGAAGAGGGTTCGGAGCAGCATAAAACCCTTAAAGCATAGATAACTATTCCAACTGCAGCAAGGCTTCATCAGGGAACTTGTAGCACAGCTTGCCTTGTCCAAGGTTTTCTGAATTAAATTGCCTACGGTATTTACCATTATAGTTGAGATACAAAAGAGAAACTGTGTTTCCATGTAACTTGAGTGCAACCCATTTGTGAGAACATTAGGAAGTTCTTATGAAGATTTGTTAGACCCAATGTAATATGTTTAAGGTACAAACTATTGGTGGATTCCACAGTCACAACCACTTTTTGTCTGAAAATGTCCTGCTATGCTCCTAGCAGCTATTGGGTCTTTCCAAATTGCAATACGTATTGTACTAACATCAATGTCAGACAGGCAAAAGATCAAGACAGGTGACATCTCAAAATCCCTACATGGTCCAAAAAGTAATAGAGGCGAATATATATAAAAAACAACTTTGGAATTGTGCGTGATCAGAAAAGCAAAAAAATGTAATGTCTTCATTGGGGATCTTGACTAACATTTTCTCCCTTAGATACAATGAAATCAATGCTATTAGCAATGCGTGTGCCTATGGCATTCCTGAATGTGGTGAACTAGCATCTCAACTCTTCAAAGACTGGAGAGACAGTGGAAAAAGGTAAGATCTTGTTGAAAAAAAGTAGTAGAAATTGACTAGGCCAAAGGTAGTGGTTATTCCAGACTTGAATATACCACCCTCCTAGTGGTCAGTCACACCTTTAAATGACACTCCAGTGGTGTCAAGGGGCATAACCCCAAAATGGAAGTACTAGAAAATGACTTTCCTGTTACTGGTCACTAAAACCAGAACCAGGACTGTCAGCTGGACAAAATATTAGTAGATAATAGATAATTAAATCAAAATTGCCATCAATATGTCGGAATATAGAGAGGGTTCATACGTAGATTCAAGTGATTAAAATAGCCTAAATGGCTCTTCTCCTGTCTAAAGGACTCTTAGACGTAAAGAATCTATTTGAGACTCAGGACTTTAATATAATCAACCATAGTATGTCCATGTCAACAGTAAAAGCGGTTGTGGAATGAGCCTTTAAATTAACTCCTGTAATCTAGATGGAAAAGACAATCAGTCAAGGAGGAACTTTGAATATTGGCTGTATATAAAGTAACACTTGTAGCAAAGCCCGCTGTATCAGAAAAGCTACAATAAGAGTGTAGTTAAGCAATCAGCAATTTAGGATAACAGCATTTAGCTGGATACCAAGTAACATATAATAAAAGGAAAAAAGTCTACATGAAAATTCGTAGATTAATCACAAAATATGTCATAAATGATAAATCTTAAGTTAGTGGTTTCCTAAATCGCTATGGGGTACAAAGAGTATCTGTTGCCCCCTCAAATACATACAGAGCCAGTCCAGATTCCTCAATCAAATAGATAATTCCAATCTAGATAGCATATCAGGAGTGACAGGAGGAAAAGGTGAAAAATTAGGAAATAATAGTGCTAATGTGTAGAACCATGCTTAGAATGCTGGTTACCTACACATCGTGAAATAGTGCCCTAGAAGTGAAAATAAAAAGTGAGTGAAAGTGAAGGAGAAAAACCTCCTTCAACCCGACGCGCGTTTCGGTGCTGTGATGCACCTTCGTCAGGGGCTGAATTCGTTATGGACCCTAGACCTTGTTTAAATACCCCTGGTATTGTAACTGTTGAGAGGATTCCACCAATCAGGGTTCCTGTGTGGACCGTCAGTTGGCGCCAAAATGACGTCAGAATATGCTAATTAGCTGTTTAAATAAAGAAAAAAAGAAAAAAAAAAAAGGAGAAAGAAAACTCCAAACAGGGTTAAGTCCACCTCTACATTGTGTGGTTTATATTTAACCCTGTATGTACTCATTGGATGGAGTGACTTGCTTCATAGAATAGGGAAAGGACGAAGGTGAATATATCTGTGTAAATTTTATAGTCAGAGACGAATGATTCGTCAAGAAATTTATATCATGTAAAGTCAGTGTATTGCTATCACAAGGCATTGTTTGAGAAGTAGACGGTTCATCATGGGTTATCTGGACGCCTGTGGGATCATGAGAATGGGTAGAGAGGCTTTGAGCGAAAAACCTCTAAAAAGTGAAAATAAGGGATTTTAACCCTCGCTCAGCCATGGGGACCTAATACCTATCCCAGGATATCATAAGGATTATATAAATATGGGCGGTCAGGTTAACTGTACTTCCTATTAGGGTAATGATCATTTCATTATCAAGCCTCATTCTCGATTTACGGGCGGAATTAACCCCCGCTATACTGTTCTTAGCAGTCATGTGAAAATAGTAATAGCTGAGCTTATACCCAAAATTCCCATGTGCGGGTATTATCAATGGCTTGATGATCGTAAATAAATTGCCAGATACTCATATACCAGTGTGTCTACATAAATACTAGGTGATAAATGCCTCTGATATACATAATCAAATATTGAGGCTTTTTATAATGCAGATAAATTCATCAGTTCTTATTCTTACTAAATGGAGATTAGTATTTCGGTAATCGAAATTTGTCCAGCCATTCCCATTGGCAGTATCAATTCAATTTGTCAATTTAGATGGCTGGTACGTTGTGCTAGTCCATATATCCAAATAGCGTGTATAGTATTATAAATAGGAGATGGAGGGAAAAGTAGCATACGATATATTAAATTTTAAGTAATTTATATAACTTTTAATGGATCATGTGTCATCATGGGATCAGAGTGATCGGTCATGTGTAAATCTTACTGGACATAATTTACTCAAATGAGTGAGTTATATAGTATAATTAAAGTGTATCCAGAAGATACCCACTAGACAGGCTATAATAATGAGGGCTGTATACCTTCTTTGAGCCACTAGGGGTCAGTCACAGACATACCAGGGGTAAATTTCCATATTGAATGTATCTAAGTAGTATTTACTCTTTTGATGGATTAATTTCCAATTATTAAATAGTAAATTAATGAAGTGTTGCTAGGGAAGAACCGGTATTTAATCAGGGATAAAGGGAGTGTATGAGAATCCTTCGTTAAGGCCCAAGGGGGATAAAGTTTTTAATTTAAATATCCAGAAGCTCTCTCGCTGTAAGAGTCTTTTGTCCAGATCTCCCTTCCTTGGTCCCAACTTTATTTTTTCTACTCCATTAAAGCGTAAGCCCTGTGCAGAGCCGGCATGTTTAATTTTCAAATGTCTTGATATAGATGTATCTATCTGTCTAGATGGATTCACAGAGTTTATGTGTTCAAGGATGCGGGTTTTAAACTGTCTGAAAGTCTTCCCCACGTATTTCAAATTGCAACTGCAAGTAATGAGGTATATTAGGCCCTCGGTTTTGCAGTTAAAGAAGGTTTTAGTTGTGTGTATCTCAGTATTATCCGAGTTAGAGAATGATTTCGATTGTTTCCGGATAAATTTACAGGCCTTACACTTGCCGCACTGAAAGGTGCCGGCAGCAGGCGATTTAAGCCAGGTGTTAGTAGGTTTTGGGAGAGATAAATGGCTTGGAACCAAAATATCTTTTAGGTTCTGACCTCTCCTTGCTGTAATCGATACGTGGGGTGTCAGCACATCTTTAAGATGTGTATCTTGGTACAGTAGTGGCCAGAATCTCTCTAGTGTTTTTTTCATACCGTCCCAACCCGAATCAAAGGTTCCAATACATCTTATTATTTCCTGATTTTTGTTTTGGGGGGGGGGGGACTTTTCGGACAGAAGGTTGGTCCTTTCAGTAGCTAGTGCCCTGTGATAAGCTCTTTTTAGACACTTGTTTGGATATCCCTTGGCTTTAAAAAGGGATCTCAGGGTCTGTGCTTTTATTTTAAAATCTTCTTGGGAGGAACAATTCCTCCTTAGTCTGAGATATTGGCCTGTCGGTATCCCACTTTTTAAAGCAGGGGGGTGATGACTCTCCCAGTTCAGAAAGTTATTGGTTGCGGTTGGTTTTTTGAAAAGCGTGGTGGTGAAATCGTTGTTATGAGAAATTTCGAGAGTTAGGTCCAAAAAATTCAGTCTTTTATCACCTATATCGAAAGTGAATTTAAGGTTAATCTCATTCACATTGAGTACTTCCACGAATTCATGGAATAGATCAATCGGACCTGTCCACACTATCAAAATGTCATCGATATAGCGTTTCCATAGGTTTATGTGTACGCTAAATTTATCGAGACTAGGGTTGAAGACAATGTTACTTTCCCACCACCCCAGGTGAAGGTTGGCATAGGATGGTGCACAAGTCGTACCCATCGCTGTGCCCTTCACCTGGTGATAGTAGTTGCCTTTAAAGAGGAAGTAATTATGAGTCAATATAAACCGCAACAGTCTGAGGACAAACTCATTGTGTTCATTGCGGGTAGGGTCTCTCATATACAGAAACGTTCTAACGTGTCTGATACCAACATCATGGGGAATAGAACTATACAGACCCTCAACATCTAGGCTACAAAGGCTTGCTTTGGCCGGAATTTTCATATCTTTGAGGATGCTGAGGGTCTGCTTAGTGTCTCTCAAATGAGAAGGAAGAGACTTAACTAGATCACGAAGGATGTGTTCAATATACACACTACAATTCTGCGTCAGATTATTATTGCCTGAAACGATAGGTCTCCCTGACAATGTTTTGTGCTGTTTATGAATTTTTGGTAAAGCATAAAAAGTAGCTATCACTGGTTTTTTATTGAACATAAATTTAAATTCATCCTTAGAAATGAGATTGGACTGAAGTGCTTCCTCTAGTATTCCTTTTAATTCATTTAGATATTTAGCTGTGGGGTCTGAGCTCAGAATCATATATGTGTCTTTGTCGTCTAGGATTCTGCTGACCATTTCAATATAAGCGGTTTTATTCATAACGACTATGTTGCCCCCTTTGTCTGAAGCCTTTATGATAATTGAGTCATTCTGTCTTAGTGTATTGAGAGCTTTTCTTTCAGCTTGACTCAAATTATCAAAATGGTCAGAGGAATAAAAATCATCACTCATACCCTCAATCTCTTTGCATGTCAGTTCAACAAAGAGGTCGATGTATTTAAACTCCGAAATATATGGTGTGAATTTACTTCTAAGTTTCAGATTCGTGAAGGGTGCTTGCTTCTTCGTAGGGAGGTCATTGCTGTTGAGGAGATCAACTAAATTGTCAAGAAGATCCATATCCTTAACCTCCAACCCCAGTCTTAATGCCTTTTTAGATTTTTGAATCTCATGAAACTTATGTAACGCCAACTTGCGTGCGAAAAGATGGATGTCCTTTGTCCACACAAACTTATCGAACTTGGGTGTAGGGACAAAGGCCAGCCCTCTTCCAAGCACCTGGGACTCAAGGGGAGTGAGTTGATGAGACGACAAATTAATGATCTGGCTACTTTGTATTAATAAGCTTTTCTCCTTTTGTATCCTCGTGTTGAGGTTTTGCTTCTTGTGTTTCTTTGGCTTTTCTCCTCTGTATTCGTTCTTTCTAAAAAATTAAACCCTTTCTTAAGGATACTTTTAGGATTACCCTCTGCTGACGTTGAGGGGCTTTCTTGGTTTGAATCAGGCTCTGATGCACTGGAGTCGTACTCTGATGTGGAGAATCTATCAAAGTCTACTCTCTTGCTTTTAAATTTGCGGTAGATATTACCAGTTTGAAAATCTTTTGTATCTCTCATGAATTTGGAGTGTTTCCTAAGTTTAATTGATGTTTGAAACTTATCTAGGTTGGTTTTGAGTTTTATCTCAAATTGTTCGAAGTTGGGTTCGTTTTTGTACGTCTGGACTTTTTCAATCTCCTCGTCCACCTCTTTATTAACTCTCTCTAGTCTCTTAGTTTCGTACCTACATAAAATATCCATGAATTTTTTTGAGCATGTTCCTGCTGCCTCTTCCCATTCTTTAATAAACTCGGATTCTTCAATATGTGGGGCAGGGATATTTTGAACCCTCAAACCTCTTGGAATAAGTTCCTTGCTTAGATATTTTTCTAAGGAAGCTATCTCCCAACCTGCTTTAATTTGCTGTTTAAATAAGAATGTTAAGTGGTTGAATGCTGAGTTTATATTTGTATGAGTGATATTCTCTTGCAGGTGCCCCTCAGAGAAGACTGAGTCTATGTCAGAGTACCAGGCATCCCTTGACGTTTTATCTGATAGAAAACCGGCCATAACCAGGCAACACTTAAAAGGTGATATGGTACTGAAACCAATTTAACAAAAAAAGTAGTAGAAATTGACTAGGCCAAAGGTAGTGGTTATTCCAGACTTGAATATACCACCCTCCTAGTGGTCAGTCACACCTTTAAATGACACTCCAGTGGTGTCAAGGGGCATAACCCCAAAATACTTGGTATCCAGCTAAATGCTGTTATCCTAAATTGCTGATTGCTTAACTACACTCTTATTGTAGCTTTTCTGATACAGCGGGCTTTGCTACAAGTGTTACTTTATATACAGCCAATATTCAAAGTTCCTCCTTGACTGATTGTCTTTTCCATCTAGATTACAGGAGTTAATTTAAAGGCTCATTCCACAACCGCTTTTACTGTTGACATGGACATACTATGGTTGATTATATTAAAGTCCTGAGTCTCAAATAGATTCTTTACGTCTAAGAGTCCTTTAGACAGGAGAAGAGCCATTTAGGCTATTTTAATCACTTGAATCTACGTATGAACCCTCTCTATATTCCGACATATTGATGGCAATTTTGATTTAATTATCTATTATCTACTAATATTTTGTCCAGCTGACAGTCCTGGTTCTGGTTTTAGTGACCAGTAACAGGAAAGTCATTTTCTAGTACTTCCATTTTGGGGTTATGCCCCTTGACACCACTGGAGTGTCATTTAAAGGTGTGACTGACCACTAGGAGGGTGGTATATTCAAGTCTGGAATAACCACTACCTTTGGCCTAGTCAATTTCTACTACTTTTTTCGTTATAGAGAATAGGAAGGGAAAATTTCCCACTCACAATTTTAGGAGCTAATATGAAATAGCTCAATATCTGCGCTCTTGGGGTCCATAAAGGCGACCCTCACCCTTCTTGTGTATAGATGTCCTTGATTTCCTATAGAAGTAGAAACCGTATATGGTGCAGTATCGTAATAATTTTCAATGTGAGATAAATATAAAATGTAATACTCACAAAATTAGAGCCATCCAGATCGGCTCTAATCCACACACTTGTGTAGTTAAGGACTACACACCTTCTTTGTGAAAAATAAATAAAAAGTAGCAGGGAAATGCCAATGTATAGTATAAAAGATTAATAATTTTATTATAACGGTAATTGTATAAAAATATATATATATATATATATGTATATATATATATATATATAGAAAACAATAAAAAACAATATCAAATTGGCATAAAATCCAAAAGTCCAAAGTCTCACAGTCTCTCCAGTACGCGTTTCGCCCTACAGGCTTCCTCAGCTGGATGTGGTGATTCAAACTTCCCATGGATTCTCCCTGCTATATGTACCCCTCTCAGGGGTGAGATAATTAGTGTCCAGGCTTGTATTTTCGCGGGCAATCACCATAGAAACGGTGACGCCCTGCGTTTCAAGCCTTTTTTCTATTTATTTCCGGGTTTTCTGTTCCGTCGCGTCATTTCCGGTTTCGCCGAAACGTCACTTCCTTGCGTTCCACCATGCGGTTCACTATGCGTTCCACCATGCGGTTCACCATTTATTTCCCCAGGATTTCCGGGTCGGCGGTTTTTGAAGGGAAATATAAGTTTAAATGAGTTTAACATATATGTGGAATTAGCAAGCTTTCTTTGTCCAACATATACAAGCCTTATATTAGTACATCCAAACCCTTAATAATTAAATTCCATTCTGTAGTTTTTTTCTTCTATTCTTATTTCTTGTATAAGTGTGTTAATACAAAATGACCATTTTACAGGAATATTGTGATCTTATGACATTATTAAAAAGATGAATTCTTAAGAGATAATGGGTATTAATACATAAATCAGTGGTTATACAACATTAAAACTCCTTATAAATGTCTAATTCCAGATATTATCTTAATATAATATATAATAAAAGTTAAAACATAGTTCAGTCAATGCTCACATAATAATAAGAAAGTGAAGGGGAAGAAGGTCATAATTCAATAAAGGGAGGTATAAGTGTAACCATAAAATAATTTTGCATTTATTTTAAAAAATGGCACATCTCGAAGTCTGCATTTAGACCATTCGGGATTAAAGTATTTAATTTAAAGATCCACTCCATCTCAATTTTACTCATTTTGCTATCAAAGTTGCCTCCCCTCCAATCTTTTTTGACTTTTATAATTCCTAAAAACGTAGTGTCTTTCATGTCGCATTTATGTGCAATTTTGTAGTGTAAAGAGACGCTATGTTTTTCAAAACCTTTTAAAATATTACGACTATGTTCTTCAATTCTGATATGTAGGGGTCTGGTAGTTTTCCCTATATAACATAGACCACAAGGGCAGATCATTAAGTAAATAAGGTTTTTTGAGTGGCAACTCAGAAAATCTTTAATTTGATATTCTTTACCATCTTTATCTCTAAAAAGCTTTATATGTCTTTTTTTATTATTGGACCTTTTGCACGCTAAGCATTGGCCACACCCAAAAAATCCCTTATCCGAATTTAAAAAAGTATTCGTACTTTTCTTTTCCTTTAAAAAGCTTGAAGTCAGAGAATGGCGTAAATTGTCAACCCCTCTGTGTATAAATTTAGGTCTTTCTGGAAGAAAAGGTTTTACACCTGGATCTTGTAATAAAATTGGCCAGAACTTAGAGATTATTTTTCTTACTTTTTTGTTATCTGTGCACATAGACCACAAGGGCAGATCATTAAGTAAATAAGGTTTTTTGAGTGGCAACTCAGAAAATCTTTAATTTGATATTCTTTACCATCTTTATCTCTAAAAAGCTTTATATGTCTTTTTTTATTATTGGACCTTTTGCACGCTAAGCATTGGCCACACCCAAAAAATCCCTTATCGAATTTAAAAAAGTATTCGTACTTTTCTTTTCCTTTAAAAAGCTTGAAGTCAGAGAATGGCGTAAATTGTCAACCCCTCTGTGTATAAATTTAGGTCTTTCTGGAAGAAAAGGTTTTACACCTGGATCTTGTAATAAAATTGGCCAGAACTTAGAGATTATTTTTCTTACTTTTTTGTTATCTGTGCACAGATAAATAAAAAAAATTAAAAAAAAAAATTATTTAAAAATGTCATGCTATCCGATGGATGTTCTAATTAGCTGCAAAGTAAGAGAAACATAATAATAGTAATTACAAGTAGTATTTGGGGATATATTTTGTTTATATTTGTCTATTCCCTTTAGAGAAACAATAACAGCAAATACAATGGCTCTATTTTGAAAGCTAATAAATAAAAATTTGCCTTGCTTGGTGCACCAGGAGGAAGGCTTGTAATGCCGAAACTTGTCATGCTCATTCAGACAATATTTTTATGGTTTGTGCCAATACTTTATTGTGTGGATTCTTCATTAAATCTATTGACTACACATCTACCGGAAGGAGCCAGCATTATTCTAAGATTGTGGAAAGTGGTTAAAGGGTTAAGGAGACCAGAAGTACACACTATTACTCTATGCCATCACAGCCAGAGCCTGCTATAAGTGGCTCTGTATATTGTGAGTGACTAATTGTACCCAAAAGTATTTTTGTGCTATTATATACAGGGACGTATTAGCCGCGAGGCAAACAAGGCATTGGGGCGCCTGGGTTTAGTCATGCCTAGGGCAGCACAAAACCAGGATACACCACTGATTATATAGCTATACACTATGAGAGTTTTTCTGCGCTTTCTCAAAATTTGATTAAAACTCCAGAAATTAACCCCTTGAGTACACATGACGGAAATATTCCGTCATGATTCCCTTTTATTCCAGAAGTTGTGTCACTAAAGGGTTAAAGGTATTGGATTAGCTGCACATACCCCCTATTAGCACCACGAAGACAACCACATTCACTTTTTGGTGTTTATCTATTGTTTCTCGTGAATAGGAATGTCTATAGGGCATGGCTACCTGCAAAATAAGTGTACGATTTCATAATTATAATGATTCCAAAGTAGATCTCAAATCCCACTAATCAAATCCCAGCTCTGTGGCAAGTGTGAGCGAGTGGCTTCTCTGGAAGCTGGTATTGCAGATCTGGCAAAGCAAATTGCAATATTGAACAGTCTGACTATCTTGAAAGGGTTGTTTAGTATGTGCCTCTAGTGGAGTGGGAGGAACTAAGACAGCTGGGGAAAAGGCAAATAGCTGGGTTACAGTTACATGTGGTAATGGAGGTTGAGGGGTGGAGTGAGAGGAAAGGTTTAGCTAGTCTTGATTTTGTGAAGCATGATAGATTTGCTCGTTTGAGTAAAAAGTTGGGGGCATCAGCTCAGGAGTAGCTGCACTGGAGAAAGATGTTCCTTCTAACATCCGAGGGAACATGATGGAAAGAGACACATGACTGGGCAGTTAAAGGACCACTCTAGGCACCCAGACCACTTCAGCTTAATGAAGTGGTCTGGGTGCCAGGTCCTTCTAGGGTTAACCCATTTTTTTTATAAACATAGCAGTTTCAGAGAAACTGCTATGTTTATGAATGGGTTAAGCCTTCCCCCAATCCTCTAGTGGCTGTCTCATTGACAGCCACTAGAGGCGCTTGCGTGCTTCTCACTGTGATTTTCACAGTGAGAGCACGCCAGCGTCCATAGGAAAGCATTATGAATGCTTTCCTATGTGACCGGCTGAATGCGCGCGCAGCTCTTGCCGCGCGTGCGCATTCAGCCGATGGGGAGGAGAAGAGGAGGATCGGAGGAGGAGAGCTCCCCGCCCAGCGCTGGAAAAAGGTAAGTTTTTCCCCCTTTCCCCCTTCCAGAGCCGGGCGGGAGGGGGACCCTGAGGGTGGGGGCACCCTCAGGGCACTATAGTGCCAGGAAAACGAGTATGTTTTCCTGGCACTCTAGTGGTCCTTTAACTTAAATGGTTACACATTATTTGGAAAGGATAGAATAAATTAGGAAAGGAGGTGGAGCATGTCAATAATGAGTTAAAGTAAAATATCAAGCAAGTGGAAGGTGACAAAGAAAATGTGGAAGCTTTATGGATTTATTTATCTGCTTGGGGAAAAAGAAGGAAAATCAAATATTGGTTGGGATATGGAATAAACCATCTAATGCTGACATTGATGAGGAAGAACAGCAATTTGGGAAAGCTGCACATCTGGGTAACACGCTAATTATGGGAGATTTTAATTACCCAGGCATACATTGGATTGCTTCTTATAACAAACAATGTAGATCTTTTGACAAACATTCAAGTAGAGGAGTAGTGATCAAAATATGGTCTTTTTTAAATAAACTCAAGAAGACAAATGCACTTGCATTGGGTATACTAAAGCATAATTTAGAAAGCCCAATTTCAATAAGATAAGGGCAGCTTTACAACTCATTGACTGGCGTAAACTCTTCTACTGTACACTTCTCAATGTGTACCATTGGGTAATAAACATAAAAGAAACATATTAAAACCAACTTGGCTTAGTGGAAAGGGACGCCAAGACATTAAAAATATGAATATGGCATTTAAAGCATTCAGATCATACATTTCAGAGGCATCCTAGGCATGCAAAAAGGTGATTAGGTGGGCTAAACTAGAAAACGAGAATGTAATAGCTAAAGAGAGCAAAACCAACCACAAAAAAAAATGTGTTTTTTTTGTTTTTTTAATTCCCTCCCATTTTTGTTGTGCAAAAGAGAGTACATACAGCTGGACATGACACAACTGCAAAGACAAACAATATAGAATAAACTGTAGTATGGCACAGTATGGTAAGACTGCACAAACATTTTATATAGTATATAAATTATATATCAGGCTTATGCAAGAAGTGTCAGTATATAGGTGAGGAGAGATAGAAGGTGAGCCATGACTTACTGACAGTTTGCTGAAAAGGATAGAGTAGAATGAGTTCAAGAGTATTGATGCAGTGCTAGGAATTGTCAGGATTACAGAATAGTATCACACCTAGGACTAAGCATAACGTCTAACCGGACATTAGAATGGCCGGTCTTAACGTACCGCAAAATAGTCAAAATACTTGCCAAGGTCATAGAATGACACAGAATGAGACACAATGAAGAGGAAAGCCAGAACTCAAGGATACCAGAAATCAGGGAAGTCAAAACGAAGCCAAAGTCAAATACCAGAAAAATGCAATTAGGAACACACTCTCAGGTAACCAGCTAGAGGAAACCGAGACAGGGCACTGACAAAAAAGGTAATTTGGGTTTAAATAACTCTCCTTAGGCTGTAATCGGCTGTCTCTGACCTCTGACCTCAAAACGTGTTTGCGCGTCTATGACGTGACGCCGCACTTACGTCGGCGCCATCTTTGATGTAAGCGAAGTAAGTTTCTTATAAAAGTCTGAATCCTCTCTGTCTTGGCAGGAGGTTCGTAAGCCTGTGGAGGTTGTAAGGGAACAGGGCGATGATGCAGTCGTTGGGAGCCACATGACTGAAGTAGGCTGCCTCTCCCAACAGGTCACAGGACAAAATGGTCAGATTGAGAGCCAGAGTGAGGGTTTTTAGGTCTAACAATGACGGCTCTGGTGAGTGACAAGTTTGCTGGTCGCTTAGCACCGTTTCCAGGGTTGGTGTAGACAGTGTAACCCATCTAGGAGCTCTTTTGTGTGGGAGCTACTCGTGAACATGTCCAGCCATCTTGGCGGTCAGGCCCCACCCCCAACCACAAAAATATTTTAAGTATATAAATACTAAAGAACAAAAAATGAAAGTGTAGGTACACTGAAATCAGAGATGAGTGTGTTCGTTAATGAAGTCCAAGAAAAGGCAGACATTTTAAATAACTATTTCTCCTCAGTATATGTAGTAGTAACCTACGGCAAGAGATAAACAATGACCCAGGGCGTGACGGTATTCACCCATGAGTACTTAAAGGGACACCATAGTCATGTGAACAACTTCAGCTTAATGAGGTTGTTCAGGTGAGAACTATAGCTCCCAGCAGCCTGAGAAAATACAGTGTTTACATTGAAAGCTAGGAACACCTCCAGTTGCAGTCACTCAGAGTGAACCAGAGGGACTTCGGAGTTGATGGAGGCAAAATATGCCTCCATCCACTCAGATCTGCTGTCAGCAGAGCACAGGGCAGCATTGTGCACAGCATCCTGATTCCCCATAGGAAATTATGCATTATGCTTTCCTATGGGGTTTTAGGTGACGCTGCACATCCCCATGCATAGCGTGAGGACGTCCAGTATCAGGCATCACCTGGTAGACAGCCACTAGAAGTGGAGAAAACCCACCAAGCTAATTATTGCAGTTTCTTAAGTAATCAAGATTTGATCGACAGCCGAAACACAGCAACACCATATGGATAGCAATAATGGACTGATTGAGGGGTGTATTTAAGAGGGAGTGAGGGGGATACTTTTATGCATTTTTGTACTTGTCTTTTGAACAAGAAGCAGTCCCTGAGGAAGTCCCTGAGTGGGATGAAACGCGTTGGATAGATTTTATTTGTATTTGATGCTGACTGATTTTTACTTCTGTGTAAGTAATAAATATATTGTTATACTTCAATCTACTTTTACCTTATTCTCGAGGCACTTTGTTTTACATGCTTCTAAGACCTGCAATATCAACTACTAAGAGAGAGATACAACTTGAGATCTCCAATGATTGCTGAATGCCCTTTTTATTCAATCAAAGTGTGACTGACCTATTAGCACTAATAATTACCTTATCTGGGTTTTACAGAGTTGCACAATGTTTTATCTTTATTTCCCCTAGTTGGATCTACCCTTTTTTGTTTGCATATTTGTTGAAGATTTGAGATCTTCGGGTTATATCCATTACTAGAAGGGAAGTTAAATCTATATATGTATATAAATATATATACATTTTCTATAAGCACCTATAACTCACTTGAACACTATATTGTTTAATTGGTGTGACTTTATAGCAAATATTGCATTGTATTGAATAATTAATTGTCTGTGATATAGTGATAGATTTTGCAACTTATTTTAAGACCAATAGTACCTGTCCAGCTGTTGAAGTACAACAAAATCCAGCGTTCAGTGGATCTTCCCATGCATAGGAATTGATGTAACGTGGGGAAAATTTAATGAATTATGACACTATATGTGCCTAAAGTTTTAATGAAGATATGTGGTCATGGTTCCTGCATGTTGCCAACTGAAAAGCTACAAGTCATAAAGGGACACTATAATCACCAGAACAAATACAGCTTATTGTATTTGGTCTGGTAAGTAGAATCATTACCTCCAGGCTTTTTGCTGTAAACACTGTCTTTTCAGAGAAAATGCAGTGTTTACATTACAGCCTAGTGATAACTTCACTGGCCACTCCTCAGATGGCTGTTAGAGATCCTTCTTGGGTCATGGCTGCCTAGAATGCATCCAAACATTCAGTATCTCCTCCCTCTGCATACAGACACTGAACTTTCCTCATAGAGATTCATTGATTTAATTCATCTCTATGAGGAGATGCTGATTGGCCAGGGCTGTGTTTGAATTATGCTGGCTCTGCCCCTGATCTGCCTCTTTATCAGTCTCAGCCAATCCTATGAGGAAGCACTGTGATTGGATCAGGCTACCATATGTCAGCAGACTGCTTATTTTTCTGAGTCTAACAACATGCAGATTTACAGCTTCAGGCTTGAATACAGTAAGATGTTTACTATATTTATGGAGGCATGAGGGGCCCAGCGGGGCTAGATGGTGGTGTTAACACTATAGGGTCAGGAATACATGTTTGTGTTCCTGACGCAATAGTGATCCTTTAAGAAGCTAAGTGTGGAAGTAAGTTAGCCTCTGTTTTTAATCTTTCAGGATTCTTTTATTTTGGGAATTATGCTTGAGGATTGGAGCAAGGTAGATGTAATTCCTATATTCAAAAAGGGTTCAACATATTTGAATGGAAAATATAGGCCTGGGAGCTTTACTTCTGTTGCTGTTATAGTATTTGAAGGTTTATGAAGGACAATTTTCAGGAATTCATTGGGAAGAACATTATCAGCAAAAATCAACATGGTTTTATAAAACATAGGTCTAACTAACTTGATTGCATTCTACATAGAAGAAAGTTGAAGTATAGATCAAGGTGTTGCAGTGGATGTGATCTACTTGGATTCCCCCAAGACGTTTGATATGGTTCCACACAATAGATTAGTGTTCAAACTAAAATAAATTGTGAATAAAATTTAATTCCCCTCGAGCTCTAACATGATACTGTGATAGGATGCCACCTTTGCAACAAGTCAGTTTGTGAGATTTCATCCCAGTCAACTGTAAGAGCTATAATTGAAAAGTGGAAGCGTTAAAGGACCACTCTAGGCACCCAGACCACTTCAGCTTAATGAAGTGGTCTGGGTGCCAGGTCCAGCTAGGATTAACCCATTCTTTTATAAACATAGCAGTTTCAGAGAAACTGCTATGTTTATGAATGGGTTAAGCCTTCCCCCAAAGCCTCTAGTGGCTGTCTCATTCACAGCCACTAGAGGCGTTTGCGTGCTTCTCATTGTGAAAATCACAGTGAGAGCACGCAAGCGTCCATAGGAAAGCATTGTAAATGCTTTCCTATGCGACCGGCTGAATGCGCGCGCAGCTCTTGCCGCGCGTCCGCATTCAGCCCAGGAGGAGGATCGGAGGAGGAGAGCTCCCCGCCCAGCGCTGGAAAAAGGTATGTTTTTAACCCTTTCCCCCTTCCAGAGCCGGGCGAGTATGTTTTCCTGGCACTATAGTGGTCCTTTAACCCCTTAAGGACACAACTTCTGGAATAAAAGGGAATCATGACGTAATATTTCCGTCATGTGTCCTTAAGGGGTTAAGGAAAGGTATTGCAAAGGTAGCATTCTGTACTGTGCTTGATTTTATACACCTGTGGCAATGGGCAGTGGTGTATTTTGGATCTGTTCCTAGGCATGACAGAACTCTGGGGGTCCGGTAGGGCGGCGAGGGAGCGCTGATTTGTGTGCTCTCTCTGCTCAGCTACCTCGCACGCCACAGAGTGATGCCGGGAGCCGGAATATGACGTCCACCTTGGAACTCAGCTAGCTGCCTGCCACCAGGCTAACAAGGTATTTGCCTGAGCTTTTGGGGGCAGCGTTTTTTGCCGCCCCCTTGAAAGTGCCTCCCAAGTCAAATGCCTTGTTTGTCTCGCGGCAAATAAGTCACTGGCAATGGGTCATATTGACACACCTAAATTCAATAATTAAGAGGTGTGTCCCAATACTTTTGTCTATATTGGATGATTTTGAAGTCTTAATTCTAATTTTCATGGCACAGAAAACACTATATATGTGAAGATATATAAAGATCAGTGGGCGGGTGGCTTAAGGAAAAAACATATATAAAGTGAGCTTTTATTGCTTAGCAAAAGTGTCATTAGATTTATTTACATAATTAGTGGTAAATAAAGATAAAATGACCTGCCTGTACATCACATACACACTGCTTTTTCATGCAACCCGCAATGCAATCTTTTGCAGTTATCCAAGAATGGATAGTGTGAATATCACAGTATTGAGTACCTAAACAAGCAAAACATTTTAAGCAATGCTGGCATTTTGAAAATGCTTATACATTTACTGGCTTAGTAACCTGGTCAGTGGATCTCTCCACTCTGAGTTCGTCGACCATGTAGGCAGCCACTATCATCTTTGGTACCTCCTGCATCCTCTACCTCAGACTACCCACACCTCGAACGGGCTTGGGTATAATTTTCACTAGCCGGCCTTGCTGCACGCATTGCACAGGAGGGGCAGGGTCTCACAGATGTCCAAAAATCTGGTCATGCTCCCCCCCCACTCTTCCTAGCAACAATAGAGGGACACAATGCGGGGAAAAGGGAGGGAAACTTCAAAACTAATAATTAAAACGACATAACACATTTTTGATCAAACAGACAAATCTTAAAGGTGTAAATTTACACATTTAAAAAAAAAAAAGTTAATAAGCCCAGCAGCCGTGAAGAACTAATTTTGAGTAAAGCTATCTAGAACAAGCAAAACATACCTTTTAATACATTTAATTACATTGCATATTTTATTACTTTTCATGAATAAAAGTCACATTTTTAAGGTGCTGAAACAAAAAGCAAACGAATATGCATCCTTTAAGGAACACTAAGCAGTTGTTGAGTCACGGAGGTGGCATTTGCAGTAACGGAGATGGTGTGCAACATCATCTGGACCACAGCACCGCCAAGAATGTGGTGACTACTTATATTGGGGGAAGGGGGCATGATGCCAGGGCACTGCTTGCACCAAAAGCACTACAGCGAGCTGTGGTGGTTATGGTGCTTGAAGTGTTTTTTGTTGTTGTTGTTTTTAATATACCGTATAGGTCAAATGGGTTAAAATATACCATACAAGCCAAAAACCTTCATATTATACCATACAAGTAAAATATATTATGCCATAAAATATTACATTTGTTTGAAATATTCACACAATAAGCCACTTCCTATATACATAACAATTTTATCGAGTATGAAAGAACTCTTAACTTCTGACACTTGGCATGCTTCTATGTAAGACAGATCAAAGAGAAGATCAATTTCAAAAGCTAAGTTGAATCAAACAGAAAAAGACACTAATGTGTGATATGGTATTCCACACATGCTTGCAATACTTCAATTTCACATAACTAATATTTGTTAACTTTATAAACTGTTTACTGTTGTTATGAGATTACATCAAGGTATAACATTCCAAGCAATGACCAAAAGAGCCAAGTATTTTTGAGTGTTTAATTATTAAATAGAGGCAGCAGTGCTAAGCTGTGTCAGAAGATAAAGAAATATTTTTATTACATATTTTGTATGAATACTTTATAATAAGGAATGTAATGTTTATCTGTTTTGGCTAAATACATTTTATAGAACTTGGTTAAAAGTATAAAAACACAAAAGGATGTTAAAGGGACACTACAGACACAATAACAACTTCATAGCAATAAAGTTGTTATGTTGAAAGGGGGTCCAAGGCGCTGGCTTATTTCAAGGGGTTAAACCGTTAACAAATGTCTTAACCCCATCAGCACTTCTATTCCAGTCCGAGGCTTTAGTTAGACATCAGTCACATAATGAAATGAGTAAGATATGTACCCGATTGAAGCCTCGGACTGGAACAGAAGTTCAGGAGCAGAGCTGGAGTCACCAATTCAAGACTTTGGGTAAGCTGGTGTTCGGAACCTTATCCTTAAACATGAATAGAGGTACACATCATAAGTACATTTTATGATACATGAACAAAATTTTTAATGAGTAGACAAGGTAGGGAATGTATAAACGGTAATTTTATTCAATGTTCCAAAATCACAAAGCTATCCTAAATGTATCACCAGCTTAAAGGGGCTTATTGTAGTGGTTGCATGCCACTGATGCCATTCCCACTCCAGTTCTGTGCCAAACTGTATGTCTTCAAGTGGTTTGACACAAATAAACTGAGGGTACAGAGGGAGTTATACTCCCACATTAGCAATAACCGTTTTGTCTATATCTGGATGGCATTTATTGGCTGACCATATCAGCTGATATCCAAACATGGACAACATGGACAAAATTGATACTTTTAATGCACATGTGTAATAGCAATATACCAACTGTCATGCTCCCCGGGGAACCTCACCTGTCCTTGGGTTCCAGTTTCATCCAGGAGGTTGGGCCATGATGGTCGTGGCTTCTGCAGCCGCCTCTCACTGTCTATAAGTTTCCCAGTTGATTCATGTCAGCAGGACCATGTAGATGCTGATCACACCCCCTCCCCCACTACCATTAGGGTGAAAGAGTAGGTAGGTTTGTTTAATCTAAGGGGGTGCTTGGGAAACCAACCAGTGTGATCTCACTGATATTGCATAGCGTGAGAAATTATCCAACATTTCCACCCCTTGTAGAATTATATTGGAACCTCCACCTACCATCAATGGGTGGGTCATAAGGTTCACATTGTTTAGCAAATAGCCCCCACATGTGTTCATTAGGATGTTCCCACCACCCTATTTTTTTTATTTTTTATTAGCCCACAAGCACTAGATGGATGGGTGCACAGGGGGGCACCATATCCCACGCCCCACAAAAGTTACACAATGGATGCGCTATCATGACAAAGCATTCTTACACATAGGATTCTAATTCCCGTGGTGCTTGGCCAGCCTCAAAACACAAGGGCAGATGCAGGCACAGATAAGAACTAAACATGAACAACAAGGGGGCACATAAACATAAGGGGAAGCAGGCCAGGACTGGCAATCGGGCAAACTGAGCCGCGATGCATTCCATGACTAGCCGGTGGGGAGCTCAATGATTTCTCTCACCTGCCAAAGGCATTTTGCTGTGGCCGCCAGCAAGGGAGGAAGGAGGGAGTACCCGGGAGCTCCAGCTTACAGCTCTGCCGGGTTCATTCTCTCGCAAAGTCAGAGAGGGGGGGACATAAATTGTATATTTTTTGAATTTAAAAAAAAAACAAACATATACTATTTTAATCTGCCCCCTCCCTCCTATTCACAATATCTCCCAACACACAGGCTGCACCCGACATACAAACACTGCACCCCTCTCTCTCACACACACCGCATCCAACACACTGCACACCCACCCCACACAAACACACACTGAACCACTCACACACACACGCACTGCATCCCACATACACATTGCATCCCCAACACACACTGCATCCCCCACATACACACTGCATCCCCCACACATTTCACCCCTCACACAGTGCATCCGAAACACTGCACGCCTCACACATTCTGAACTCCTCCCACACACACACCGCAACCCTCATACATACACCACACACACACAATGCACCCCTCACACACACACACACACACACACACACACTGCATCCCTCACACACTCTTGACCACTTACACAACTCTAAGAAGGGAGGAGGGATATAAAGTGTATATTTTTTTAAATCAAAAAAACAAAACGTTATTTTAATCTGCCCACTCATTCCTATACACAATACCTCCCAACAAACACACTGCACACCACATAGACACACTGCACCTCTCTCACACCCTCCTACTTTCCATGATCGCATCGCTGGACTGCCCACTTTACCAACACTACCGGCAACCCAATTCTTGGGCTGTCAGAGTTGATTGTTATGAAGCTGTACTCATTATACTTAGGGTGTCTCTTTAATTTTGAGTAAGGACTATATTTTACATAAAATGTACATGTGTAAGAAGATTATCTGTATATAAAAATATATACATTTAGAGATAAGCACTATTAATCATTAGGTGAGGATGAACAAAACTGACTTACTAATTGGAAAATATACTAAGGAATTAATAAGGGAGAAAGAATTCAATTAAATCAGCCCTTTCCCGTATATATCTGGGATTCTTGTGCAACGTATTGCATTTATAGAATAATATATCATATATAAATTAATAAATATTAAACAAACGGCATAAATCTAGTACTCAAGAACAAAGCATCATGTACAGTGCTCATTTTAGCAACTGTACAGTAAACATAAAGCTCCATTCTCGAAGGTCATTTTATTAAAACAAATTAGGATTTGTTTATTTCAGTTGACATTTCAGTTTTGATGAAAGTTTGCATGTAAATCTGAAAAGTCGACAAAAATAGATGAAGTTTTTTCATTTTGCTAAAAACAAATCTTCCCCTTCTTTATGTTTATTATATTGTTTATTGTTCATAGCAGAAACCATGCAATAAACATAATGGAGTTTGAATAAACACAATGAAAAGAGCTGAGATATAAATATAAATATGTCACTATTAGTGAGCACAATTATACATTTGAAAAAGAGACCTCTATGGACATTAGTACAGCTAACAACACGTGGAAATAACTATGAGTTAGTTATCTGAGATTTAAGCAAATGTAAATAGCTTTGATAACTGTGCAGTGCTTACCAATCATAACAAAAACAAACAAAAAAATAATAAAAACAAAAACACGCACAAAAGAAACTTTTTAAACTAAACAAAGCCAGATGAAAGGGTCTAACACAGTAGCATTGCATAACTAGATAATATGACCACAAGGTGGCACTGGTACTCAGATGTTTTGTTAACATTATCATTAAAGGACCACTATAGAGCCAGGAAAACAAACTAGTTAATACAAGTTAAAAATCTAATATAGTTAATACAATGTTAAAAATCGACACACCAGTCAAGCAATAAGACTTGCTTTTCCCACAGAAATCCCAAATCTGCAGTGTGGTTACAACCGCAAAGGATTCTGGGTGGGCATATGCAAATTAGTTTAACAAAGCATCACATTTTTGCCTCATTCCATTTTAAACATGGATTCCTTTTAATCTGTGTTTGCTGTATACAACAGATTGAAACACAATTTTGGAAAGGATGCAATACCAGTGAACCACTCATGGATATATATTTATACATACACACACACACACACAAATTTAGAGAGCTATTGCCTAATTAAAATTATACTGTGAATACCAATAGAATTTTAGCAAAAAGTAAAAGTAGATGTGTCACCAATAGAATGTACTTGCTGGTTTCCATGAGGACTGCCCAATGTTTTGTACTTTAGACCACTTTTTAGAACTCTGACAAATCTTGCACAATACGCTTAGTATTTATTGATTAAATGCTTTCTTTGGTGTATTTAAATTCCATGGCTCTGTAACACACTGTTATCTGGATTCCTTCAAAGAGCTAACCTGGGTGCATTGCAGTCCCTGCACTATCTGACATACAGTAGGAGTTTAATTTAGAGCTCTGCAGAGTAATGCAGCAATGGCGATATGATCCTAATGTAGTTTTTTTTCCACATCTGGAAATGCATGTTATTAGAGACTAAGCTTTAAGCCAGTTAACCATCTCAGGCACAGTGTTATTCCGGTTTCCATTTCTGTCCACTATTGTGCATTACCCTTTGCAACATGACATTGGTGAAATATGTTGCAATTATATATTATGAAAACCATATAACAAGCGAAGGAAAATGTAGTATTTTATTGGATCTCTATATAAAAGTTGCTGTTATGAAGACATATAACATGTCCACTGATCTTTGGCAGGGATTCAGTTTACTCTGATATATAAGTACTCTGATAGTGCTGAAGTAATGGTTATAGAAAATAATAGTTTCATTCTAACTGGCTCCAGAACAAAGACGTGTTGTTGAGATGTAAAGAAGAAATGACAGACTGGCTGTTGAGAAGCCCCTGTAGAAAATGCCCAACTTCCCTCCTCCCTCTCCCAAATAAAGAAATTTTTAGGGTTATTTATTTATTTATTTATTCATAAAATATTTTACCAGGAAAGATCCATTGAGATTTCTCTCGTTTTCAAGTATGTCCTGGGTCATCCGGCTGCATATTGGACCATTTAGACTGCAAATCTGGACATTGTTTATGCTGTTCAACAATGTCTGGATTTAGTAAATTTAGGCTTGAATTTGGAGCAAATGCTGCAATGTGAGGATTAATTTTGTGCTGGATGGCTACCCCTTGCTACATTAAAAAAAAAATATAATAATAAAAATAAACTAAGTCATAAAAAACCTATGGGTCAATAAAATACCCATATTAATATAACTGAGGATTTTTTTATATATAAAAAAAAAATCAAATGGGGGCATCCTTATATCCAGACCCTTCCACAACCATTCATATAGATAGAAAAAATGAGAACAGGTGTCATATGTAGCACAGAGTCTCTTTAAAAGCGTTAGCAGATTGGCATTGTCCCAGCATTAGTAGGATGGATACAGTTTGCGGACTACATGGCTATTCAGTGCAGATGAAGGGCCTTGGGTCAAAAGAAGTATGACTTCTGGACAAATGTGTTATTGCGTTGTGTAGTTGCTATCTTAAAAGGAGTTTATGCAATAGTTAGGTTGATTAAAAATGGATTAGAAAAACAACACAAAAACAAAACAAAAACTTGAGTGCATAAACAATAAATCCAGAAGATCTTTTTTTTAAAAACACATTTATAGTTTCAATACAAGGCTGAAGATCTATTTTCCAGCAAAATGTTCACAGGATACACACAATTGGCATGCAAACAAATCAATGGATATAGAAGAGATCATGTTAGTGAAGAACCAATATCAGAGGCAGATCATTGATGGGAAAAGGATATGGTTAGTCTAGAATGATGAATGGAGAAGAGCAGAGAGTGTGGTGATGGACTGAAGCAGACTAGACATCCACAATTCTTTGCCACAAATTTTAGAACATCTAAGCATTCAGTAAAAGCAGAACTGTGAATTTGTAGTGATCTGTGATTGCATATGTCTGTAATTACTTAATCTAATGGATGGGTAAGAATGTTAAAGACAACAACAACAAAAAAAACAATGATTGAGAATTGGTAAAAAAACAAACAAAAAATTAGTTACAGACCATTTGTTTCTGCAGTACAATCTTGAAAAAGCAGAGACAAAGTATTTAGGTTTTAGACAATGCTGAATTTCTTACTGTGATGTCAGATAGTTCCAGAGTACAGTATGATTTACCATAAAACTCTATGTACGATGTCCACAAGCATTTCTACCATGATTTAACTCTTTTCTCCACAGACTTGGCATGTTGAGAAAAACACCTCAATGTTTTAGTTTAGATAGAGCCTTTGAATGTCATCTGGTCCTTTGGAGGTGTGGATCACTATGCTCTGTGGGATTTTAACATAACTTTGCAGTAATGCATTTCTTTCATGTTGCAGCAATTAATTGCTTCATGTTACGCCTCCAGTACTATAATGTCCAGGATAGATGAACTTAGTAGCAGCAGCTGACAATGGGAATGGGATCAGTCTGCACAAATACACATGCAGTATTCTAAACAGAGCACATTTGTTATAGCCCCAACATTTGGATTATAATTGATTGTATCGGGGGTTGTACATAGAGGGCACTGCCAGTAGTGCAACTTGGGCTGATCACACCGACAGACAACCTACAGACCAGCTTTCAAAAAATGATGCTCTTGTGCTATCCTCCCGTGTGAACAAAACCAGGACGGCAAGACTGGACCCTAAAATAAGGACTTTCTCAATGAAATCTGTACTCTTGGGAGCACTGCATTAGCTTAGCTCTTGGAAAAAAATGGAAAAACCCAATAAGCTATCTAGTAACAAGAAGAACAAAAAAGTGCTGAAGCATACTGAAAAGAACAAACACTCGTGTTCTAAAACAACACAATACAACAAAAATAAAAATAAAAAAAAAACACCATTAAGGGTAGTTTCATCAGGTGAGGAAATATATTCATGTAGATACATTTGTTAGATTTAGTTAGACAGATAACCTAGCAATGCTTTTCCCATAACAATGAGCAAGAACAGGTTTTCCCTAAAAGGCCATCAGGCTTCTGATTCAGTCAGACTACTAGTGCATCAGATATTCCATCAAGGAAGCAAAGTGTACCCGTCGAACAAGCAGTTTCTATCCGTAGTTTGGGGTTTCACAGAAAACGTGCTTTGTTTGTAGTGGATTATTGCATTTTAAGACTAATTATTTACAGAAGTAGTACAGCCATTATTTGCTGCCATTTTGTGAATTATGTTTAACGATCACTGTGGTAATATCTGGAATTTCTTCAAATGCTGCAAATGTGACATTAAAATAAAGCGATAGTAGGGCCAAAATTAATGTGATGCCGAAGGCCTTTATATAACAGATGTTAAACCTTTGTAAACCCAATAGGCACCATTTTAGGACTCCCATCTCTAGACGTTTGTTGTGGGCAAAGAATAGCTTTATGCAAATCTTTCAATTACATTTTCAAAAATTTTGCACAAGCAACTTGTCCTCCAGTTGTTTGCAACTATATATATTTGAGAAATAAAACACCATGTATTCTGGAAAATAAAACATACTGAAAGTTTAAAATCCTGTGTTACTTGCCACCACTGCAAACTATTTATTTTACAGGCCAAAAACCAGTAAGAATGTAGAGGGCAGCAGCATGTGTAGCCACAGTGTCCCCAAATGATTTGTACAGCTTTTCTACCATGCGGGTAATTAGAGACTACACTATGCAAAAATCAAGTAACTTGAGAGAAAACACAGGGGGGTATTTCTCATCAGTTATTTGATTTCTGCAGATAACTGTCCACTCAGGCTCAATTAATGTTCCCCATCTCACACAACACTGAAGATCCTTTATGGGAGGGCAGGGGTGGGTCATTGGCATTCTTGTCAAGGCTGAATGTCCACTAACCAATGACTAGTGGGCGAGTGGGAATTTTCAGTCCTGATTAAAATATTAATATCCTAGGATGTGTGTGCAAACATATACAGTTCACCATGATCAGGATGTGTGTGCAAATATATATAGATCAGAACGATCATTACAATTCTGAAAATTTTTGCCCAAAATAATAAAATTGTACACAATTCGTCAAGTGTACATTTGAGTTTACACCTAACATTGGGCGTGCTAGCGTACATTTGAGCTACCATAAAATATTTCTTTAATATTTGAACTTTTTTTTTTTTTTTTTGGCATGGGGATATTTTTTTTCTTGAGATTATTGTTGAGTCCAGGCGACACCTAGTGTTAGTATTGTACAGTGCGCTCTGCTGCAGATTACTATTATAACTATGCATTTAAAAAATTTAGTGAATTAAAATTAAGAATTTGCAAAAACATATGCAAGTCCCATCAAGTGCCCTCACCATGTTTATATGCATTATAGGCTCTAATTGCCTGTTATTAGCTTTCTGGGGCATAACAAGCCTGTCTGTACCAATAGCAACATTATCTCAAGTCACAGTGTTCCATATAACGTATTGTTTTCTTTTATTCTACTACGCCTGTTTCTGTTAACTATTGAATTTCCAATCTAAAAAAAGAGTGCAATGCATCTTGAAGCTGTCACCAAAATGTCACCAATAATTATCTACCTTTGGTATTACTGACATATGTAATTAAAAATGCACTTTCATAAATAAAGAATGAAAAAAAAAAAAAAATGTAGTGAATTAATCCCTTAAGACCACAGCCAAATGTACAAGTTTGGGATCAAAACAAAACGTAAACAAAACCTGGCATTTGCGCTATATGTCTGTCCAACCGTAATTCACATCTTTCATATTAAATGCACCCACACTTATTATATATCATTTTATTCAGGGGAAATAGGGCTTTCATTTAACATAAAATATTTAGGTATGGAACATAATTTAATATGAATAAAATATAAAAAATGGGAGAAAATAAGATTTTTTTTTTTTTTTTTTATTCTTTATTTTTGCAACGGTATGGAGTAGACAATGCATAAGGTTTGGCTCGTGCAAGAGCGTTTCAAAAGTACATACACATGTCAGGTACATATGAGGATTTTTAACATCTCTACTTTCATCCGTTGTGGTTGTTGGTATTATTGTTTCAACAAGAACAGTGTGTATAGAAAAAACAAAATAACTGAACTGTGGGCCGGGATACCGGTCATCTCGGTCCAAACGGTCGTGGGCCGGGTGGGGGGAGAGAAGTTGAGGTAGATTGGGGGTGGGGGCAAGGTATGGGGGGGGGGTTACTGCAGTCCATCGTTAGCGTTTGCGACTCCTTTCTGCTACATGGTCTTAATTGTTCTTACTGGTCATTATAGGTCTCCCACGGTTCCCACGTCTTAGTAAAAGCTTTGGTTGTGCCCCTAATTTGGGCCGTGAGTTTGTCCATTAAGTGGCATTCTTTGATTTTGTTAATCACTATTGCTACTGAGGGGGTGTCCTGCTGTAGCCAGGTCTGGGCTAACGCTCTCCTGGCCGCTAAGGTTATTTTGTTAAACAGATGCTGGTTTGGTTTAGACCAATTCTCCTGAGGTCTGGCCAGTAGGAACGTCCAAGGGTTCAGTGTCATTGGCCTATCAAATATTTGGGTCATGAGGGTTCGAATGGCCGTCCAGTAAATTTTAATCTTAGGGCAGTGCCACCACATATGGGTATATGTCCCTCTCTCCCCACAATTGCGCCAGCAGAGGTCTGTGGGTGTTTTTTTCATGTGATATAGCTGAACAGGGGTGGTATACCACCTGAACATCGTTTTGTAGGCCTGCTCTTGCATCGTGACGCAAATAGAGATTTTAGCAGTGGCCTGCCATATGTCCTGCCAGTCTATCCCCTCTAATGTTTCCCCAAGGTCGGTTTCCCACTTGTCTGTGTAGTGGAGGGTGCCCCAGTCCCGTGTAATGGAGCAGAGATGGGAGTACAATAGGGAGATCAATCCCTTTTGGTAGCGTTCGGCCGGGCATATGTTTTCAAAGAATGTTGGTTTAGCTAGTGCAGCTCTTTTAACAGATTCTTGGGTAGCATAGTGTCTTAGCTGGAGGTACCCAAAGAAATCTGCGGGGGTTAGGGTTGTTCTGGTTTGTAATTCAGCGAAGGTGATTATGTCGTGACCTGTGTAGAGTTGATGAATTCTTTGTAGGTCTGCATTTTCCAGGCCTTTGAAATCTCTGGGTCTCATGCCTGGAATAAATGCCCTATTTCTATATATGGGGGTGAGGGGGGAGGACGATGTTGTTAGTTCGTATTTTGTGGCGTATTTGTCCCAGATGTGAATCGAATTTGTAATAGCTGGGCAGGTAGTCCTTAAAAGTGCTCTGTGCTCTTTCGACTTCATAATCAGGGATTCCTGGTCCACCCATCTCCTGGTGTCCGGAGGGGTGTGCCACATCGCTATTTGTGTCAAGTGGGCTGCAATGTAGTAGAAATGTATGTGTGGTAGGCCTAATCCCCCTCTGGGCTTGGGGCAATATAGAATATTACGGGCCACTCTGTGTCTTTTGTTGTGCCAGATAAAGCGGTCAATGGCCTGCTGTAGAGGCTTTAAGTCTTGTTTCGTTATGGGGATGGGTAGGGCCTGGAATAGGAAAAGAATACGCGGTAGGATGTTCATCTTTATTGAATGTATCCTGCCAATCCAGGATATGGGTTTATCCGCCCAGGTCTCCATGTCCGTTATGAGTTTAGTGATTAGCGGGGAGTAGTTAAGTTGGTATAGTTTCGTGAGGTCTGCCGGGAGTTTTATGCCGAGGTAGGAGAGGTAGGTCGGTGCCATGCGTATGTGATAGCCTGACGTGATTTGGGTGGTCTCATTCTGCGCGAGTAGTATTGGGAGTGCGCTGGATTTCTCCATGTTGACTTTGTAGCCTGATATTGTACTGTAGTTTTGCAAGAGGGGCATCAGCGCGCGCATGGAGCGGATGGGGTTAGTTAATGTGATGAGAACGTCATCCGCGTATGCGGAGACCAGGAACTCTTGGTCTGTTATCTTTGCCCCCGTAATTTCGGGGTGTTCTCTGATCGCCTGTAAAAGGGGTTCGAGTGTTAGTGCAAAGAGTAACGGGGATAGGGGGCAGCCCTGTCTAGTTCCGTTATAGATGTTAAATCGTGGGCTGTTTGATCCGGTCATCTGTATTTGGGCTGTCACGTCTGTGTATAGCGCCCGTACTGCCGTGATGAAGGTGGGGGGTATGTTTAAATGGTTTAGTAGTGTGAACATGTATGGCCAGTTCACCCTGTCGAACGCTTTTTCAGCGTCTAGGGACAGGGCAATCGCTGGTGTGTTGGTTGTAGTAAGTGTCCATATCACGTCAATGTTCCGTCTGGTATTTTCAAATAACTGCCTGCCGGGAATAAACCCGACTTGGTCTGCGTGGATGAGCCGCGTGAGATGCGGGTTCAGTCTTGTTGCTAGTATTTTGGCAAAGATTTTACTATCATGGTTTATTAGTGATATGGGTCTATATGCTTCTGGTAGGGTGTGGTCCTTGTCTGGTTTGGGTAAGAGTATGATATGTGCTTGTGTCATGTCCTTGGTAGGAGGGGTTCCCTCGAGTAGTTCGCGGAATAAAGTCTCCATGTGTGGGAGTAGTATCTCGCGAAAGGTTTTGTAGTAGCTCCCCTCGTAGCCATCAGGGCCCGGGGCTTTGTTGCTCTTCAAGGAGGATATAGCCATATTGATTTCGTCAGTGGTGATTGGGGCCGATAATTCTTCTATGGCTGCGGTGTGGAGTTTGGGTAGGTTGAGGCGCGCTAAGAATTCTGACGTCCTCTGGCAAGCTGTCTGAGTGTGCGTATGACCTTGGGGGGTGTGGTTGTATAGGGCTTCGTAATAGGAGGTAAAAGTCTGCGCTATCTCTGTCGGTGTGGTTTTCATGGTGCCGCCGGGGGCTCGTATGGATGTAATGTTTGAGGGCGTTGCGTTCTAGGGCGGAGTGTCCGAGCGAGTAGTGTGTCCATTTTATTCGATTTGTCGTAGTATGTCCGTTTAGTCCATGTTAGTGCTCGCGCTGTGTCGTTTATTAGTAGCTGCCTGATAGCCAGGCGTGTGTCTAGTAGGTGTTGTAACGTTTGCGGATTTGGGTCTGTTTTGTGGCTCTGTTCCGCTTTACGAAGGGAATCTAGAAGTTGGGTCAGTTTTTGGGTTTTCAATTTCTTCTTATGTGTCGCTATTTTGATAAGGTGTCCTCGAATGATGGCTTTGTGCGCTGCCCAAATTACAGTCATCGGGATATCTGGCGTTAGATTTTCTGTGAAATATGTCTGTAGTTGTGTTTGTAGTTCAGTTACAACTAGTGGGTCATTGAGGAGGGAGGTATTTAGCTTCCATGTCCACGGTGTTGGACTATATAGGCCTTCCAGATAGATGGCTATGTCTGCGTGATCTGACCAGGCTATAGTGCCTATTTCTGTTTTTTGGGTTTTAGTGAAGCCTATTTGGTTGGTCAGAAAGATGTCAATACGAGAGTAAGTGTCGTGGGGGGCAGAGTAGTAGGTGTAATCTTTATGACTGGGGTGTTGTGCCCTCCACGCGTCTATGAGACCCGTTTTACGTATGAAGTCGTTGAGTTGTTTGTCTTGTCCTCCTTTGCCGTGGGATCTGGCTAGTCCCGGGCGGGAGCTTCTGTCTGCAGCTGGGGAAGGGGTGGCGTTGAGGTCGCCCCCCAGTATCACCACTCCATTGGGTAGTGACAGGACTTTATCTGCCAGTTGGTTCCAGAATTGTAGGGATGGGGTGTTGGGAGCGTAGATGTTGATTAGATGTATGGTTTGTGTGTAGATTTGGCCCGTCGCTATGAGGTATCTGCCCTCTGTGTTGTTGTCTATGTGAGTGAGGCGTATAGGGCATCGTTTATGAACGAGGATAGTTACCCCGTTTCGTTTTTGGAAGGCACGTGCTTCTGCTGCGACACGATAGGAATGGTCGCGGAGGGAGACCTGGGAGGATCTAGGTAAGTGCGTCTCCTGTAGGTACGCGATGTCCGGGTTAAGTCTTTTTAGCTCCCTAAAAAGTGTGCGTCTCTTGCGTGGTGAATTGAGGCCTTTAACATTTAGTGAGGATATCTTTAGTGCCATGATGGTAGAGTGAAGGTGGTTTTTGTGTTATCTAGCCGTGCGGGGCATGGCGTGGGGGGTGATCTACTCCCATCTCTGCTCCGCCTCCCCTCATTAGGAGTGGGGTTCCCGTGGGGTAATATTGTCGTAGCAATTAGTGACCAAGGTGATGGTAAGGAGTGGGTTGATCTGCAGTGTGGAGACGTATAGGATGGCGTGCGGGGGAAAAATGGGGGAGGGAGGTAGGAAATCTGAGGGGGGAACATGTGAACCCGTCTGGTCTTATGCCTTGCCAGACTATGGGGGGGTACTTGGGTCCTTACCTCCTTCAGGGCTCTTGCCGCCCGAGGGGTCTGGGTCATGAACCAAGCCACTGAGGGTGTCCCCTATACCGTAAGGATTGCTATAGGTATGGTATGCCAAGCGTCTCTGTTTTGTGGAGCTTATTGTGGGTGCGAATTTCCCGTTTACCGGGGCTGGGGATGTTAATTGAGGTGGAAGGGTAGGACCCTTTGGAGAAGGTCAGTAATGAGTCCGCGTTCGAAGTGATAAGTTGGAGAGGAATGATGGGAGGAAAAGGTCCCGTCTCGTTGGGCTCTCAGAATTGTATACGGCCTGTACAGGGTCTCATAGGATCCTTAAGGCGTTCCCGGCCTGGGTTCCATATGTACATGTAGTCTAGTGGCTGGGGTGTATGATGAGAGGTCAGGGGGTTGGGAGCTATGGTCTATTTACTCCTCAGTCGATGGTAACGTATCGGAGCGCCCGTACTGGTATTGCAGAAGTGGGGCTGTCTATATATGGAGCCTTGCTACGTCCGGCCTGCTCTGATCTCCCTTCCGAGCATCTCCGTTCGGGCTGTCGTCCCTTCCCTCAACGTATGTTCTGATAATAAGCAAGTGAATTAAGCAAAAAAAAAGAAAAAGGGGTGGGGGTAAGGGACAGGGGTTACATAAGTAGGCGTGAGTGTGGGCTATTAGCATACAGTTTGCATTACAATTAAACATTTGCATACAATTAAACATAAACATCAGGTACTCTGGTGAAACATTAGGCTGTCCGTCTACGGTGTGTGGCTCTCCTTTCCAGCTGTATGTCTGGCCTAATGTGTTTCCAGTGTAACCCCTGTCTGTGCTGGAGTGCGTGTCTCGGGTGTGGATCTCCGTCGTGTTAGTAAGTTATGTGGGTGGTATTTCCCCTTCTCTTTTTTTCCTTTTCTCCTTTTCCCTTTTTTAATTTTTTATTTTTTATTTTTTTTATTTTATTTTTTTGTGTTTCGGTAATAGGGATGGGTTTCTGTCTGTCAATCCTATTGTATTCCATTTCTCTAAGTGTGTGTGAGCGGAGCTTGCGTGTGCTGTCTGTGCCCCACAACCTATATACATGAGTCCAAAAATACATTACAGTTCCAATGAGAGATGTCGGGGGCCGCCGTGGCAGACGCAGGGCCGGCCATCAGTCCATTTGTGTCTTTCGCAGGTCGGGGTAGCGGCCTTGTTGTTGCATCTGGAAATGTTTGTCCCCAGTCCTGGTGCTGATGTGGTTGGCGGGTGGTCTCCTAGCAGTTGTTGAGCTCAGCGCTGCGCCTTGACAGGTTGCGAAATGTTCTCCGGTGGCGTCTTGCTGGTTGCGTTCTGAGTCCTGAGAGTCCCTGGTGAAGTTGTCTTGAAAGAGAGCGGGTGAATAAAACGTTGTGGGTGGCAGCTAGGGTGAGTTTTTTTTTTTTTGTTGTTTGTTTGGGTTTTGCTTTGCTGTTCGTTTGTGTTTTATTGGCCCGCGGCCATATGCCAGTCTCTCGGCAGGGTGCGGAGTGCCGGGAGCGCGGTCGTAGGCAATCTGAGGTCGTTGGGGGGCGCTATTCCCAGTTCGCGTAGAAACGGTATAGGATTTGCTCCTGGCAGGAGAACATGAGGCCTACCCTGCTTGAAGACCATCAATTTGAAGGGGTGGCCCCACGCATATCGCACCGAGTTGTTTCGGAGCAGCTCCGTGACTGGACGCCACTCACGCCTGCGCTGGAGCGTGACGGGGGCCAGGTCCTGGAATAAGGTGAGCGCTGTGTTCTTGTAGGTGATCGGGGTGTCTCGGGCCCTCCTGAGTACTGCCTCTTTTGTTCGGTAGTGTAAGAAGTTCACTATGACGTCTCTGGGTCTTGCTGTGTCTTCCCGTCGGGCACGGAGGGCTCTATGTGCCTGTCCAAGTGCCAGTGTTCTTCTGGGACGTCTGGGAGGAGAGGCTTGAGGATGGCAAGTATTGTTGCTGCGAGTGGGCCCTCGTCAGGCTGTTCAGGCAGGCCTCTTACCCGTATATTGTTGCGGCGCGTGCGATTTGCCAGGTCCTCTAGGGCCGCTTCTGTTGCTTCTACACGCGCGGTAAGCGTGTTAATATGGTTTGTTGCTGTATTATGTGCCTCTACTGTAGCCTCCACCCGCTGCTCCAGCTCTGTCGTCCGGGCCCCCAGCGAGTGAATTTCCGCCATTACCGCTTTGGAGCTGCGTTCTATCTCCCGGGCCAGAAAAGTTTTCATTGCCGCCATCTCTGTGAGGATATGTGCCGTCTCCGGTGCTGGTGACTGTTGCATCTGGGGTGTGCCAGCGTCCGTGGGGGTGGTTGAGACCCGCAGGTCGTTTTCGGCGCCATCTTGGGCCTCATGGCGGCCATGCCGCGAGGCCGCAAAGAGATCCCGCACGGTAGCTGCTGCATCGGCGGCTTTTTTGGGCTGCTTCCTGGGTGTCCTCCTGTCCATCCTCAATGGTGGGTGTAAGTATAGAGGGCGAATTCGCGGTTTCGTGGCTTTTGTTAGCTTTCGGTATCGGGGTCGGTGAGGAGCGCTAGTGACTCGCGTCCATCTTGGTTCCCGGTCAAGCCACGCCCCCGAAAATAAGATTTTTAAACATTTTCTTAGTTCACGTGACATTTTAACTGTGAATGTCAAAATACTGTTTGCTTTTACTGCAATAAAATACACATATTTGTATTCAGCGATATCTCACATGTAAAACAGTACCTCCTACATACAGGTTTTATGGTGTTTTGGGAAGTTACAGGGTCAAATATAGCATGTTACATTTGTCATTTTTTTTCACATTTTGAAACAATATGGTAGCCCAGGAATAAGAATTAGCCCCATGATGGCATACCATTTGCAAAAGTAGACAACCCAAGGTATTGCAAATGGGGTATGTCCAGGGCCGGATTAACATAGGGGCTGATGGAGCTGCAGCTCCAGGCCCAGGCCCATGGAATAGGCCCATTGATTTATTTAAAAAAAAAAAAATTGTTTTACATTTTTTTTTTACATTTTTTTTTTTTTTCTCACACAACTCTTAAGGATTCCACATGGCTTTTATTTTATTAGCACAGCCAGTATTAGAGGCTGCCTGGCTGGTGCCAATATTGCAGCGATACTGGCAATATAAATGCTGGTATTTTTCTCAGTATAAATGGAGATTACTGTGCAATACCAGCACTGGCCAGTAGGGGTCACTGTGTGTGGAGAGAGGCAGGGATAGGAAGTTCCAGCATATCCCTCCCTGCCTATCTATACTCACTGATCTGCAGGGGTGCAGCTACAGAGAGTCCAGACAGCAACTCCCACCCTGCAGAGACAGCCTACAGCTCAGGGAAGTAAGGGATGGGGGGAAAGGCTGCAAGGAGACATGGGGACACTGAGACACTAAGGGACACTGGGAGACATTATGGCAGACACTGAGACACTAAGGGACATTGGGAGACATTATGACACAGACACATGTGGACACAGTGTCCCCATGTCTCCCAGCCAGTGTCCCTGGTGTCTCAGTGTCCCCAGTCTGCCAGTGTCTCACTGTCCCCATGTTTCCTAGTGCCTCCATGTCTTCCAGTGCCTCAAGTGTCTCAATGTCCCCATATCGCCAAGCTAGTGTCCCTAGTGTCTGTGGCCCTGGTGTCTCCTTGTCCCCATGTCTCCCAATGCCCCCATGTCTCAATGTCCCCATGTCCCCCAGCCAGTGTCTCTAGTGTCTGTGTCCATGGTGTCTGTGTCCCCATGTCTTCAAGTGTCCCCTATTTTCCCAGTGTCCCCATGTGTCCCAGCCAGAGTCCCCTACTCTCCCAGTGTCACTGGTGTCTCCGTGTCCCTAGGTCTCCTCGTGTCCCCAGGTCTTCCCGTCTTCCTAGTGACATGGGGACCCTGGGATACATGGGGACACAGGGAGACATGGGGCATTGAGACACTGTGATACATAGGATCACTGGGAGACCTGGGGACACGACACTAGGGGACACTGGGAGACATGGGGCACTGAGACACTGATACCTAGGAACACTGAGACCTGGAGTAATCGACACATGGGGGCACTGGGAGACATGGGGCCACTGGGAGGAGTCCATCTATACAGCAGAATCAAACTAAGTAGTTTTTTGGTGATTTTACAGCATTTTCTCTTATGACACTCCTTGTGATTTACATCATGTGATGTCACCCATACATATTTAATTATGCAAATTAGCAAGGCCGGTATGTTTTTCCAAGAAAGGTGGCAACCCTAACTACTTTTCACATACTCTTACTTAAGTATTGAAACTTAAGAGGAATGTATGGGAACAAAACTTGTGTGGACTGTCTGACAATGAATATAGTTAAAGGGACACTAGAGTCACCAGAACAACTACAGCTTATTGAATTTGTTCTGGTGAGTAGAATCATTACCTTCAGGCTTTTTGCTGTAAACACTGTCTTTTCAGAGAAAATGCAGTGTTTACATTACAGCCTAGTGATAACTTCACTGGCCACTCCTTAGATGGCTGTTAGAGATCCTTCCTGGGTCATGGCTGCATAAAATGCATCCAAACATTCAGTGTCTCCTCCCTCTGCATGCAGACACTGAACTTTCCTCATTGAGATTCATTGTTTCAATTCATCTCTATGAGGAGATGCTGATTGGCCAGGGCTGTGTTTGAATCATGCTGGCTCTGCCCCTGATCTGCCTCCTTGTCAGTCTTAGCCAATCCTATGGGGAAGCACTGTGATTGGATTAGGCCACCACTTCTAATGATGTCAGCAGACTGCTTGTTTTTCTGAATCTAACAGCATGCAGAGTTACAGCTTCTGGCTTGAATACAGTAAGATTTTGCTATATTTATGGAGGCATGAGGGGCCCATGGGGGCTAGATGGTGGTGTTAACACTATAGGGTCATGAATTCATGTTTGTGTTCCTGACCCTATAGTGATCCTTTAAGGTAATGCTGACTTTGGTCCTCTAACACTGTGGCATGTTCCCTTTCTTCTACACTCACTACATACAGCCTTTCTCTGTCCCAGACTATATACCAGGATCTTCTGCCTGCTAGTAAGAAGGTAAGGAGACAAGTGGACCAGCGAGTGCTAGGGGACAGTCCTTAGAAAGCGTTGAGTGAGCGCATCATTAGATGCATTTATGCCAAGCTCAGGGTGCTGTCTGCATAGTATGCCCTTAGTTGGCCAGCTGCATGATTGGCAGGCAGCCTGACATGCATTCATACCAGGATGGCCTTCTAATTCTTTGGGCAGACATATCCTCTTTTTGGGCATGTTCGCCCCTTTTGGCAAGTTACGTGATTTGTGTCATTGGCACACCCTTTTACCATGCCCATTGACGTCCTGCTTGACTAGACACTGCTGTTAGGGGTTATGGATTTACTTGAAAGATGAAAACATAAATTAGTGAGAGATTAGCCTAAGGTATGTGTTTTCTTATAGCTGCTGTTTTCTTTCTCTCCAGCACCATCTCCATCAGATACATGATGCTTGGGAGTGTTTTACTGTTTTTGGTCGATGTGATTCTGTAATTAGGCCCATCATAATTGTCAGCACCAGGCCCACTGGGCTCTTAATCTGGCCCTGGGTATGTCCAGTCTTTTTTAGTAGCCACTTGGTCACAAACACTGGCCAAAGTTAGTGTTAATATTGAAAATGCAAAAAGCTAATTTGAACGCCAATTTTGGCCAGTGTTTGTGACTAAGTGGCTACTAAAAAAGACTGAACAACATAACCAACCTAGCGAATTTTAATGTGAAAAAACTGAAACCCATGTACAGGTTTTATGGTGTCTTGCAAAGTTACAGGGTTAAATATAGTGCTAGCAAATAAAATTCCCTGAACTTTCGGCCTGGGTTGTCAGGCAGGTCCTGCAAATTGTAGTTAATAAAATGACCTAATTATGTAAAATTATTACATAAATATATACGTAGAATTATTATATATATATATATATATACATACACACACATGTGTATATATATGTATATAATTTTTAAAAATTATTTTTATTTATATATAGGTATATATAAGTATATCCTTATGTATATAGATATATATATTATTTCGTTCTACATGTATTTTGATATCTATATATATATATATAAATTTTAAAATACAGTTAGAATGAAATTACACATGTATTTATATTTTTTATTTATTTCTAATTTTTTTCTATTTTTTTAACATATTTACATATTTATTTTTTATTATATATAAATGTATATAATGAAAATTATATATATATTTAATAAATATTGTACGTGTATTTTGATATTATATATATATATATATATGTATATAAATATGTATATATTAATATTAAAATACACTTAGTGTATGTGTGTATATATACTTAGATCATATATATATATATATACTAAATATATATATGATCTAAGTATATATTATTTATGTTTACACTGATTTAACATGTTTTATTTTATTTTCAGACAGCAGGGGGAGTACCTGTCATTACAGGCACTCCCCCTGCTGGCAATGCCTTGGACGGCTATGCCGTCCATGTGATCGCGAGGTCCTCGCAAGGACCTCGCGATCACATGGCCCGGGGGGCCGAAGAGGACAGAGGGGGCCTCCCTGGCCTCCCAGGTGAGTCTCCATACTGTGATCCCACGCCGGCGACCAGGTAAGTACATAAGATCGCAGCGCGTTCTATGCCTCCCTGCGGCTTTTAGAGCCATCTAAATAAGGACGGCATAGAACGCCATGCGGTCTTAAGGGGTTAACAATGTTTTGAACTGAAAAGGAGTCACCAGGCTGGAGATAAATCATTTTAATGCATTATATAAATAATGCATATATGTAGAGTAAAAGAGGGACACTGCTGTACAATTTGCAAACAAACATTAAAAGCACATAGTGTAATATAGTCACATTATTGAAAGAGGACACACTGGTTAATTGCACTCACAAGATATGAATCTTACGTGCCTCCCCTGATGGCAATGGAGGGCTAGAAGGATCTCCTCACTCTCACGGTTCACTTGATCCAGGAGCAGAGAGAAGTCAGGAATCCAGGTTTATATAAAACCATTTAGTATGGATAACGTACAGTAAAAAATATAAAGAAAACAATGGCAAATAGGTCCAGTTACAATGCATTTTGTTTGTTAAAGAACTTTCTCATGGACCGCCAGGGATTTTTAAAATTGTATTTGATTGTTGTTTTATCACCCATGGGTTTGTACTGCTGTGGATGGTGCGTAAATTGTAACAATGTGATTGTGGGGGACCATTTTTGTCATCCCCATACTGACAGAAGATATTCCATCCGTGACTATTATAACTGCTAACCGGAGGCTGTGGCTTACCTCCTCAAAAGCTTGTTGTCTGGCCTATGTGGGTGAGACCACACGGGTATTTACCATCCGAATACATGAGCATAAAAATAGTCTCCGCACACAAAAACTTTAATATCCAGTGGCCAGACATTTTGTAGAACAGGACCATGTGATTTCCCAGTTACATGTATGATCATTGAAAAGTTCTGTGGTGGTTCTCGAGATCTCCAACTATGACAATATTCTGGATGTATGAATTGCAGACTTGTTTTCCCAAGGGACTAAATGAGGATATAGACCTGTCACTACTATTAGGAGTGTAATGTTTTTGCATCATGCTTCAGCCTGTGTTTTGTTACTCTTGTATTAACTTTTAGACTTTACCAGTTTTGTTTTTAGATTGGTAGTTGTGGTACTTCGAAATAAGGAAATGATATACGTGATACGTGATGTTTAGCATGGTGGAAATTCACGTCTTTACAAAAAAGGCTTTTATATTAAATTAAATAAAAATTAAATGGGGGCATCCTTATACCCCAACCCTGCCCCTCATAAACAAATGCACATAAAAAATTAGAACAGGTGTCATATATAGTACAGAGTTTCTTTAAAAGTGCTAGCACATTGGAATTGTCCAAACATAAGTAGGATGGATACAGTTTAATGACTATATGGCTATTTAGTGCAGATGAAGGGCCTTGGGTCAATAGGCGTATGGTTGGATCGCTATGTGTGGTGGATTTGATTTATGCAAATATTACCTGCCTCATTTCTCCTTTGATATAATCCTTTTGTAGTCTTTTAATTGGGAATATTCTCAACACATTAAATAATGTTGCTTTATGATACATGGATATGATTTGGAAAGCAGTAGCTTTACGCTTGTGAAATGTGTTGTTGCATACTAAGTGTCTTACAAATAAAGAGATATTTTTGTGAATGAGTTTCGATATATCATGTGTTTGACAAATAACATTGTTCTGTTATGTGCTGTAGCATCTTGATGTGTATAGCAGGTGTTTGTGATTTAATATATTTTCTGTATGTGATGCTGTGTATCATATGTGAGCGATATAGTGCATACTTAAATCTCTAATAAAGCTGTAATATTTAGGATGATCCTTTTATTTTTTTAAAGTTTTTGGTTATTTCTATATTCATTACTACGGTGTTTGGTATTTGTTACTGATGAATTTACCCCATAGGTTATCATGTGTTCGTTTATCAGTTTATCTACACTTGGTGTAAATATTTTTCTGGGTGTATTCTTTTTCCATATTTTTTTCTCTTTTTTTCCACTCAGATTTTTCTTTTTATTCACATGTATTATTGTAACACATTTGTTTGTGGTTACTGATAATACTTACTTATGTTTCAGCTTGTTTAGCCATCATCAAAGGTTATGGTATTGTTCTCTTGCTTTTATACTTTCTGTAGTTCTATGCTTCAGGACAAGTAGGCACTGGGATTGCCGTTCTTATGCTTTACAATACAGACACTTCTCACTTTCCGACCGGGTTCCTTTCTTATGACCCGGTTGTAGAACGAATTGGTCGGTAAGTGAGGAGTTAAGGGATTCCCTGCTCTGGTGCGTTCGTCTATGTTCGGGGAAACTTCCCCGAACATAGACTAATGCACCAGAGCAGGGAACCGCTCTAATCTATGTTTGGGGAAATTTCATAGATTTGAGGGATTCCCTGCTCTGGTGCGTTTGTCTACGTTCGGTTAAATTTCCCCAAACACAGACAAGCGCACCAGAGCAAGTAATCCCTCTTATCTAAGCTTTCTAAAATTTCCCCGTACATAGATTAGAGAGATTCCCTGCTCTCGTGCGTTCGTCTATGTTCGGGAAAGTTTCCCCGAATATAGACATGCGCACCAGAGCAGGGAATCCCCACGACGTCTCGCACTTACGCCTAATCATAAGTGCAAGCCGTCGTAAAACAATTAGGTCGCTAAATGAGGATCACCTGTATAGGAATATTTCCTTATTTCTTAGTTAAAATGGTGTGGCGGCACCCGTGCTTATTAACCTGCATTCGGGAGTATTTACGATTTTTGTGTTTAGGCATAGGATGTGAATCCCACTAGGCTAAATATGCACTGATTCAACTGGGTTACACAGTTACATAGCTGAAAAGAAACATGTGTCCATCAAGTTCAGCCTTCCTCATATTTGTTTTTTACTATTGATCTGAAAGAAGGCAAAAAACCCAGTTTGAAGCACTTCTAATTTTGCAACAAACTAGGAAAAAAATTCCTTCTTGACCCCAGAATGGCAGTCAGATTTATCCTTGGACCTTGAAGCTATTACCCTACAATTGAAAAATTATATCAGTACATTGGTTACAGGCAGTTAGCGCATAATGTGCGCAGAGAGCTTATTTGAAGCTGTATTCCTATTTTTATTTTTGCCTTTATTCTTGCGATCCAATATATCATGACGTCATGTCTATGTCCGTTTTGAATCTTACGTTGATTGCCATCACCTGTAACACTGTTATATGTACAGGATGGGGAGGTGAGTTTTTTTTAATGCTGTTCCAATTTTCTTGAGGCTTTAAATGTTAGCGTTGTCATTTCACATGTTAAAAACAGAAAAGTGTGCTAGGCGCTTCACAAAAAATAAATCAGATAGTGACCAAAATTTATAAATAGAGAAACTGATATAAAATTCTTTCCCCAACACTCTCAACATAGCAAATAAATACAAAAAAATATCAGTATATACACAAATCCCAACGATAAAAAAAAGATAATAAAAAAATACCTCAAATGAAATAAAAAGAAGCAGCATAGTGTCAACTGCAAAAAACAGAAATTGCTTAAGTGCTAATATAGGACTACCACTCACATGGCCCAGAGCCATACCTGGCTCTGTATCAAAGGCTAAAGGGTGCCAATGCTGCCTACAAGATCCACTTGACAGTAGTAGAAGATGGGAAGTCAGATGTTTGGCAAAAATATATATATTTATTCAGGATACAATTTAGAATATGTAAAATAAGTGAAGAGGGCGAGGCTCGACCGCCATGCAGTGAGGACGCACAGTGATATGAGCTCCTCAGTAGTTTTCTCTACAAACTTAAACAACTACCAGAATAGCTTCTAATTCTCAAAATATTGGTGCTCCAACTTGTTGGGGACACTTGGGCGCTGAAACCGACCCTTCTACAGATCACGCTTGAGACTCGCTGGTGGTATACTAGAGGCATGGGGCGGAGAAGACTGACGCTCTTCTGCTGTCCTGAAATCTAATCAAGAGCTCCTCCATCCCCCCCCCTTTCTGGACCGGTGGGGGTAATCCTGGTCCCAGAAGTCCACTCTAAGCGGTGGATAGTTATCCTTATCACATGACAGTGGAGCTGTGAGGTCTGCTCTTTTCCCTCCTCATGCCTTGCAACCAGAACAAGCAGACTGGACGCCATCTTTGAAGATGTTTTGCATTGTGTATTTATTAAGCAAAGGAGAGCAAAGAACCTCTAGTCGGAGCTCACCAGAGAAAGCGCCTATTCAGACCCCAAACAAATTGCCTCTCTGGAAGCAGGCATCAGGCACGACGCCTGGCGGAATCAGATTGAAGTGGAAGCAGGAGCATCAGGCCTGGTGAGACCTTCCTTCACTGCTAAAGCAAAGAAGGAATGATCCTCCGAAAGGGCCTACTTAAAACTGATGGATCCTCCTTACACGTGAACTGCTCTGTCCTCCTGAGTGTAGTGCTGTCTTGCGTATGTCTTTTTGGCTGGCTGCCTCATAACACAGTGCAGATCTTTACAAAGTTGTAGGCCTTGAGATTGGGAGTTGGCTGAGGGTCTACTATAAGCTGACTATTTGTGTCCTGCAGACACTATATGTTTCTCTGGGACTCCTGTTCTTATCAAGTACACTGCAGTGGTCTTATCTTATTTTTGTTAACCTTTCTTATTATCTATTCTATGTGACATATGCAGTTTTGTTATTCATGGCTATATATTTTTTCCACTACTCATGCACACCTTTGGGGACTAGCTATAGCCTGTTGACCTGTCTATGCTTTTAAAATATCAAAATATCTTGTTTTGTATCTTTACTCTTTGACTATGTGTTGCATGTGTATATTCTCTAATACATTTTCATTTTGCAATGTATGCTGACATTCTGCATCAGAACAAGACATAAAGAAAGAATTTAAATAATACAAAGAACTCTGGGTACTTAACTAAAATTGTGGTGGAACACTTCCTCCCGCATCTTTATGGGACACACTATTGGGACGTCAAAGAGGAAAGTTGGAATTGATGTTACGAATACACATCAACCGGATATTGGACACAGGTTGTGGCGGAACCCGCCTCGCCACTGGACATTGGAGAGGCCTGGATACCTGCCTCCTACCTGCTGACTATGGCCCCTGGTAAATTTGTACTTGTAATGCAATATTTGGGCATGTGATATTGTATATTGCTGCTACTGGCCCTTTAAGGGCCATCCGGGGACTTAGTATGACTTTTAGGAACAATACCGCTTTAAGACTTGGTAGCAGATTACAGTAAGGAAGTCTTTTATATTATGTATGTTTCTGTGTGTTTGGCTAAATTGTATATGTGTTTGCAGCATTCCCCTGATTGTTCGGTAGAATCACTCCATTCATTATATTGAGTGAAACTACCAAACAACCAGACCACCCGGGAGGAAGTGTGCCTCCAATTACCGTTTGCAACAATGTTGCAAACGGGTAATTGGCAATCGATGTAATGTGTGGTTTTGTCCTCTGGGTGGCCGCCATTTGGAAACGAACACATGGCGGCGGCCATCTTAAACTCCCGAACAACGGTGTTTTGCCGTCGAGTGTCTGGAACTAAAATCGGACACTCGACTAGGCAAACACCGCTGAGACCTCCAGACTTCCATGAATTTGTGTGGAAACTACCAAATGACCCGCCGTTCGGTAGAAAGAACCCCACGAACAAGGGAATTCGTTTAAACCCAATTCGTGTGTTTTCATTCCCTTTTCTGTGACCGACTGCAGGGCCAAAATACATGGAACTATTTTCGGATACTTTTGCCATGCAGTCGGTCAAAACTTTAACCCTCCATAATTCCCGAACCCCTGGTCCGATCTGGGTGATTTTTGGATATGTGTCTCACCCAGATCAGGGCTACCAGGGGATGTAACATTTAAAGGGGTAACCCTATGTTTAGGGGTACATCCAGTAACCCAGGGAATTTGTGTCTGTACTAATGGGATTATGTGTCACACTAAGGGGATGAGATGTGTGGGAGGTAACTGGTACATTATTGGCTGGGGTACTAATTGTTTTGGATCCCTCCCTCGCATGGGAGAATGTCTTAAAAGGAGAAACATAGACATAGAAACATAGAATGTGACGGCAGATAAGAACCATTCGGCCCATCTAGTCTGCCCAATTTTCTAAATACTTTCATTAGTCCCTAGCCTTATCTTATAGTTAGGATAGCCTTATGCCTATCCCATGCATGCTTAAACTCCTTTACTGTGTTAACCTCTACCACTTCAGCTGGAAGGCTATTCCATGCATCCACTACCCTCTCAGTAAAGTAATACTTCCTGATATTATTTTTAAACCTTTGTCCCTCTAATTTAAGACTATGTCCTCTTGTTGTGGTAGTTTTTCTTCTTTTAAATATAGTCTCCTCCTTTACTGTGTTGATTCCCTTTATATATTTAAATGTTTCTATCATATCCCCCCTGTCTCGTCTTTCCTCCAAACTATACATGTTAGGAGGTTGTGTGAATAAATATGGAGTTCCTGTTTAACCCTCAAAGTGAAGTGTTGTCTCATTATTGGGGGAGGATTTATTGTATGCTGTTCCAGTTTGACTGCTAGGAGTGTAAACCTATTTGCATGTTTTTTCCTATTTGGCAGTATACAAAATTCATATGCTTAGAAGTACTCATATGCTTCTCCGGTTCGGTGATTGTGGTGTCTGCCAGAGTGCTTGGAGTCCTCAGGAAACGCTAGGAGCTTCCTTTAAGGGAGGTACCTAGTCGGGGTGCCAGGTGATCCGTTACACAGGTGTTTGCAATAGAATAGGATGTATAAAGACCACCATTAAAAGTTGTCATCAGCACTGAAAGAAGGCCGTTTAGGGTGAAACGTGTCTACTGCTATTGTTTATATATTGGATATCTAATTTTGAAATCCTGGGTTACTGTTTTGGTGGTGAGTGGAACCTTGATTTTTATCATACTGTTAACATTTCTAAGATATTGTTCCACCACCATCCTAGTTAAGTACCCAGAGTTCTTTATGTATTTTACATATTCTAATTTGCATGTTGAATAAATATATATTTTTTGCCAAAGATCTGACGTCCCATCTTCTACTACTGTTAAGTGGATCTTGTAGCCAGCATTGGCACCCTTGAGCCTTTGATGCAGAGCTTGGTACAGCTCTGGGCCATGTGAGTGGTAGTCCTATTGTAGTACTTAAGCACTTTCTGTTTTTTACAGTTCACACTATGCTGTTTCTTTTTATTTTGTTTTAGTCTTTTTTTTTATCTTGGTACCTACATTTCGTGTATGGTTTTATATTTTATGAATGCATTAATGCGCTGAACAAAATTATAAAACGCAACACTTTTGGTTTTCCCCGATTTTTCATGAGCTGAACTCAAAGATCTAAGACTTTTTCTATGTACACAAAAGGCCTATTTCTCTCAAATATTATTTACAAATCTGTCTAAATCTGTGTTAGTGAGCACTTTACCTTTGCCGAGATAATCCATCCACATCACAGGTGTGGCATATCAAGATTAGACTGCATGATTATTGTAAAGGTTTGCCTTAGGCTTGCCACAATAAAAGTTTTTACTGTATTGGGGAGGTCCAGGGGGGTCCGAAAACCAGTCAGTATCTGGTGTGACCACCATTTGCCTCACGCAGTGCAACAGATCTCCTTTGCATAGAGTTGATCAGGTTGTTGATTGTGGCCTGTGGAATGTTGGTCTACTTTTCTTCAATGGCTGTGCGAAGTTGCTGGATATTGGCAGAACCTGGAACACGCTAACTTATACGCCAATCCAGAGCATCCCAAACATGCTCAATGGGTGACATGTCCGGTGAGTATGCTGGCCATGCAAAAACTGGGATGTTTTCAGCTTCCAGGAATTGTGTACAGGTCCTTGCAACATGGGGCTGTGCATTATCATGCTGCAACATGAGGTGATGGTCGTGGATGAATGGCAGAACAATGGGCCTGAGGATCTCGTCACAGTATCTCGATGCATTCAAAATGCCATCAATAAAATGCGCCTGTGTTTGTTGCCCATAACATACGCCTGCTTATACCATAACCCCACCGCCACTCGATCCACAACGTTGACATCAGCAAACCGCTCACCCACACGAAACAACATACACGCTGTCTGCCATCTGCCCTGTACAGTGAAAACCGTGATTTATCCATGAAGACAACACCTCTCCAAAGTGCCAGAATCCATTTGAACATTCGCCCACTCAAGTCGGTTACGACGGCGAACTGCAGTCAGGTTGAGACCTCTAAGAGGACAACGAGCATGCAGATGAGCTTCCCTGAGATGGTTTCTGACTTTTTGTGCAGAAATTCTTTGGTTATGTAAACTGATTGTTGCAGCAGCTGTCTGGGTGGCTGGTCTCAGACGATCTTGGAGGTGAAGAAGCTGGATGTGGAGGTCCTGGGCCGGTGTGTTTACACGTGGTCTGTGGTTGGATGTACTACCAAATTCTCTGAAACGCCTTTGAAGATGGCTTATGGTAGAGAAATGAACATTCAATTCATGTGCAACAGCTGTGGTGGACATTCCTGCAGTCAGCATGCCAATTGCCCACTCTCTCAAAACGTGCAACATCTGTGGCATTGTGCTATGATAAAACTGCACATTTTAGAGTGGCCTTTTATTGTGGCCAGCCTAAGGCACAACTTAACAATACTCATGCTGTCTAATCAGCATCTTGATATGCCACACCTGTGACGTGGATGCATTATCTCTGCAAAGGAGAAGTGCTCACTAACAGATTTAGACAGATTTGTGAACAATATTTGAGAGAAATAGGCATTTTGTGTACATAGAAAAAGTCTTAGATCTTTGAGTTCAGCTCATGAAAAATGGGGCAAAAACAAAAGTGTTGCGTTTATAATTTTGTTTAGTGTATATATATTAAATCCCCCTATCTCTTTTTCCTCCTTGCCTTTATCTGATTATTCTGATAGTTTAACCCCTTAAAGACGGCGGACGTTCTATGCCGTCCTTTTTTGGGTGGTCCTAAACGTCAGAGGGCGGCATAGAACGTCCCTGCTGTCCAGGGGACTTACCAGGTCCCCGCCAATCCCACAATGGTGGTCGCAATCCGGGGGGTGCCTGGGAGCTCAGGCAGCCCCTTTCTGCATGATACGGCCCTCTAGGGCCATGTAATCGCGGGGTCCTTGCGATCACATGGCCGGAATAGCCGGCTCTACCAGTGCGAGCAGGGGAACTGCCTGAGCCCTCAGGCTGTCACCTGCAGCCTGTAAAAAAGTTTTAGAAGTAAGGAAAAATTTTAAAACTATTATTCTAAGAGTGTAATTGGGGGAAGGAATGTATCAGTGCTTGCTGCTAGAACTTCCCTGGAACCACAGTCTCTTCTTTTTTGGCAGAACAATAGGTATAGAAGGTAGTGTCAGGAAGCAGCGACTGTAGTCTTCTCAAGCTCATTGAAATATAGGGGAGAGAGGCGAAGACGAGGATATAGTGTAGTATGTTAAATTGCTTTATAGTGATAAATTAAGATAAAATTGCACTTACAATTTTCTGGAGCTTAAATTCAGCTCCAGATATATGAGCCTGGACGGTATAATCCCCGTCTAAGGATATGATGATGGTCCTGGTGTACTCTCAGAGGCTTCTTCGGGGTCAGGGTGTTCTGGTGTCACTGCCAAAAACCGGTATCCTCAGTGGATAGGAGGAGAAATGAAAACAAAATATAGTGCTCTCTGTATACTCTGGAATAAAACTAGGATCAAAAAGTGGAGGTATACTCACAAGCGAGGATCAAAAGGAATATTGCTCAGTATCGGAAGCGTAGGTGGAATAATCCCCACCAAGGATATCACTTGCGAGTCCTAAGGTTCTCAATGTTTTGTATTTTATACATTCTTTTTTGCTATATTGTTTTATTTTATTAATCTCCAATAAATATAGCGAATGTTAGCTATTTTGGAGCCTCCCAGCCTATCCTTTTAAACATCACAATTTCATCATTAACACATTATACACACAGACCTGTATTATACAGGGAGCACTGACTGTGCCGGGATAGTATACACACAGTCCTATATTATACAGAGAGCAGCACTATACAGGGAGCACTGACTGTCTCAGGATATTATACACACAGAACTGTACTGTACAGAGAGTATCATTATACAGGGAGCACTGACTGTCCTGGCATATTATACACACAATGACCTGTATTATACAGAGAGCAGCACTATACAGGGAGAACTGACTGTATAATACAGGTCTATGTGTATAATAGAGACATACTGGATACCACACTCACCAGGTAACCCAAGTGCTCTGAAACCAAGGCTAGCTGGGCCTCCATTTCAAGATGCTGCTCTCTGTATAATACAGGTATATGAATGTATAATATCCTGGGACAGAGAGTAGCACTATACAGGAAAGATATTTTGCACACAGACCTGTATTATTGATAAATTATCGATACAATTATGCTTATATTTATTGGTACCTCAAACAAATGCAATACATTCATACAATACATACACACAGACTGCTTAATACAGACACAGACTGCTGAATACATGCACACACCAACTGCTAAATACGCGCACACACAGCCTGCTGAGTACACGCAGACGGCTGAATACACACACACACACACACACATAGTGCATACACACACACACACACACACACATAGTGCATACACACAAACACACACACACAGACTGCTGAATACACACACACACACAGACTGCTGAATACACACAGACTGCTGAATGCAAACAGACTGCTGAATACATGCAAACTGCTAATTACACACACATGGACTGCTGAATACATACACACACACACACACACACAGACTGCTGAATGCAAACTGACTGCTGCATACATACAGACTGCTGCATACACACTCATACAGACTGCTGCATACACACTCACACAGTCTGCTGAATACACACACAGACTGCTAAATACACATAAAGAGACACCTGAATACACATAAAGAGACACCTGAATACACATAGAGAGACTGCTGAATACACATAAAGAGACACCTGAATACACAGAGAGACTGCACACACAGGCTACTTTATATATACACACTCAAACAGACTGCTGAATACAGTCACAGACTGCTGAACACATTCACACAGAGACTGCTGAATACACGCACACACCGACTGCTGAGTACACGCACACACCGACTGCTGAGTACACGCACACACCGACTGCTGAGTACACGCACACACCGACTGCTGAGTACACGCACACACCGACTGCTGAGTACACGCACACACCGACTGCTGAGTACACGCACACACCGACTGCTGAGTACACGCACACTGCTGAATACATACACACAGACTGCTGAATGCACACAGGCTGCTGAATACACACACACATAGTGCATACACACAAACACACACAGACTGCTGAATACACACACTGCTGAACTCACATAGAGAGACTGCTGAATACACACAGGCTACTTTATATATAGACACACAAACTCCTGAGTACACACACACTGCTGAATCCACACACACAGACTACTGAATACATGCACACACAGACTGCTGAGTACACACACACATACTGCCGAGTACACACAGCCAGCCTGCTGAATGCGCACACACACACACAGTGCATACATACAGTACACTGAATACACACATAAACACACACACACAGAGACGGATGAATAAACACACAGACTGCTGGATACACGGAGAATGCTGAATACACACACAGACTGCTGAAGGCACACAGGTTGCTGAATACACACACACTGCTGAATACACACAGGCTACTTTATACACACACCTACACACACTCACACACACAGAGTGATGAATTCACACACACATAGACTGCTGAAAACACAGTGTATGTGTTTTTGTTTAGGGGTGGTTTGTGTGTGTGTAGGGGTGTTGTGTGTGAGCGGTGCAATGTGTGTGTGTGTGGAGTGCAGTTTGTGATGGGTGCTGTGTGTGTGTGTGTGTGAGGGGTGTGTGTGTGTGTGTGTGTAGGGGTGTTGTGTGTGGAGTGCAGTTTGTGATGGGTGCTGTGTGTGTGTGAGGGGTGGTGTGTGTGTGAGGGGTGCTTAGTGTGTGTGATGAGTTCTGAGTGTGTCAGAGGTGCTGAGTGTGTGAGGGGTGCAGTGTGTCATGGGTGCTGTGTGCACGTGAGGGGTGCAGTGTGTGGGGTGCTTAATGTGTGTGAGGGGTGCTGAGTGCGCCAGAGTTGCTGTGTGTGTCCGGGGTGCGTATGTGAGAGAGGTGCTGTGTGTGTGCGCGTGTGAGGGGGTGCAGTGTGTGACAGCTGCTGTGTGTATGTGAAGGTGATGTGTGTGTGCTGAGGTGCTTTGTGTCAGGGGTGCTGTGTCCTGGTGGTCGGGAGTTGTCACAAACTCACTACAGACAAGCTCACTGACACACACACACAAGCTCACTACAGACAAACACACACACACACACACGCTTTATCACAAGCAGGCACACACACACAGGCTGAGTATATCAAGCCTACCTGTCACTGGAGGCTGTTGCTGAGAGGTCAGGAAGCCATTTTCTGCAGCAAGGTCTCCTGCTAAATGAGGGGGCGGAGCTTGATGGTGGGAGGCAGAGCTTGCCTGTACAGGTGGAGCTTACAATGTGGGGGTGGAGCCTGCATCAACGATGAAGAGCAGGAGCCTGTGTGTAGGGGAAGCTGCTGGAAAATCGGAAGGGGTCTGACAGTGCTCCCTCCAGTCCCCAGCAGCCCCCTGCACCTCTCTATAGCTCCAGCATCTCCCAGCCGCCCTTTCCTGATTTCCCTTGGACTGTAACAGGCTGTTACAGTCCAAGGTAAAATAATTAAAGCACATGGCCCTGCAAGTTGCCGGGACTGTCTCGGAAGAGTAAATTGCCTGGGACTGACGCCAGCTTGCCGGGACTGTCCCGACAAAAACGGGGCAGTTGGCAACTGGTGGGCGGCGGCGGCCGGAAGAAAGCACTATTCAAAAACTGCAGCAGCTTTTTATAACACTCGATGTTAAGTGTAGGACAATCCAGGCAAATAACCAAACAAGCACAAAAACATGCTTTTAAAAATACACCTTTAACCCCTTAAGGACAAATGACATGTGTGACGTCATGATTCCCTTTTATTCCAGAAGTTTGGTCCTTAAGGGGTTAAAGGAAAAGTGAGGGAGCAAAGATTTATTTTTTTTAATTTCAATTGAATTAAAATTGTAATCTTTAGGCTTAAAGGACCACTATAGTGCCAGGAAAACAAACTTGCTTTCCTGGCACTACAGTGCCCTGAGGGTGCCACCACCCTCAGGGTCCCCCTCCTGTTGCGCTGAAGGGGGAGGAAGGGATTAATCCCTTACTTCTTTTCCAGCGCCGGACTCCCTTGGCACTGGGACTCTCCTCCCTCTTTTTCCGTCATCGGCTGAATGCGCATGCGCGGCAAGAGCCGTGCGCGCATTCAGCCAGTCTCATAGGAAAGCAGTCTCAATGCTTTCCTATGGACACTGGCGTCTTCTCACTGTGAAAATCACAGTGAGAAGCGCGGAAGCGCCTCTAGCGGCGGTCAATGAGACAGCCACTAGAGGCTGGATTAACCCATAGGTAAACATAGCAGTTTCTCTAAAACTGCTATGTTTACAGCAGGCAGGGTTAATCCTAGAGGGACCTGGCACCCAGACCACTTAGTTAAGCTGAAGTGGTCTGGGTGCCTATAGTGGTGCTTTAAATGTGAAACAGTGTGTGTTGGAAAATATTTTTCACAGCAGCTATAGTTTAATAAATTCATTATTATGAAATCCAAATGGCAAAATTTTGTAAAAACTATTTTTAGCAATGAACATGATCAGACTTGTGTACTGAGAATTGTCTCATTGTACAGTAAATTCAAAGTGAGTTTCAAATTTAAGCTAAAATAGCCAAACTAAAAGCATAGTTGACAGGTTATTTTGTCTGAAATTCACTTTGAATTCTCACTTTAGTGAATAACTCTGCCTTTATATTTTCACATCTGCTGTTAGTAGTAAATATAACCTGTTCCTTTAAATACAACTCACAAGTATAAACATAATATTTAGTAGAATACACCAAAAATATGCAGCCCAAGAAGTGTATGATAACTATAACACTATCGCTTCTGTTTTGGATGCAGACTTTAACTGAACTCATAAACCACAGTTAAATGCTTGGAATAAGCCATACACAGTAAAGATGAAATTATCCAGATGAAAATTACTGAAATGCTTCTTATTACAGCGATGTGTAGATCTGCCTTGGCAGATTTGCATAAACAAGCTAACTGCTTTGCTGTTCACTAATCCTTTTTAAGGTCACACATTTGGAGTGGTATTTTAGAAAACTGTATTCATAATTTCCTATGTATCTTAATTATGCCCTTAAAGTCATTACGCTATGCATTTATTGAAATATGCTTTACTTACAAGTTTCTGGGGGGAAATCTGATTCTGTGCGGGTTGGATTTACAAGTCAGGTGCCTTTGGCCCCCCCCCTCCTCCCCCCCGCTCTCCCTCCCAAAAAACAGAAAGACAGATTAAGCAAGTTCTTAAGGGAAACTTTGTTTATCAGAACCACTACAGCCTGCTGTACTTTGGCCCAGGATCCCCCTTTAGCAACAGTTTGCTTCCTTACCTAAACCCATTGGGCTCAGATGTTCCATGGTGAAACGATGCTCATAGTGAAATGCTTCTCCGATGGTCATAGTGAAATACTGCACATACAGACTACAGGCACCATGACCACTTCAAATAACTGGTGCTAGACTATATCCATTGGCTTTAATTCTACCAACTTAATAACATGCCCACTCAACCCTGGATACAATGGGACATTATGTAGCCCCAAGAAGAAAGCGCAGCTTAGCAGAGGGGGCCTTGACAGGGCTTTGAGGTGGGCTTAGGTGGAGCAGGGTGGTGACTGACAGATCAGGATTCTCGGTAGGCTGATAAAATGTCGGCCATTTTAAAAATCCCCATTGCTAATGAACTTACCAGGCTGAATTGGTCCCTCCCTTTAATGTTGGGTTTGATTTTGCCCGCTTGGTCACAGCGGTGGGCTAGTGGAAGGAAAGTTAAGGGGGTAACGGGCCTGCTTAAGGAAGAGAAGAGCAAGAGTAGTGAGTTGGCTGTTTTAATATGGACTGGTTACCTGTTGGTAAGATGTTAGTGGTTTCAAGCTTGTTGGTAGCTCAGAACCCAGGTGGTGTAGGGGTATCAAGGTATACCCCTGCCAGGATCGTGTGGAAAATGTTGGATCTTGTTTTGTTATACTTACGGATTGTTATACCATGTTATGTTATATATGATAGGTCATTGCCTTGCGAATTGATATGTGGGGAAGTGATAATGTTGGATGGCTGAGGATTTGGGGGTGGGCAATGACTTTTAATGTTATTTAAATATTATTGTTATTAATATTATCATTTTATAAATATAATAAATAAAAGCTGTGGACATATTGACCCATACCCAAAAGTGTCAATGTTTCATTGGGGTGGGTTGGGTAAAGGTATTAGATAGCTCCTCCAGCCCATATGGCGACAATGCACCTGTCATGCCCTGTTCAACATCATAACTGACCTCCCAACATGTCAAAAGGACAAAGAGGCATAGTATAATTTTAGGGGTGCAAGTGGGGTTGCAGCCAGGAGCAGGGCTGTTTTAAGAAATTTTAGGTGACTTACTAATAATGATACTGATAACTGATAATGTTACCCCAAAAAAGCCCCAAGTACACCACAATACAAAGGCACACAAGATCTTACAGCCACATGTAAAACTAATGGGGCAGGCTAAAAATCCCACTAGACCAGACTAAGCATATCTGAGGGGTCTCTAACGCTCTGAGCCTCTGTGTGCAGCATGGCCTCAAAACACTTGCGAAAAATTCAGCCCTGAACAATATGGATCCAGCAGGACAAAGCCAGTACCAAAAAAGACAAGAGTAAAATCAAGTTCAAAATCAAGCAATAATCAAAAGCATGGAAGCAAAATAATCAGGTTGCGAGATTTAAAATGGTCATATCTTAGAATGTTCATGGGAATATACAGTGCCTTGCAAAGGTATTTACCCCCTTGACTTTTTTTTTTTTTTTTTTTACCTATTTTGTTACATTACAGCCTTAAGTTCAATGTTTTATTAATCTGAATTTTATGTGATGGATCAGAACACAATAGTCTAAGTTGATGAAGTGAAATTAGAAAAATATATACATAAAACTATTTTTTAAATAGAAAACAGAAAAGTGGCATGTGCGTATGTATTCACCCCCTTTGTTATAAAAAGCTCTGGTGCAACCAATTACCTTCAGAAGTCACATAATTAGTGAAATGATGTCCACCTATGTGCAATCTAAGTGTCACATGATCTGTCATTAAATATATACACACACCTTTTTTGAAAGGCTGCAACACCTAAGCAAGAGGCACCCTAACAAAACATTGCCATGAAGACCAAGGAACTCTCCAAACAAGTAAGGGACAATGTTGGTGAGAAGTACAAGTCAGGGTTAGATTATAAAAAAAAATAGTCAAATCTTTGATGATCCCCAGAAGCACCATCAAATCTATCATAACCAAATGGAAAGAACATGGCACAACAGCAAACCTGCCAAGAGACGGACGCCCACCAAAACTTACGGACCGAGCAAGGAGGGCATTAATCAGAGAGACCTAAGGTAACCCTGGAGGAGCTGCAGAGTTCCACAGCAGAGACTGGAGTATCTGTACATAGGACGACAATAAGCCGTACGCTCCATAGAGTTGGGCTTTATGGCAGAGTGGCCAGAAGAAAGCCATTACTTTCAGAAAAATTGGCATGTGGGAGACTCCCAAAATGTATGGAGGAAGGTGCTCTGGTCTGATGAGACTAAAATGGAACTTTTCGGCCATCAAAAAAAAACGCTATGTCTGGCGCAAACCTATCACATCACATCACCCAAAGAACACCACAGTGAAACATAGTGGTGGCAGCATCATACTGTGGGGATGTTTTTCAGTAGCCGGGACTGGGAAACTAGTCAGAGTTGAGGCAAAGATGGATGGTGCTAAATACAGGGATACTCTTGAGCAAAACCTGTACAACTCTGTGTGTGATTTGAGGCTAGGACGGAGGTTTACCTTCCAGCAGGACAATGACCCTAAACACACTGCTAAAGCAAAACATGAGTGGTTTAAGGGGAAACATGTAAAAGTGTTGGAATGGCCTACTCAAAGCCCAAATCTCAACCCAATAGAAAATCTGTGGTCAGACTTAAAGATTGCTGTTCACAAGCGCAAACCATCCGACTTGAAGGAGCTGGAGCAGTTTTGCAAGGAGGAATGGCCAAAAATCCCAGTGGTAAGTCGTGGCAAGCTCATAGAGACTTATCCAAAGCGACTTGGAGCTGTGATTGCCGAAAAAAGGTGGCTCTACAAAGTATTGACTTTGGGGGTTGAATAGTTATGCACATTGACCTTTTATATTATTTTGTCCTATTTGTTGTTTGCTTAAAAAAAAAAAAAATACAAAAAAAACCTTCGAAGTTGTGGGCATGTTCTGTAAATTAAATGATGCAAATCCTCAAACAATCCATGTTAACTTCAGGTTGTGAGGCAACAAAACACGAAAAATGCCAAGGGGGGGTGAATACTTTTGCAAGGCACTGAAGATCAAAAGCACACTGGCACGTTTTATTGCTAGAGCATTAAGATTTTGCGATAAGCCAAATTAAATAGCAAAAAGATGAGCAACTGTGGAGGAAGTTTGGATAACAATGACCAGGTGTAGCAGGAGGCACTTATGTTCAGTTCTCTAACAAGCTATATAACTTATTATACCAATTAAATTGATTTCAAATCGTCA
>OW240914.1:85616251-85629190 GCA_933207985.1 Pelobates cultripes | reverse complement strand
GCCTGTTGAACGAGGTGACCTTGCTCGGGTCCCAGGTGTAAGGTTCCTAAAATGGCTGCCATATACACGTCCACTGATAGGAGACGCGGAAGGTATTAAACTGATCAGAACAATACTAAACACACCACTAATAAGGTTTCTCTCCTGTATGGCTCCTCAAATGATGCTAAGATTAGAAGCGGCTGAAAAGCATTTCTCACCAACAAAAATATATATTTTTAACATTCTCTCCACTTTGAACGAAATGACGTTTGGGAAGAGATTAACATAATTAAACACAGGCAGTAAAAATACAGTTTTTAGCCATACCCTGTAACTTTAAAACTGCACATCCCATCTTCATAATTACATATTTGGAATCAGCACACTTAAAACATAAACATAACCAAAAAATCAGCCAAATCCATCCAGGGGTTAAAAAGTTAGCTGTAGGTCCCTTTATGACCGACTGCAAGCACATTTTCCTGCCCAAAACAGCTCCATAGATTTGGGCTGTGAGGTCGGTCTATTTCAGGCTGAAAAAACGACTAAGTCCCATCGCGAATGGGACTTAGTCTCTGCAGCTGAAATAAGGCTGAAAAAACGTTGAAAAAGACTAAGTCCCATCATTTAATGGGACTTAGTCTCTGCAGCTGAAATAAGGTTGAAAAGACAAGTCCCATCACGAATGGGACTTAGTCTCTGAAATAAGGCTGAAAAAAACGGTTAGGGAAAAGCACCAAGTCCCATCGCACGGGACTTAGTCTCTGCAGCTGAAATAAGGCTGAAAAACGGTTGAAAAGACCAAGTCCCATCACTTAATGGGACTTAGCCCTGCAGCTGAAGCTAAGGCTGAAAACGGTTGAAAAGACTGTCCCATCACGAATGGGTCTCTGCAGCTGAAATAAGGCTGAAAAACTAAGTTGAAAGACTAAGTCCCATCCGAATGGGACTTAGTCTCTGCAAGCTGAAATAATTTCCCATTTACTGAACCAAGTGGGAAATAGCAAGGCAGGCACAAAGGGTTTGCACCAGGTCTGGGGACACAGGGGACACCGTCTTAAAGGGGGTGTCCCCAACAAGTCTGGGGACACGGCCTTAAAGGGGCAGTGTCCCAATCTTCCTGATGTCCCAAAAAGGTGTTTAAAGGGCCAGCACCAGTCACATAAAGAGTCCATAAGCCCCAATATGCCCACCGACAGTCTTAAAGGGCCATACACACCAAATAAAAGTGCATACATTTTCACAATCTCCCAGGGGCCATAGTCATGCGGGAGGAGGCTGGCAAATAGGCTTCTCCACAACCCAGGGAAGCAGGGCAATTTGCCATTTAAAGGGCCCGTTACAAATAGCAGTTTGTAACAAGGTGTCAATCCATATCTGCCAAGTGACCCGATGTAGGGGGACCAGTCCCTATTCTGCTCTGTGTCAGTGTGTATCAGGGATCCTTAGGACAGGTGTCAATCCATATCTGCCAAGTGACCCTATGTAGGGGGACCAGTCTCTATTCTGCTCTGTGTCCGTGTGCATCAGGGGCTCTGAGGACAGGTGTCAATCCATATGTCAAGGTGTCAATATGTCATATGTCAGGTGTCAATCCATATTGATTGTGATTTAGGAATGTTAGGTGATTTCTGCCCTTTATGGATTAAAACCAGACTCTGTATCAACTGTGTAATTTTCCATGGGAGTTTTGCCATGGATCCCCCTCCGGCATGCCACAGTCCAGGTGTTAGTCCCCTTGAAACAACTTTTCCATCCCTATTGTGGCCAGAAAGAGTCCCTGTGTGTTTTAAAATTCGCCTCCCCATTGAAGTCAATGGCGTTTCGGGCGGTTCGCCGGTTCGCGAACATCTGCGGAAGTTCGCGTTCGCCGTTCGCGAACCGAAAATTTCGGGTTCGCGACATCACTAGAAATCACTTAAAATAACATAAAATACATAAAAATTTAAAATACAGCTGAGCCATAAAATAGCACTAGATGGAATCTTTGATTTTAGCTTTGGAAGAACATAAATCAAAATCTAAAGCATGGCTGTCAAGAGGATCAACAGAGTTATCCATTTGAGAAAGGGTGGAGTGCAGGGTATTCTCTTTCATTGTTCAAACTGAGCTCAACTCCTGATGCATGGCCTTCACAAGCTTCTGCTATTGTGTACATAGTTTATACTAAGTGACCTATAGGTTGAGGAGGCGGTGACCGTGGCTGTGTAGGTGGAAGCGGCAGTGGAGGAGGAGGAGGTAGCCAACACTGTTTTTTATTTGTTTGTTTTGTTTTTTGTTTTATTTTTTTTAATTGGGGTAGCCCCCAAAATATTGGGACATATAAAAAAAGAAAACAAAGAATAAGTGCACTTGAGTATAACAATGGCTGGGTGAGGCCGGTATAAATGTCTATTCTGCACAAGGTACAGACAAGTCTGGTGGGATCCATGCCTGGTTCATTTTAATAAACGTGAGCTTATTATCCACATTGGCTGAGCACAGGCGGCTGCCCTTGTCTGTGATAACACCCCCTGCCGTGCTAAACACATGTTCAGACAATACACTGGCTGCAGGGCAGGCCAGCACCTCCAAGGCATAAAGGGCAAGCTCAGGCCATGTGCCCAATTTGGAGACCCAAAAGTTGAATGGGGCAGACCCATCAGTCAGTACGTGTAGGCGTATGCACACGTACTGTTCCACCATGTTGCTGAAATGCTGCCTACTGCTAAGACGTTCCATATCAGATGGTGGTGCTGGTTGTTGTGGCGTGCTGACAAAGCTTTTCCACATTTTAACCCTGCCTTCTGAGGTGCTGGCGGTGCCCCAGCTGCTTTGGCAACCTCTTCCTCCTCCTCTGCCTTCGCCTCTTGCTTCCACTGAGCCCCCGGTGTCAGTTGGGAATGCCCTCAGCAGCGCGTTGCAGCATGTAGTCGCTCATGTGTGCCAGGCTGCCCAGAGGCAAGGACAATCTGTCGTCTGTGGGAGGTGTATCGTCTGTGTCATCCGTATCCCCCCAGCCACGCTCCAGTGATGCCCACGAGCTGCGTTGGGTGCCACCTTGCTGTGAACACAGTTCCTCCTCCTCATCCTCCAGAACTATGCCCTGGCTGGACAATTGTGTACCTGGCCTATGCTGGTGTAGGAACCCACCCTCCAAGCCACTTGTGAATGACTGGCCTGATAACCATTGAAATGACCCCTCTTCCTCCTCCTCTTCCTCCTGTGCCACATCCTCTTCCATCATCGCCCAAAGTGTTTTTTCAAGGAGACATAGAAGCGGGATAGTAAGGCTGAGAACAGCGTCATCGGCACTGGTCATGTTGGTGGAGTACTCGAAACAGTGCAAAATGGCACACAGGTCTCGCATGGAGGCCCACTCATTGGTGGTGAAGTAGTGCTGTTCCGCAGAGTGACTGACAGCTCTGATATGTCTGGGTAATTTTTCAGGAATTTCTGCACCACGAAATTCAGCACATGCGCCAGGCAAGGGATGTGCGTCAAACCGGCTAGGCCGGGCTTGAGGCTCAGTGGCAACAGCCACTCATCGGTCTATTGTTACATCCCCGTCCACAGCTCCTGCGCAGTGCAGGGTTTTTCCCCCAAACATATGAGTTTTAAAACAGCCTGCTGTTGTTTCCCCCTGGCTGTGCTGAAGTTGGTGGTGAAGGTGTTACACTGACTGAATGAGGAGGTGGTGGAGGAGGAGGAAGCGGAGTAGGAGGAGGAGGCAGCAGGAGGCAAAAAGAAATGCCCTGCAATCCTCGGTGACGGAAGGACATGCGCCAAACTGCTATTCGCCTCAGGCCCAGCCACCACTACCCAGTGTGCAGTTAGGGAGATATAGCGTCCCTGCCCGTGCTTACTGGTCCACGTATCTGTGGTTCTGTGGACCTTGCCACAGATGGCGTTGCGCAGTGCACACCTGATTATATCCGCCAATTGGTTGTGCAGGGAAGGGATGGCTCGCCTGAAAAGTAGTGGCGGCTGGGAACCACGTACTGTGGGACAGCCATTGCCATCAGGTTTTTAAAACTGTCTGTCTCCACCAGACGGAATGACAGCATTTCAAAGGCCATGAATTTTGAAATGCTGGCATTCAGGGCCAGGGATCGCGGGTGGGCAGGGGGGAACTTCCTCTTTCTCTCCAGTGTTTGGGAGATAGACAGCTGAACGCTTCCATGGGACAGGGTGGAGATGCTTGGGGACGGTGGCGGACGTGGTGGTGTTGCTGCCACATCCTCTGTTTGTGGGGTGGCAGGTGCCACTGTGACTCCAGAGGTGGAGGAAGAGGCCGAGACAGCAGCAGAAGAGGAAGCAGGAGGAGCCTGAGACCTTTCTTGGTTTTTGAGGTGCTTACTCCACTGCAGCTCGTGCTTTGCATGTAGATGCCTGGTTATGTAGGTTGTGCTCAGGTTTAGCACGTTTATGCCTCGCTTCAGGCTCTGATTGCATAGTGTGCAAACCTCTCGTGTCTTGTCGTCAGCACATTGTCTGAAGAACTGCCATGCCAGGGATCTCCTTGGAGCTGGCTTTGGTGTGCTCGGTCCCTGGGTGCGGTGGGCAGTAGCAGGCGTACTGTCTCGCGGACGGCCGCTCCGCTTTTGCACCCTACTCCCTCTTATGCCTCATCCTCCAAACTGCACACATCACTCGCATGACCTTGATTCCATGTGGGGTCTAGGATCTCATCATCCTCCACATCATCTTCCACCCACTCAACTCTGCCCTCCTTGCCGGTCTGCACACTGCAGAAAGCCACAGCAGTTGGCACCTGTGTTTCGTCATCATCAGAGACGTGCTGCGGTGGTCCTCGCATGTCTACATCCTGACACATAAGTGGTTGTGCATCAGTGCACTCAATCTCTTCCACTTCTGGGGCAGGGCTAGGTGGATGGCCCACGGAAACCCCGCCAGAAGAGTCATCAAAAAGCATAAGAGACTGCTGCATGACTTGTGACTGCTTGGCTGATTTGCAAGGGGGTGAGGTGAAAGACCTCACCCCCTTGCCATCCACCTAGCCCTGCCCCATGGGCTGCAGGTGCCAATTCTGACCTTTCAGCAGGGGACCGGGTGGAAGACAAAGTGAAGGAACCGGAGGCACTGTTAGCCACCCAATCTACTATCGCCTGTACTTGTTCTGGCCTCACCATTCGTAGAGCGGCATTTGGGCCTACCAAATAACGCTGAAGGTTCTGTCGCCTACTCGCACCTGAGGACGGTGTTTCACTTGAGCGTGTAGCTGGCACAGATCGACCACGTCCTCTCCTTGCAACAGGAGCTCCACCAACACCAGCAGCAGCACCACGACCAGGGCCACGTCCCTTATTTGACGCTCTCCTCATTCTTTGCGTTCACCCACCAAAATAACAGATGGTTTATATCAGGCGACAATGTAACCGCCAATAGTCAACAATTTTATTTTATTTAGTTTATTTTTTAGTTTATTGGACTGCAAGAAATGCACCGCAGGCCGCAAATGTACTATTTAGCACCCAAAAAATTAAAACATTTTAAACTGCGCTGTAACCACAGTATTTGACGGTTCTATTTGGATTAAAGTAATGTGCCTGGCACACATGCAGTTGCAGTATATAAAACCTCCAACTCAGCTATGTTTGCAGTTTGGCTATTTTTACTTAAATATAAAATTCATTTAGAATTCCTGACAATTCTATGTGATGTGATGACATGGGCGGATCATATGGGTTAGGCATTATGATGTCACACCATGGGTGGAGCGAATGGGACAGCAAAATCTTTTTTGCCTAGGGTGGCAAAAATCCTTGCACCAGCCTTGGTTGGGAGATCCTGGCACATTGCGTGGCACATTATTTGTAAAGTGCACACATTCCACAGTGCTGTATAACACGCAGACTAACAATCAAGTAATTGCAACAAGACGAGTTGGATGTGTAGGAGCAGAGAGTTGTGAGAATCAATGTAAGCTCAAAAGAGTGTACACTCTAGCATCTTCAGGCTTCTGTGCAGGTCTTGAAAAATGCTGCCATGCAATATATTTTATTAAGATGCCAAGAGTATCAAATCAGTTCAATTAATTGATTAATTAAGGGATTAATTCCAATAGGCTTGTGTGATAGAGCTAACATACTCTGACTGAGTACCTATTCCCAGTCCACTTCCCAGACACTTTCTGGGACCCTAGAACGTTTCAGCCCCAGTCACCGAAGCTTGAACTTTTCTCTCTCAGGAACTTTTCCACTCAACAAGGATGCAGCTCTCTTCTTTCAGGCAGGTATTGTCCCCTCTGCCTTTGGCTATTCAGCTTATTTCTCATGCAGGTATTAACACCTCTGCCTATGATGTGACCAGCTACTGCCTTTACAAAGGCACCTGTGGCTCTTAGGCCTAACACTCTTTAACTTGTCTCGGGATCTAGGAACCAATCAGCCAGCCAACAGGTCTGAAGACTCTGGTACTAGGATGGGCAAATATACCAACCAGGACACACGGTTCCAAAAGGAATTAACAAAGCTTTATTTTTTTCTCAGCAATACTCCATACACACATTACATAAACTCACTGCGACAACATCAATATATAACAAATAACCAAATCATATGGGGAACTATGCAGGAACTTATAATAGCATAGTAACGTATTAATAAAGGTGTTGGGAAGATGACAACTAACAAGAAATATCTCTCCTGCTTGCAGAATTCATAATATGCAAATCTACCTGAATATGTATATTAACAAGCCTTGCTATTAAGTTAATGTATGTAGCTGTTTCAGAATCCATACAACCAAAAGATGGCACTATACAGGCTTCACATCCAAATCCACCTAGCTGGTGGATCAGAGGAGCAGGACATGTACTTGTTTAGTGTTAAATGTTGCACACACACAACATTTAACACTAAACAAGTACTTTGCACACAACCTCCTATAAAGGACACAGAGTAACTCAAACATAGGAGTCATCCCGGGACCTATTTGAGTCTCCATCTTACGCTCCTAGTAATGGTGACTACTGTCACAACTTGATTAACTGATTCCCTCATATAAATGCTACATACTTAAGGGCAGCATTTTTCATGCTTTGTCCATCATCCTAGTGATGACATATGTCCATGGGAACATGGTGGATCTGGCAGTCCTATTGGAGAAATTCAGCGTGCCTCAATATACTTTGAGATCACAAAGGATAAGTTAGAACAACAATACAGAGTGCTGTTCTTGTACTAGTTTAGGGTACGAGTATGAGGTGGAGAGATATGCTGCATATCTCCCACGCCCTGACGTACAGATGTAGAAGTGCTGAAATATTTGGAAGCTGTTTGATGATTTGCAATTGTTTTCTTTTCATTAAAAAGAGGATTATTCACTTAGAATGCATTCCATCCTTCAAGATCAGCCAAAGTCCTTGTTCGGAAATTGAACTCCAGCTTTGTGTCTGAATGAACAGGCAGGTAGGTAAAGTCTAGAGCCAAAATTCCTGTGCCAGTGTGTCTATTGTGAAAGGAAAATGTCTCTATTCCCAAAAGCAGGGCACCAGGGAACAAAGTTGGGACAGGATCCTAAAATAGTGAGTGTCCTATAATTGGAACAGTTGGAAAAGCCTTGTAGCCTTGTGTATCTCTTACTTTCCTCGCCCACTTTGTGTGTCTTTTTCTCCTCCCAGCTCCTTTGTGTGTATCTTTCAGCCCCTTTGTGTGTCTCTTCTTCCTCCTTCCAAGCCCGTCTGTGTCTCTTCTCCCAGCACCTCTTCCTTTTCCTCCCAGCCCCTTTGTGTCTCTTGTTCCCCTCTGTGTGTCTTTCCCCCAGCACCTTATCTCTTTTACCCCAGTCCCTCTGTGTGTTTCTGTATTCCCTTCTCCAGCCCCTCTGTGTGTCTTTTTCTCCCCTAAACCCTCTGTTTGTCTCTTTCTCTCCTTTCCCAGCCCTTATGTGTATCTGTTGTTAGCCCCATCCCCTCTGTATATTTCTCCCTCCCCCCATAGTCATTGCTGCTGCCCAGGAGTAGTGGAAGTTTCAGCGCAGGGCTTAATTTTTTGTATTCTTGTATTTGCTTTTGTATTGCACAGCCAAGTTACAGTGCTGCCACCCACCCCATGCTTTCCCTATTAAAGACACACTATAGTCAATAGAGTAATTACAGCTTATTGTAGTTCTTCTGGTGAGTATAGTCAGTCCCTGCAGGCTTTTTCATGTAAACACTGCCTTTTTCAGAGAACACTATAGGCACCCAGACCACTTCATCTCACTGAAGTCTTCTGGGTGTAATGTCCCTGCCCCCTTTCTGAGAAACAGCAATAACTACATTCCAGGATTAAGACTGCCTCTAGTGGCTGTCAATTATCAATAGTGACATCATCACTAGAGGCACTTACTGCTTGCTAGGCGACATTTGGTCGTCTAACTGACCCTGGGTGTCCTCACAATCTGCATGAGGACATCCAACGTCTGTTAAATCTTCACAGGAAAGCATTGCAGCAATGTTTTCCTATGAGAAAGGCCTAATGCGGTCACCGTGCATGCCGTCTGTCGAGTGGCGTTGGAGGAGGTGGAGTGTCAAACCAACGCGTGAACTTTAACTGAGCATGTTTATTTTGTAAATAAGGATTTAGAATAGTGAACAGGCATTTATTGTTACAACAAGCAAAAGAAACATCTGACTGTACATAAAATGCATATCTAAAATGAATACGGTGCTTTATGCATGTTTTGAGCCAATCAGGATAATGGATCAGAAACTGCACATGTGAGGAATTCTACCCAATGAAGTGGCTGGCTTGGAGTGATGAATTTTGAGCCCTCTATAAAATCATGAATTTTGCGTCCTCAGGTGTTTGTACAAGCTCAAATACACAACGACCATGTGCACAGCTGTTGTATACATAAACCATATGTTGTGAGCACAAAGATCTTATCATTGTATCTCCTGGCTGTATCAACATGCACTTTCTTTGGAAAGTAATATGACTCCATTGACTCCTTATTTGCAAAAGCGCTCTGAACTCTACTGCTGGGTTTTGTCAGAAGGAACAGCGTTGCTTTATCCACACAATTAATTCTTCTGACTGCATTGTGTACAAAATAGTTGTATTTTCTCTGCGTTCAAGACAAAATGATTGTCTGTGGAGCAGAACTTTAAACATCTACCCTCAAGCCACATTGAGAATGGTGCCGCGGCATGAATAGCTGTCACCACGTACATTGAGAGAGTAATGAGGCACGCGTTTTTTGGCTTCAAAATCTTGCACGTGCATGAATTTCTGGCTTTGATTATGCAAGATTCTTGGAAAAATTTTCGTGCAAGTTTAGAAACATGAATTTCAATGGCCGTCATGCCCATATACAGATTATCTACTTACAAGGATCAAGCATCATGTTTAGTAATCTTTCTAGCAAGCAGTGCCTCTCATAGTAACTAAGTCAAAACTTCTTCCTCTGTCAGGAAATATTCAGCATTGAAGGCCCAAGACAGTGCACGTGCCATGATAACAATGATTGGCTTGGTACAAGAAGAATATATCAACGGAGCTAACTACCTGAAATCTGCTAAGTGACTTCCCTGTTTCCGAGTGTTATTACATAAAGAAGGGATGTCTCTGTAGATGCTCACCACAAGCCGCACAAAACATCAGGTACACCCTTGAAAGTAACCAACATAAATCAAATGATAGTTTGACAAAACTTTTATAGGGGCAACCTAAAACAGTTTTTATTTCCACCCATTTTAAAACCATTATAAAATTTATGTATAAAAAAAAACAGCCTAGCAAACTAACAAAAATAATAATTTAAAACAGTCTATTCCTTTTACTGATATAAACTTCAACCAGGTGGGTTTGATAACTCTGACTATCCATGGTGTTCTAAGAATGTTCAAAGTTTAAATTGTTTGGATCTGTTGGTAAGATGGCACCCAGACACTGCTGCCACTTTAACAAATTCAGTGAAGGAAAACGTTTCTGCCATCTCTCCTAGTCCTGCCTACATTGGATGTTTCTGCTAATGGTAACAGTCTGAGATAATGTGATAATCGTGTCATTTGTTCATGTCAGGCAATAACCTGCGCTCTAAAATGTTGATTTTAGTCCCACAACTACTTTGAATCAATTTAAAATTATTATTTCTTTTAAAAGGCAAAATAAAGGCAAAAATTTGGTTTTGCTGAATTTTCTACTAAAAATAATTAGATGGCTAGTCTAAAATCCAGCCATGTGGCAGTTTGGCTCCGATGGTTTTCATCGACCATGCAAATTATTTGGAAATCTATGCAGACTAACTAAAAGGAGGTAAAAATTGTCCACATATTATCTATGTTTTGCTGTACACCGATAAGCAGATTTTCAAATGAGAAGAAATTACCAATAAAGGGAAAAGGAGCAGTAAAAAATATTTATATATTTAATTTATTTATTAAATATACAATATGAATTTAGATTGAGTGTGTTTTTTTTTTAATGCTGCCCCTTTTTCCCCCTCTATATGTCACTGTAATGGTATTTATTTATTAATGACTTTACAGTCACTTTTCACTTGGCCTGTGAATAAAATTAACATTTAATGGCTGTCCTCTAACCATCATTAATACTTTTTCCTGCGAATCATCTTTTTTCTTGTTGCCACAAATGGAACTCTGAATAAAAGAACAAACTAAATAGCTTGTCCGTTGTTCGATTGACTTGTTTGTGATTTGTCCATATCGAGTTACAGAATTCAGACGACCTGCCGATCTCCCAAAATCTGGACAAATTTAGATAGAACATTTCATAGTGAAAACTCATGACTATCTTCAACACTCTGCTGGTAACTTAAAGGGTAGCACAATGCTGGTTACTTAGAGGGTTACTCCAACCAGTTTCATAAAAAGTTAGACTTTCTGAGGTGGTCCTCTCAAAAAAAAATAAAGAAACACTGAAACTTCATGTCCAAGGTCTCCATGAAGCCTGATCTTCCTTTGCTTACATCACTCCCTGTCACCTGAGGGGGAGGGAAGTCTGGGAGGATGGGCTGAGGAGAGGACAGGGGCGGCATAGATAAGGGGGGTGCCAGCATTGGCTTTGTGGCGCCAGTAGCGAACTTTGCACATAATTGTAATTTTGTTACAACTATGGCATCTAAGTGATCAGTCAATCTCTGTATGGACAGCTTTTTACAGTGAAAGAATACTTATGCAGACTCCAGGCACCATGACTACTTTAAATCACTGAAGTGGTCATGGTGCTTGGAGTAGCCCTTTAATTAACATATATATATAAAATATATATCTTTAAAAAAAAATCTTAACAGTTTTGCCTAACTTGTTTAATTTGAGGAGCAAGACTGTGTTACTATGGTGATATGATATGATGGAACATATGTGTGTTTAAGCCAAGCTGGGAGGTCATAAAACACTTTTGATGGTCACATTTGTACGTAAAGCTGCCAATGCTAAAGGCGAAGGAAACCGCAAATACATTGTTAACTTTGTCAAGGAGAGACTTTTTATATTTCAAATCCACATCCCTAAATATGTGCCCTTTTTGCCTCATAATCTTTACTTATCAGCCCTGGGAAGGAGAGAGCAGCAGACATGATACTAGATTTGACAGATAAGGTCAGCCAGTTTCTTTGACTCAGTTTCAGCAGATGGCAAAAGGACTGCTGTATGGAGTATTAAATGAGTTGGAGAGCTCAATGGATGTGAGGACCTGCTCCTTCTACAAACGCAAGTCAAAAAATCTATGAACAAAAGAGTAATAAAAGCAGAGATGATTTTCAGCCTTTGCAGACCTCATGAGGAAGTCATGAAGCGTTGAGAGAAATTTAACCAGAAAAAGAACTGACAAAAAACTATTGAGTCATGAACAAAATTCAACTGATTTCATGAGCAATTGTTTATAAAAATGCTTCTTTCTTTTGTTTTGGTAGATTTAACATTATACAATAAAAAAAAAAAAAAAAAACACTGATTTTGACGTAAACCTACCTACGCTAAAAGACATGCTAATTTGAATCTTGCTCGGTGGATGTATAGAAACCATGGATGTTTATTATTTTGTTGAACTTTTACTAACAGGATTAATTATGTAACACCTACTGCGTGAATAAAGATTGCTGCTTTTACTGTATTATATGTATTCGTAATTTCTGAGGTTGCACACATGTATTGTATACACAAATTGTTTATGTGCAGAGGTCGTGCTACCATATAAACATTTCAAATTGCTTCTTAGCCTCCAATGTCTTCTAAGGACCTCACCTCCTTCTAATGCCAGTGTTACCCATCAACACATCCTATGCAAGCTGTAAAACCAAATCCGTCTCAAATCAGATGAGTCTGAGATAATAATAATTAAATGGACACAACACCGTCCCTGTATCCATTTTCCCTCTATCACTTTTCTCCTCCCACCCTTACCACCATCTTTCAAAGTACCACATACCACCGCTTCATATGAATCACCAAACGGCTCATACCCACTCATTGTTACTCTGTCATGCAAACGCGTCTGTATTGCACTACATTGTATTTGTTGAGCCTTGCACGGCCATGTTACTGTTAATTAGCTTCGAGACCTGCGAGTCTCATTCATATTGTGACGTATTTTGACTTGAATTATACCTGCATGTTTTACTCAATAAAACTTTGTGTTCCGTAAAATGGACACAACAATTACCAGATATTCTATATTTATTGCATAGGTTAAGGTGCAATAAGTTTTCCTATCAATGTCTCTATGCATTCTGAGCCTCATATATGCAATACTTGACGACAAAAATACAACTTCAGCTATGACATCACTTTTTATTTGATGACATCAGAGTGTAGTTATGTTTTCACAAGATAGTACACAGGCACCCTCACTGATTTCCATTAGAGAGTATTATCTCTTATATTCCACATCTGTTCCCATATTTCCATACTCTGCCTTGAATAATCCTTAGTTTTAATGCATTTGGAACCTTGTTTATATTAATCTACATAATCTTAATATATTATTATTATTTTTTTCTCTGTGTATT